>OX457027.1:95474401-96074401 GCA_949752745.1 Protula sp. h YS-2021 | reverse complement strand
GCAAATCTTTATGTGTTACATTTCTACACCATGGTATTACATAATTGTACAAACTTCTCAGCCGAAATATGTCTGCGTACAGCCAAAATGAAAGCAGCCGATTCCCAGACGAAGGTGAAGGACAACAAAACAGTTCCAGCATCAACTGTCTCTGCGTAAGAAAACTGTTCTGAGTGACTGGGTGGTAACTTTGCATTAAAAGGTATACTTCTACGCCTTTCAGTAACCGCTTTGAACGATATTCTAGTTTCACCATTACATTCTACTACTGGCCAAATGCTTCTCCGAACCTAGTCCCAACGGACCCTTTCTATCTTCCCAGGACAGAAAGGGTCACAGTTCTTACAATAGAAACGACCTAAGCGAACCTCCCAAACTAGAGTAAAGCGTGGTTTTTCAACTGTGGATTCACTGCTGTTGTGGGCGATAATGAGGGATTCGATATTCTGATCTCAAGAAAACACATATTTTTCTCAGTAAAAAATTGTTATATGACCATAAAACTTCTGCGCCATAATATATAATTGGGTCATTTATGTGATGCACCCTTTCTAAAATAACGCCGTTGGCCCCAGTCGGGCGCCGAGATTTGAAAATTGACATCAATGACATTTTCTATTGTAGGAACTATGACTCTTGCTGTCACAGGAAGATCGCAAGAGTCATCTAGGACTACTCCGAACCGAGCATCTAATAAGCCAAATCACACTTTGGGCGTTCCCCGTAAAAATGCGCAAAAGTTCTCCGTTTTGAATAAAAGTAACCGGGTGAAAAATGAAAGAAACGAAAGAGAGATTTCGCCTAAATGTCAAATTTCTCCTGCACCAAAGAGCAATCGGATTTTTAAAAACCCGTATGCTATTTTACAAATGTATTTTTTAACTAACTAACTAACTAATTTGGTTTATTCATCTGCAAAATACTTTCGCATTTACAAATTTGCGATGAAATATTTTTAAAATTTCTACAGAAAGAAAAGGTAAATAAGCAAGTTACAAACTTATGTAAAGATTTACCTGTTTGCTGTTACTAATAATTAAACAAACACAAACCAATAAACCAGAATTAAATAAAAAAGTAGTAAACATAATGAGGAAAAAAATTATAGCCGAATCTGGCACCACACAGTTTCGTTACAACTAAACTAGACATAGATGTAACCAGATTTAATGAAGAAATTCAGAAACGCCAATTTAACATACAAATTTGCTACTAATATTTTTCAAAAAGAAACCTTTTATACAATGTTTTGAACGTGTATACGGTTTTAACTTTCACAATATAACATGGAATCTTGTTAGAGTTGAATACCGTAAATACTAAGACATCTTGCTTTTAATGTTGTACGTGCATAAGTACATTTTAATTTATTTTTATCGCGTAAATTATACGTTAAAGTTTTAGTAAATCTTTGCTGAACATTTCCAGATAGTAAAGAATTATAAGCTTTGGACATAGTTAACACCACCTTAAGCTCAACTAGATCTTCAAACTTTAATATATTTAGACTTTTAAATATGGGAGCAGTATGATCAAGTTTTCCAACTTTCCCTATAATTCTGATAACTTTCTTTTGTGATTTAACAATACAATCTATAATACTTTTGCTAGCTAAGCCCCATACCTCTGAACAGTAGCTTAAGTAGGGTAGTGTCGTGAAGTTGGTATCTATAATGTGTGTTGTGAAAATGAATATATACAAACATGTAACTACATGTTCATTTGTGCTTGGCTGTTTCCATGAGTTGCAGCTTTTGGCTTAGTAGTAGGGTGAAAACGGGGGTTCCAGCGCACTTTATGACGTCATACTGTCTGGAAGTGACGTCATCATGTCTGGACCGGAAGTGTTGTCTGGACCGGAAGTGGTGTCTGGAGCGGAAGTGTTGTCTGGACCGGAAGTGTTGTCTGGAGCGGAAGTCACGATAAGCGTTAGGATAGGCGCGGCCATCCATGACTCGATAATGACGTCATGATGACGTCATAATGAGGTCATACAGTGACGTCATCATGTCTGGACCGGAAGTGACGTCATCATGTCTGTTTGTTTCTATCTGCTTCAGTTTTTGGATGGAGCGCGCGCGCGTGTTGGGATGACGTCATGATGAAAGGTAAACGTCAGAGCAGAGTGTGCGTAAACGAAACGTCATTTTGTTTTCGTAATTTGAAATAGCGGACTTCCGTTGAAGTGTGGAACTTATATTTGTAACATGTCGCCATTTTAACTGTGTAAAAAGTGGAAAAAGTGGGATAACTTTCGTTATAGTTGACCGATTTACATGAAAATTTCACTGTTTGATTCAGTTTTATATCTAGTTTTGTTATAAAGTGGTCACAGGCTATTTACACCGGTGGCTATATGCATTTTTGTAACATGCCGCCATTTTAACTTTGTAAAAAGTGAAAAATTGAGATAACTTCCGTTATACTTGGTCGATTTACATGAAAATTTCACTGTTTGATTCAGTTTTATGTAAATTTTTAACATTAAGTGGTCACAGGCTATTTACACCGGTGGCTGTATGCATTTTTGTAACATACCGCCATTTTAACTTTGTAAAAAGTGAAAAATTGGCATAACTTCCGTTATACTTGGTCGATTTACATGAAAATTTCACCATTTGATTCAGTTTTATGTAAATTTTTAACATTAAGTAGTCACAGGCTATTTACACCGGTGGCTGTATGCATTTTGGTAACATACCGCCATTTTAACTTTGTAAAAAGTGAAAAATTGAGATAACTTTCGTTATACTTGGTCGATTTACATGAAAATTTCACTGTTTGATTCAGTTTTATGTAACGTTTTAACATTAAGTGGTTATAGGCTATTTACACCGATGGTTGTATGCATAATGTGACATGCTGCCATTTTAACTTTGTAAAAAGTGAAAAAATGAGATAACTTTCGCTATAGTTGGTCGATTTGCATGAAACTTTCACTGTTTGGTTCAGTTTTATATCTAGTTTTTGTTATAATGTAGTCATGGGCTATTTGCGCAGCTGGTTGTATGCATAATTTGACATTCGCCATTTTAACTTTTTAAAAAGTGGAAAAGTGTAATAACTTTCGTTATGGTTAACCGATTTGAATGAAAATTTCACCATTGAATTCAGTTTGACGTCTTAGTTTTACAGTAGTTTGCATAGGTGGGTTGTTGGATGGCGCGCGCCCACCATTCAAACAGGTGTTTGAATTATTTTTACGTCAAACTATGGTTCAACAAGTTGTTTAGCAATTGTACAACAATTGTTCAACAAGCTGTTGTTCAACATGTTCAACATGTTGTTGAACATGTTCAACATGTTCAACAATATGTTCAACAAGTTGAACATGTTCAACATGTTCAACATGTTCAACATGTTCAACAACATGTTCAACATGTTCAACAACATGCTCAACATGTTCAACATGTTGTTGACCAGTTGAACATATACATGTTGAACATGTTCAACATGTTACAAAAATGCATACAGCCAGCTGCGTAAATAGCCTGTGACTACTTTATAACAAAACTAGATATAAAACTGAATCAAACAGTGAAATTTTCATGTAAATCGACCAAGTATAACGGAAGTTATGCCAATTTTTCACTTTTTACAAAGTTAAAATGGCGGTATGTTACAAAAATGCATACAGCCACCGGTGTAAATAGCCTGTGACTACTTAATGTTAAAAATTTACATAAAACTGAATCAAATGGTGAAATTTTCATGTAAATCGACCAAGTATAACGGAAGTTATGCCAATTTTTCACTTTTTACAAAGTTAAAATGGCGGTATGTTACAAAAATGCATACAGCCACCGGTGTAAATAGCCTGTGACCACTTAATGTTAAAAATTTACATAAAACTGAATCAAACAGTGAAATTTTCATGTAAATCGACCAAGTATAACGGAAGTTATCTCAATTTTTCACTTTTTACAAAGTTAAAATGGCGGCATGTTACAAAAATGCATATAGCCACCGGTGTAAATAGCCTGTGACCACTTTATAACAAAACTAGATATAAAACTGAATCAAACAGTGAAATTTTCATGTAAATCGGTCAACTATAACGAAAGTTATCCCACTTTTTCCACTTTTTACACAGTTAAAATGGCGACATGTTACAAATATAAGTTCCACACTTCAACGGAAGTCCGCTATTTCAAATTACGAAAACAAAATGACGTTTCGTTTACGCACACTCTGCTCTGACGTTTACCTTTCATCATGACGTCATCCCAACACGCGCGCGCGCTCCATCCAAAAACTGAAGCAGATAGAAACAAACAGACATGATGACGTCACTTCCGGTCCAGACATGATGACGTCACTGTATGACCTCATTATGACGTCATCATGACGTCATTATCGAGTCATGGATGGCCGCGCCTATCCTAACGCTTATCGTGACTTCCGCTCCAGACAACACTTCCGGTCCAGACAACACTTCCGCTCCAGACACCACTTCCGGTCCAGACAACACTTCCGGTCCAGACATGATGACGTCACTTCCAGACAGTATGACGTCATAAAGTGCGCTGGAACCCCCGTTTTCACCCTACTCTTAGTGGTTAGCACGCTCGCTTATGAAGCGAAAGGTTCCCAGTTCGAGCCCCGCTTGCGACTCACATATTTTCACAACATTGGTACCAGAAGTGTACGAGTACGTTCCTGTCGCGGTTGTATGGTAGATATTCGTGCAACTTTAAAGCGGGTGCGAATGGCAAGAAGAGCAAGTGTGAAAACTGGAGTAAAGCAGCCACGTGCGGCTGTGGGTGGTCTCAAGAGAAAATTTTTTACCCGGTTCCCTCTCAGTAGAAATTCAAAATTCTTGCGCAAATTATTCGACTTAAATAACTTCGTATATCTCTTTGTCAGAGCTACGAAGCCTTACATTATTCCGCTAATAGGGATCAACTTATTTGATCTGAGGCACGAATCCTACATCCTGATCCCTTTTATAAGCCAAATCACACTTTGGGCGTTCTCAATAAAATGCGCAAAAATTCCTGCGTTTCTAATAAAACAAGTATTCAGTGAACACTAACAGGCCCCAACGCCCCCAAAATTGTAAGGGGTCGTCTATGGTTTTGAACCTGTTGGCCAGTTTAGGCCAAGAAAAATAAATGTCCTACTTCTGCTCAAAACTTTGAAAAACAATGATACTGGCTGGCGGAAAATCTTTTTTTACCCCGAAAATTTAGCAGATCACGTGACCGAATTTGGCCAAAATGGCCTAAAGGCACATCTACAAGTCGAGACTTTTCAATTGAGCCCAACATCAAGTCTCTAGGCCTCTGCGTTCTCGAGATATCGCCTGTAGAAACACAAGTCGATTTTTGCGTTTTTTGGCCAATTTGGCCAAGATCACGTGACCGAATTCGGCCAAAATGTCTTTCAAATGAGCCAAACATCAAGTCTCTAGGCCTCTGCGTTCTCGAGATATCGCCTGTACAAACACAAGTCGATTTTTTGCATTTTTGGCCAATTTGGCCAAGATCACGTGATCGAATTTGGCCAAAAAGTCTCTAGGCCTCTGCGTTCTCGAGATATCGCCTGCACAAACACAAGTTGATTTTTTGCGTTTTTTGCCAATTTGGCCAAGATCACGTGATCGAATTTGGCCAAAATGGCCAAAAAGCACATCTACAAGTCGAGACCTTTCAAATGAGCCCAACATCAAGTCTCTAGGCCTCTGCGTTCTCGAGATATCGCCTGTACAAACACAAGTCGATTTTTTGCGTTTTTGGCCAATTTGGCCAAGATCACGTGATCGAATTTGGCCAAAATGGCCAAAAGGCACATCTACTAGTCAAGACCTTTCAAATGAGCCCAACATCAAGTCTCTAGGCCTCTGCGTTCTCGAGATATCGCTTGTACAAAAAAGCGATGACGGACAGACGGACGGACGGACAGACGGACGGACAGACAGACACCCCAAGTCTATAGGCCCCCAACCCTGTAGGGTTGGGGCCTAATAACCGGGTAAAAAATTAAAGAAATGATAGAGATTTCGCCTAATGTCAAATTGCCATATGATATTTTAAAAAGTTATTACAAGTTTTAACAAGTGGTTTCAAGTTTAAGTTTCTTTTATATTCCGAGTATGAGCTGTTTTTGCGATATTTCTTCCATATTTTTCTATCATTTCTTTCATTTCATTTCTTTACCCGGTTACCTCGCAGTCAAAATTCAAAATTCTTGGGCATTTTATTCGAAACACCGAAAGTGTGATTTGGCTTGTTAAAACATTTACTTGAAGCTCATGCACAAAATACTCTTTTTGCAAACCAGGAATGGTATTTAGTCCCAGTGAACCCTTTCTGTCTTCCTAGGTCAGAAAGGGTCACAGTTCCTGCAATAGAAATGTCCATTGATCTCAATTTTCGAGGCTCTGGATCTTGCGGTGCACGTTCCAGGACGCCGGGGTTCGGATTAGCAGGCCTTTTCTTAAAAGACAGACTGAGAAGTATCCTGGCGCATTATTTCCGACCTTGTCCAAGCAACCAAACTTGAGTAAACAGTGGTTTTGCAACTGTAGTTTCAATGTTGTTGTGGGCGATAATGCGGGATTCTATATCCTGATCTAAAGACAACATCTTTTTTTCTCATTACAGTATTGTTATTTGACCATAAAAATTGTGCGCCATAATTTGTAATTGAGTTATATATATGATGCCCCTTTTCTAAAATAACGCCATTGGCCCAAGTCGTGCGCCGAGATTGGCAAAATTGAGATCAATGACATGTTATATTGTAGGAACTATGACTCTTGCTGTAAAGGAAGCAAGAGTCATCTAGGACTACAGTTGTATTCTGCTCTGTCCTTATATTGAAGAACCTCCTTATTCTTGAGATTAGATTAATTTTTATCCTTATTTTTAAAAACCAGCCTCGGTGGCCTAGTGGTTAGAGTGTCCGCCTCGCGACTGGAAGATCGTGGGTTCAAACCCCGGTCGGGTCATACCTAAGACTTTAAAATTGGGACTCTTCCTTGCTACCCTGTGAGGCATTCCACATGTAAGGGTTAGAAGGAGGGCTGGAATGCCCCATTTCAGTATAATGTGGCAGGGGGATCCCGATATGACCATAGCAGTTGAAAGGGATCTAAAGAACAATACAATACAATACAATATTTTTAAAAGACTTTGTTAAGTTTGAGGATAGAGCAGAATAACTTTTTTATCCTTATTTTAAAAAATAAGGACAGAGCATAATACCACTCCAGGTAAAATTTTAAGGGGCTGCATATCTTTAATTTCTTCGTTAAAGTACAGAAAAGTTAGCTTCCGCACTCACCTGTCAAATGTTTATTTACGTTCCGGCCTTTAAATGGCACGTGACCAAAGTCAAGTGTTCAGAAATCTAAACAAAGGGTTATAGATTATCTGTAAATTATGTACTAAAATAATTGATAGATGCAGAATTGGTATAAATTTTTGTACACCCATACTATTTACGTTTTAGCCCAGCCTACGTTTCACGTAAGCTGGGGTATTCCTATCGGTCTGCGGATGGCATCCGTTAGTTAGTTATTAGTTAGTTAGTTAGTTGTTTATTTAGTAAACTTTGTTTCAAAATGCATCTCCTCCTACAATTTTGATCCAATGTCATTTATTTTTGGTGTGAGGCATCCCTAAGGGGTCGTGCATACGGCTTGTGCTTTTCTAGTCGATCGGATGATTTTTGAATTTTTTGGGAATTTTTAAAGAAAAGATTTTAAACTATATCTCGTCCTACATTTTTAATCCGATGTCATTTATTTTTGGTGTGAGGCAACCCCAATGGATCGTGCATACGGCTTGTGCTTTTTTAGTCGATCGGGCAATTTTTGTATTTTTAGGGAATTTTTTAAGCAAAAATTTCGAAAATAATTCAAAATGCATCTACTCCTACAATTTTGATTCGATGTCATTTATTTTTGGTGTGAGGCACCCCTAAGCGATTGGGCATACGGCTTGTGCTTTTTTAGTCGATCGGGTGATTTTTTGAATTTTTGGAGAATTTTTGAAGAAAAAATTTTAAAATGTATCTCCTCCGATATCATTTATTTTTCGTATGAGGCAACCCTAAAGGGTCGTGCATATGGTTTGTGCTTTTTTAGTCGATCGCAAAATTTTTGTATTTTTGGGGAATGTTTTAAGCAAAAATTTCGAAAATAATTCAAAATGCATCTACTCCTACAATTTTGATTCGATGTCATTTATTTGTGGTGTGAGGCATCCCTAAGCGATTGGGCATACGGCTTGTGCTTTTTTAGTCGATCGGGTGATTTTTGAATTTTTGGAGAATTTTTGAAGAAAAAAATTAAAATGTATCTCCTACATTTTTGATGCGATGTCACTTTTTTTGGTATGAGTCACAATGAAGGGTCGACATACGGCTTGTGCTTTTTAGTCAATCGGACAATTTTTGTATTTTTAGGGATTTTTTGAAGAAAAAAATTCAAAATGCATTTCCTCCTACAGTTTTTATCAGATTATTTTTGATATGGGCCGTCTCTAGGGGTCGAGTGAATTGGAAAACTTTTGAATTTTTTCGGATTTACATTTGGTATAGATTTACATTTTGAAATGTAATCCACGAAAGCAAGCACTATTTTAGGATACATGGACTCCGAACTTTCCCTCAAATGGCTTTCCAAGGTGTTTCTGAACATTTGTGGAAAAGAACGCCGGTGCTTCTAGTCATGGACACTTATGAATCACACCAGAGCGAAATCGTGAAACTATTAGCAGCGAAAAATGAGTTAACGGGTTTTTGCGCCAAAAGATATCAGTATTTGCTGATATGTTATTGCAAACATTTTATGCAAAAGCTAATAAGCGAACAGTTTTGAGCAGTTGATTTTGTTTGGAATGCCGGCTCACACTACACACTTGCTTCAGCCTCTCGACGTTGGTATACTGGGCCGTTGAAAGCAAAACTGAAGAGTATAGCTGCAGATGCTGCGTAGTTAAGCAAGGACCATGTCGTGATCATTTGCTGCAGCTGTGAAAATACGTTGAAGAGCATTTCTACACAAGGAAGCGGAAGGACAGCTTTTAGAAGTGTGGCCTCATATTTTTTTAAACTCTAGCGGTCGCTGGGAAGACACTTGTTCCTACAGAAAACAAATCTCGGTAAAAAATAGATTAGGCACGCACCTATAATTATAAGAACACTTAGCAGACTTCACTTTTTTCTACGTTATCTTCTTGTTGCATTCTTTGCACTTTTTCCTACCTTCAATTTTATGATCGCCCTGTGAATGTTAATGTTTACATATCATCATAGTTAACAGTTTATAGTTGTAGTTAACTATAGTTACAAAATTATTCACTACACTCCATTATTCCTTATCTCTTGTGAACTTAACATACCAAATTGAACAATATTAACAGAAATTTCTGAGGCAAATGCGTTGTATTTCAGACCAACCATGTTTAACAGTTTTAACTCTTTCAGGAAAATGAAACATGCCAAATATGCCATGATGACAATCCAACGAAGAACTTGTTCGGTAAAAGGAGAAAGATAACATGGATGCAGTGCTTGGACTTGCACAAAGAATCCACTTGCGCAAAGAACTTCATTTGTGAGAAGTGCTCACTAAGCATTAGGGTGATGGAGACGGGGACTGGGATGAATATCGCCACCTTGGAGTTAATGGCGGGAATACAGACATGCCCCTTCATATCTGTTATATATCTATTTTCCAGAGAATTAGCGCGATGGCGAACCCTTCAGAAATGGCCGGTGAACTGGAAATTGATGACGCGAGTCGAGCCATCAAGCACTCAATTGTTGTTCATAAAAACAGAAACGTCTTAAAGTACGCAACAATGCTGATGATCCCCTCCGTGTCCAGTATACAAAGATCGGCAGAAATGTTGTTCACTACGTTACACTTATCGTAGTTAGCGAGTAACTACATCTTCCAGGATCTTTTTCCATTGACATTGCAATTGTTTAGTCGTACTGGCTGAATATCTTCGTATGAACATCAATCATGTAAATGAGTACTGCTCTTATTTGATTTTTTTCATAGTAGCGTGGTTTGTATCTTGTGTAATGGCATTTATTCAATACTTTTTTCATTGCCACTTGATAAGTCATTTCATCTTCCTCATGTTATAAGCTATTAAACCTCAGTTTTGTACTGACCAGCAATAATTAATGTTTGGCACAACCTGTGGGCATTTGTTGTCTTATTTGCAATACAAATACTTAAGCCTAGTGTGCTAAGATAAATTGTACGTGCAATTTTCAGTATATATTCAATGTTCGCTGAGTTTGTCAATGTACTTTCGACGAAGCATATTTTTTCCAGCAGCACCGTAATTTAAAATTAGGTACAGGCATCCCTGTATTTCTTAAATACAGTAAGAAAGTATAGCAGTATGGATAAATAATTCATAGTACATGCTACAGAAGCATATTCCGTTCATTAGTATTACTTTTCTTGCAACACAAGTTTATGTACTTAATGAACCGATCGGGTTTGTTTTGATGAAGTTGTCTGCCCTTCGTGTGTCGCATTGAAAATGCGAACTGTACTGCTCAATATTTAAAGAATAAAAAGGCGTTGGGAACATTTATATATATTTAATTCTTTTATTTTCTCCACAATCAAGCATTACATTTAATGGAAACTTTATTGTTATTGCAAATCTTTATGTGTTACATTTCTACACCATGGTATTACATAATTGTACAAACTTCTCAGCCGAAATATGTCTGCGTACAGCCAAAATGAAAGCAGCCGATTCCCAGACGAAGGTGAAGGACAACAAAACAGTTCCAGCATCAACTGTCTCTGCGTAAGAAAACTGTTCTGAGTGACTGGGTGGTAACTTTGCATTAAAAGGTATACTTCTACGCCTTTCAGTAACCGCTTTGAACGATATTCTAGTTTCACCATTACATTCTACTACTGGCCAAATGCTTCTCCGAACCTAGTCCCAACGGACCCTTTCTATCTTCCCAGGACAGAAAGGGTCACAGTTCTTACAATAGAAACGACCTAAGCGAACCTCCCAAACTAGAGTAAAGCGTGGTTTTGCAACTGTGGATTCACTGCTGTTGTGGGCGATAATGAGGGATTCGATATTCTGATCTCAAGAAAACACATATTTTTCTCAGTAAAAAATTGTTATATGACCATAAAACTTCTGCGCCATAATATATAATTGGGTCATTTATGTGATGCACCCTTTCTAAAATAACGCCGTTGGCCCCAGTCGGGCGCCGAGATTTGAAAATTGACATCAATGACATTTCCTATTGTAGGAACTATGACTCTTGCTGTCACAGGAAGATCGCAAGAGTCATCTAGGACTACTCCGAACCGAGCATCTAATAAGCCAAATCACACTTTGGGCGTTCCCCGTAAAAATGCGCAAAAGTTCTCCGTTTTGAATAAAAGTAACCGGGTGAAAAATGAAAGAAACGAAAGAGAGATTTCGCCTAAATGTCAAATTTCTCCTGCACCAAAGAGCAATCGGATTTTTAAAAACCCGTATGCTATTTTACAAATGTATTTTTTAACTAACTAACTAATTTGGTTTATTCATCTGCAAAATACTTTCGCATTTACAAATTTGCGATGAAATATTTTTAAAATTTCTACAGAAAGAAAAGGTAAATAAGCAAGTTACAAACTTATGTAAAGATTTACCTGTTTGCTGTTACTAATAATTAAACAAACACAAACCAATAAACCAGAATTAAATAAAAAAGTAGTAAACATAATGAGGAAAAAAATTATAGCCGAATCTGGCACCACACAGTTTCGTTACAACTAAACTAGACATAGATGTAACCAGATTTAATGAAGAAATTCAGAAACGCCAATTTAACATACAAATTTGCTACTAATATTTTTCAAAAAGAAACTTTTTATACAATGTTTTGAACGTGTATACGGTTTTAACTTTCACAATATAACATGGAATCTTGTTAGAGTTGAATACCGTAAATACTAAGACATCTTGCTTTTAATGTTGTACGTGCATAAGTACATTTTAATTTATTTTTATCGCGTAAATTATACGTTAAAGTTTTAGTAAATCTTTGCTGAACATTTCCAGATAGTAAAGAATTATAAGCTTTGGACATAGTTAACACCACCTTAAGCTCAACTAGATCTTCAAACTTTAATATATTTAGACTTTTAAATATGGGAGCAGTATGATCAAGTTTTCCAACTTTCCCTATAATTCTGATAACTTTCTTTTGTGATTTAACAATACAATCTATAATACTTTTGCTAGCTAAGCCCCATACCTCTGAACAGTAGCTTAAGTAGGGTAGTGTCGTGAAGTTGGTATCTATAATGTGTGTTGTGAAAATGAATATATACAAACATGTAACTACATGTTCATTTGTGCTTGGCTGTTTCCATGAGTTGCAGCTTTTGGCTTAGTGGTAAGCACGCTCGCTTATGAAGCGAAAGGTTCCCAGTTCGAGCCCCGCTTGCGACTCACATATTTTCACAACATTGGTACCAGAAGTGTACGAGTACGTTCCTGTCGCGGTTGTATGGTAGATATTCGTGCAACTTTAAAGCGGGTGCGAATGGCAAGAAGAGCAAGTGTGAAAACTGGAGTAAAGCAGCCACGTGCGGCTGTGGGTGGTCTCAAGAGAAAATTTTTTACCCGGTTCCCTCTCAGTAGAAATTCAAAATTCTTGCGCAAATTATTCGACTTAAATAACTTCGTATATCTCTTTGTCAGAGCTACGAAGCCTTACATTATTCCGCTAATAGGGATCAACTTATTTGATCTGAGGCACGAATCCTACATCCTGATCCCTTTTATAAGCCAAATCACACTTTGGGCGTTCTCAATAAAATGCGCAAAAATTCCTGCGTTTCTAATAAAACAAGTATTCAGTGAACACTAACAGGCCCCAACGCCCCCAAAATTGTAAGGGGTCGTCTATGGTTTTGAACCTGTTGGCCAGTTTAGGCCAAGAAAAATAAATGTCCTACTTCTGCTCAAAACTTTGAAAAACAATGATACTGGCTGGCGGAAAATCTTTTTTTACCCCGAAAATTTAGCAGATCACGTGACCGAATTTGGCCAAAATGGCCTAAAGGCACATCTACAAGTCGAGACTTTTCAATTGAGCCCAACATCAAGTCTCTAGGCCTCTGCGTTCTCGAGATATCGCCTGTAGAAACACAAGTCGATTTTTGCGTTTTTTGGCCAATTTGGCCAAGATCACGTGACCGAATTCGGCCAAAATGTCTTTCAAATGAGCCAAACATCAAGTCTCTAGGCCTCTGCGTTCTCGAGATATCGCCTGTACAAACACAAGTCGATTTTTTGCATTTTTGGCCAATTTGGCCAAGATCACGTGATCGAATTTGGCCAAAAAGTCTCTAGGCCTCTGCGTTCTCGAGATATCGCCTGCACAAACACAAGTTGATTTTTTGCGTTTTTTGCCAATTTGGCCAAGATCACGTGATCGAATTTGGCCAAAATGGCCAAAAGGCACATCTACAAGTCGAGACCTTTCAAATGAGCCCAACATCAAGTCTCTAGGCCTCTGCGTTCTCGAGATATCGCCTGTACAAACACAAGTCGATTTTTTGCGTTTTTGGCCAATTTGGCCAAGATCACGTGATCGAATTTGGCCAAAATGGCCAAAAGGCACATCTACTAGTCAAGACCTTTCAAATGAGCCCAACATCAAGTCTCTAGGCCTCTGCGTTCTCGAGATATCGCTTGTACAAAAAAGCGATGACGGACAGACGGACGGACGGACAGACGGACGGACAGACAGACACCCCAAGTCTATAGGCCCCCAACCCTGTAGGGTTGGGGCCTAATAACCGGGTAAAAAATTAAAGAAATGATAGAGATTTCGCCTAATGTCAAATTGCCATATGATATTTTAAAAAGTTATTACAAGTTTTAACAAGTGGTTTCAAGTTTAAGTTTCTTTTATATTCCGAGTATGAGCTGTTTTTGCGATATTTCTTCCATATTTTTCTATCATTTCTTTCATTTCATTTCTTTACCCGGTTACCTCGCAGTCAAAATTCAAAATTCTTGGGCATTTTATTCGAAACACCGAAAGTGTGATTTGGCTTGTTAAAACATTTACTTGAAGCTCATGCACAAAATACTCTTTTTGCAAACCAGGAATGGTATTTAGTCCCAGTGAACCCTTTCTGTCTTCCTAGGTCAGAAAGGGTCACAGTTCCTGCAATAGAAATGTCCATTGATCTCAATTTTCGAGGCTCTGGATCTTGCGGTGCACGTTCCAGGACGCCGGGGTTCGGATTAGCAGGCCTTTTCTTAAAAGACAGACTGAGAAGTATCCTGGCGCATTATTTCCGACCTTGTCCAAGCAACCAAACTTGAGTAAACAGTGGTTTTGCAACTGTAGTTTCAATGTTGTTGTGGGCGATAATGCGGGATTCTATATCCTGATCTAAAGACAACATCTTTTTTTCTCATTACAGTATTGTTATTTGACCATAAAAATTGTGCGCCATAATTTGTAATTGAGTTATATATATGATGCCCCTTTTCTAAAATAACGCCATTGGCCCAAGTCGTGCGCCGAGATTGGCAAAATTGAGATCAATGACATGTTATATTGTAGGAACTATGACTCTTGCTGTAAAGGAAGCAAGAGTCATCTAGGACTACAGTTGTATTCTGCTCTGTCCTTATATTGAAGAACCTCCTTATTCTTGAGATTAGATTAATTTTTATCCTTATTTTTAAAAACCAGCCTCGGTGGCCTAGTGGTTAGAGTGTCCGCCTCGCGACTGGAAGATCGTGGGTTCAAACCCCGGTCGGGTCATACCTAAGACTTTAAAATTGGGACTCTTCCTTGCTACCCTGTGAGGCATTCCACATGTAAGGGTTAGAAGGAGGGCTGGAATGCCCCATTTCAGTATAATGTGGCAGGGGGATCCCGATATGACCATAGCAGTTGAAAGGGATCTAAAGAACAATACAATACAATACAATATTTTTAAAAGACTTTGTTAAGTTTGAGGATAGAGCAGAATAACTTTTTTATCCTTATTTTAAAAAATAAGGACAGAGCATAATACCACTCCAGGTAAAATTTTAAGGGGCTGCATATCTTTAATTTCTTCGTTAAAGTACAGAAAAGTTAGCTTCCGCACTCACCTGTCAAATGTTTATTTACGTTCCGGCCTTTAAATGGCACGTGACCAAAGTCAAGTGTTCAGAAATCTAAACAAAGGGTTATAGATTATCTGTAAATTATGTACTAAAATAATTGATAGATGCAGAATTGGTATAAATTTTTGTACACCCATACTATTTACGTTTTAGCCCAGCCTACGTTTCACGTAAGCTGGGGTATTCCTATCGGTCTGCGGATGGCATCCGTTAGTTAGTTATTAGTTAGTTAGTTAGTTGTTTATTTAGTAAACTTTGTTTCAAAATGCATCTCCTCCTACAATTTTGATCCAATGTCATTTATTTTTGGTGTGAGGCATCCCTAAGGGGTCGTGCATACGGCTTGTGCTTTTCTAGTCGATCGGATGATTTTTGAATTTTTTGGGAATTTTTAAAGAAAAGATTTTAAACTATATCTCGTCCTACATTTTTAATCCGATGTCATTTATTTTTGGTGTGAGGCAACCCCAATGGATCGTGCATACGGCTTGTGCTTTTTTAGTCGATCGGGCAATTTTTGTATTTTTAGGGAATTTTTTAAGCAAAAATTTCGAAAATAATTCAAAATGCATCTACTCCTACAATTTTGATTCGATGTCATTTATTTTTGGTGTGAGGCATCCCTAAGCGATTGGGCATACGGCTTGTGCTTTTTTAGTCGATCGGGTGATTTTTTGAATTTTTGGAGAATTTTTGAAGAAAAAATTTTAAAATGTATCTCCTCCGATATCATTTATTTTTCGTATGAGGCAACCCTAAAGGGTCGTGCATATGGTTTGTGCTTTTTTAGTCGATCGCAAAATTTTTGTATTTTTGGGGAATGTTTTAAGCAAAAATTTCGAAAATAATTCAAAATGCATCTACTCCTACAATTTTGATTCGATGTCATTTATTTTTGGTGTGAGGCATCCCTAAGCGATTGGGCATACGGCTTGTGCTTTTTTAGTCGATCGGGTGATTTTTGAATTTTTGGAGAATTTTTGAAGAAAAAAATTAAAATGTATCTCCTACATTTTTGATGCGATGTCACTTTTTTTGGTATGAGTCACAATGAAGGGTCGACATACGGCTTGTGCTTTTTAGTCAATCGGACAATTTTTGTATTTTTAGGGATTTTTTGAAGAAAAAAATTCAAAATGCATTTCCTCCTACAGTTTTTATCAGATTATTTTTGATATGGGCCGTCTCTAGGGGTCGAGTGAATTGGAAAACTTTTGAATTTTTTCGGATTTACATTTGGTATAGATTTACATTTTGAAATGTAATCCACGAAAGCAAGCACTATTTTAGGATACATGGACTCCGAACTTTCCCTCAAATGGCTTTCCAAGGTGTTTCTGAACATTTGTGGAAAAGAACGCCGGTGCTTCTAGTCATGGACACTTATGAATCACACCAGAGCGAAATCGTGAAACTATTAGCAGCGAAAAATGAGTTAACGGGTTTTTGCGCCAAAAGATATCAGTATTTGCTGATATGTTATTGCAAACATTTTATGCAAAAGCTAATAAGCGAACAGTTTTGAGCAGTTGATTTTGTTTGGAATGCCGGCTCACACTACACACTTGCTTCAGCCTCTCGACGTTGGTATACTGGGCCGTTGAAAGCAAAACTGAAGAGTATAGCTGCAGATGCTGCGTAGTTAAGCAAGGACCATGTCGTGATCATTTGCTGCAGCTGTGAAAATACGTTGAAGAGCATTTCTACACAAGGAAGCGGAAGGACAGCTTTTAGAAGTGTGGCCTCATATTTTTTTAAACTCTAGCGGTCGCTGGGAAGACACTTGTTCCTACAGAAAACAAATCTCGGTAAAAAATAGATTAGGCACGCACCTATAATTATAAGAACACTTAGCAGACTTCACTTTTTTCTACGTTATCTTCTTGTTGCATTCTTTGCACTTTTTCCTACCTTCAATTTTATGATCGCCCTGTGAATGTTAATGTTTACATATCATCATAGTTAACAGTTTATAGTTGTAGTTAACTATAGTTACAAAATTATTCACTACACTCCATTATTCCTTATCTCTTGTGAACTTAACATACCAAATTGAACAATATTAACAGAAATTTCTGAGGCAAATGCGTTGTATTTCAGACCAACCATGTTTAACAGTTTTAACTCTTTCAGGAAAATGAAACATGCCAAATATGCCATGATGACAATCCAACGAAGAACTTGTTCGGTAAAAGGAGAAAGATAACATTGATGCAGTGCTTGGACTTGCACAAAGAATCCACTTGCGCAAAGAACTTCATTTGTGAGAAGTGCTCACTAAGCATTAGGGTGATGGAGACGGGGACTGGGATGAATATCGCCACCTTGGAGTTAATGGCGGGAATACAGACATGCCCCTTCATATCTGTTATATATCTATTTTCCAGAGAATTAGCGCGATGGCGAACCCTTCAGAAATGGCCGGTGAACTGGAAATTGATGACGCGAGTCGAGCCATCAAGCACTCAATTGTTGTTCATAAAAACAGAAACGTCTTAAAGTACGCAACAATGCTGATGATCCCCTCCGTGTCCAGTATACAAAGATCGGCAGAAATGTTGTTCACTACGTTACACTTATCGTAGTTAGCGAGTAACTACATCTTCCAGGATCTTTTTCCATTGACATTGCAATTGTTTAGTCGTACTGGCTGAATATCTTCGTATGAACATCAATCATGTAAATGAGTACTGCTCTTATTTGATTTTTTTCATAGTAGCGTGGTTTGTATCTTGTGTAATGGCATTTATTCAATACTTTTTTCATTGCCACTTGATAAGTCATTTCATCTTCCTCATGTTATAAGCTATTAAACCTCAGTTTTGTACTGACCAGCAATAATTAATGTTTGGCACAACCTGTGGGCATTTGTTGTCTTATTTGCAATACAAATACTTAAGCCTAGTGTGCTAAGATAAATTGTACGTGCAATTTTCAGTATATATTCAATGTTCGCTGAGTTTGTCAATGTACTTTCGACGAAGCATATTTTTTCCAGCAGCACCGTAATTTAAAATTAGGTACAGGCATCCCTGTATTTCTTAAATACAGTAAGAAAGTATAGCAGTATGGATAAATAATTCATAGTACATGCTACAGAAGCATATTCCGTTCATTAGTATTACTTTTCTTGCAACACAAGTTTATGTACTTAATGAACCGATCGGGTTTGTTTTGATGAAGTTGTCTGCCCTTCGTGTGTCGCATTGAAAATGCGAACTGTACTGCTCAATATTTAAAGAATAAAAAGGCGTTGGGAACATTTATATATATTTAATTCTTTTATTTTCTCCACAATCAAGCATTACATTTAATGGAAACTTTATTGTTATTGCAAATCTTTATGTGTTACATTTCTACACCATGGTATTACATAATTGTACAAACTTCTCAGCCGAAATATGTCTGCGTACAGCCAAAATGAAAGCAGCCGATTCCCAGACGAAGGTGAAGGACAACAAAACAGTTCCAGCATCAACTGTCTCTGCGTAAGAAAACTGTTCTGAGTGACTGGGTGGTAACTTTGCATTAAAAGGTATACTTCTACGCCTTTCAGTAACCGCTTTGAACGATATTCTAGTTTCACCATTACATTCTACTACTGGCCAAATGCTTCTCCGAACCTAGTCCCAACGGACCCTTTCTATCTTCCCAGGACAGAAAGGGTCACAGTTCTTACAATAGAAACGACCTAAGCGAACCTCCCAAACTAGAGTAAAGCGTGGTTTTGCAACTGTGGATTCACTGCTGTTGTGGGCGATAATGAGGGATTCGATATTCTGATCTCAAGAAAACACATATTTTTCTCAGTAAAAAATTGTTATATGACCATAAAACTTCTGCGCCATAATATATAATTGGGTCATTTATGTGATGCACCCTTTCTAAAATAACGCCGTTGGCCCCAGTCGGGCGCCGAGATTTGAAAATTGACATCAATGACATTTCCTATTGTAGGAACTATGACTCTTGCTGTCACAGGAAGATCGCAAGAGTCATCTAGGACTACTCCGAACCGAGCATCTAATAAGCCAAATCACACTTTGGGCGTTCCCCGTAAAAATGCGCAAAAGTTCTCCGTTTTGAATAAAAGTAACCGGGTGAAAAATGAAAGAAACGAAAGAGAGATTTCGCCTAAATGTCAAATTTCTCCTGCACCAAAGAGCAATCGGATTTTTAAAAACCCGTATGCTATTTTACAAATGTATTTTTTAACTAACTAACTAATTTGGTTTATTCATCTGCAAAATACTTTCGCATTTACAAATTTGCGATGAAATATTTTAAAAATTTCTACAGAAAGAAAAGGTAAATAAGCAAGTTACAAACTTATGTAAAGATTTACCTGTTTGCTGTTACTAATAATTAAACAAACACAAACCAATAAACCAGAATTAAATAAAAAAGTAGTAAACATAATGAGGAAAAAAATTATAGCCGAATCTGGCACCACACAGTTTCGTTACAACTAAACTAGACATAGATGTAACCAGATTTAATGAAGAAATTCAGAAACGCCAATTTAACATACAAATTTGCTACTAATATTTTTCAAAAAGAAACTTTTTATACAATGTTTTGAACGTGTATACGGTTTTAACTTTCACAATATAACATGGAATCTTGTTAGAGTTGAATACCGTAAATACTAAGACATCTTGCTTTTAATGTTGTACGTGCATAAGTACATTTTAATTTATTTTTATCGCGTAAATTATACGTTAAAGTTTTAGTAAATCTTTGCTGAACATTTCCAGATAGTAAAGAATTATAAGCTTTGGACATAGTTAACACCACCTTAAGCTCAACTAGATCTTCAAACTTTAATATATTTAGACTTTTAAATATGGGAGCAGTATGATCAAGTTTTCCAACTTTCCCTATAATTCTGATAACTTTCTTTTGTGATTTAACAATACAATCTATAATACTTTTGCTAGCTAAGCCCCATACCTCTGAACAGTAGCTTAAGTAGGGTAGTGTCGTGAAGTTGGTATCTATAATGTGTGTTGTGAAAATGAATATATACAAACATGTAACTACATGTTCATTTGTGCTTGGCTGTTTCCATGAGTTGCAGCTTTTGGCTTAGTGGTTAGCACGCTCGCTTATGAAGCGAAAGGTTCCCAGTTCGAGCCCCGCTTGCGACTCACACATTTTCACAACATTGGTACCAGAAGTGTACGAGTACGTTCCTGTCGCGGTTGTATGGTAGATATTCGTGCAACTTTAAAGCGGGTGCGAATGGCAAGAAGAGCAAGTGTGAAAACTGGAGTAAAGCAGCCACGTGCGGCTGTGGGTGGTCTCAAGAGAAAATTTTTTACCCGGTTCCCTCTCAGTAGAAATTCAAAATTCTTGCGCAAATTATTCGACTTAAATAACTTCGTATATCTCTTTGTCAGAGCTACGAAGCCTTACATTATTCCGCTAATAGGGATCAACTTATTTGATCTGAGGCACGAATCCTACATCCTGATCCCTTTTATAAGCCAAATCACACTTTGGGCGTTCTCAATAAAATGCGCAAAAATTCCTGCGTTTCTAATAAAACAAGTATTCAGTGAACACTAACAGGCCCCAACGCCCCCAAAATTGTAAGGGGTCGTCTATGGTTTTGAACCTGTTGGCCAGTTTAGGCCAAGAAAAATAAATGTCCTACTTCTGCTCAAAACTTTGAAAAACAATGATACTGGCTGGCGGAAAATCTTTTTTTACCCCGAAAATTTAGCAGATCACGTGACCGAATTTGGCCAAAATGGCCTAAAGGCACATCTACAAGTCGAGACTTTTCAATTGAGCCCAACATCAAGTCTCTAGGCCTCTGCGTTCTCGAGATATCGCCTGTAGAAACACAAGTCGATTTTTGCGTTTTTTGGCCAATTTGGCCAAGATCACGTGACCGAATTCGGCCAAAATGTCTTTCAAATGAGCCAAACATCAAGTCTCTAGGCCTCTGCGTTCTCGAGATATCGCCTGTACAAACACAAGTCGATTTTTTGCATTTTTGGCCAATTTGGCCAAGATCACGTGATCGAATTTGGCCAAAAAGTCTCTAGGCCTCTGCGTTCTCGAGATATCGCCTGCACAAACACAAGTTGATTTTTTGCGTTTTTTGCCAATTTGGCCAAGATCACGTGATCGAATTTGGCCAAAATGGCCAAAAGGCACATCTACAAGTCGAGACCTTTCAAATGAGCCCAACATCAAGTCTCTAGGCCTCTGCGTTCTCGAGATATCGCCTGTACAAACACAAGTCGATTTTTTGCGTTTTTGGCCAATTTGGCCAAGATCACGTGATCGAATTTGGCCAAAATGGCCAAAAGGCACATCTACTAGTCAAGACCTTTCAAATGAGCCCAACATCAAGTCTCTAGGCCTCTGCGTTCTCGAGATATCGCTTGTACAAAAAAGCGATGACGGACAGACGGACGGACGGACAGACGGACGGACAGACAGACACCCCAAGTCTATAGGCCCCCAACCCTGTAGGGTTGGGGCCTAATAACCGGGTAAAAAATTAAAGAAATGATAGAGATTTCGCCTAATGTCAAATTGCCATATGATATTTTAAAAAGTTATTACAAGTTTTAACAAGTGGTTTCAAGTTTAAGTTTCTTTTATATTCCGAGTATGAGCTGTTTTTGCGATATTTCTTCCATATTTTTCTATCATTTCTTTCATTTCATTTCTTTACCCGGTTACCTCGCAGTCAAAATTCAAAATTCTTGGGCATTTTATTCGAAACACCGAAAGTGTGATTTGGCTTGTTAAAACATTTACTTGAAGCTCATGCACAAAATACTCTTTTTGCAAACCAGGAATGGTATTTAGTCCCAGTGAACCCTTTCTGTCTTCCTAGGTCAGAAAGGGTCACAGTTCCTGCAATAGAAATGTCCATTGATCTCAATTTTCGAGGCTCTGGATCTTGCGGTGCACGTTCCAGGACGCCGGGGTTCGGATTAGCAGGCCTTTTCTTAAAAGACAGACTGAGAAGTATCCTGGCGCATTATTTCCGACCTTGTCCAAGCAACCAAACTTGAGTAAACAGTGGTTTTGCAACTGTAGTTTCAATGTTGTTGTGGGCGATAATGCGGGATTCTATATCCTGATCTAAAGACAACATCTTTTTTTCTCATTACAGTATTGTTATTTGACCATAAAAATTGTGCGCCATAATTTGTAATTGAGTTATATATATGATGCCCCTTTTCTAAAATAACGCCATTGGCCCAAGTCGTGCGCCGAGATTGGCAAAATTGAGATCAGTGACATGTTATATTGTAGGAACTATGACTCTTGCTGTAAAGGAAGCAAGAGTCATCTAGGACTACAGTTGTATTCTGCTCTGTCCTTATATTGAAGAACCTCCTTATTCTTGAGATTAGATTAATTTTTATCCTTATTTTTAAAAACCAGCCTCGGTGGCCTAGTGGTTAGAGTGTCCGCCTCGCGACTGGAAGATCGTGGGTTCAAACCCCGGTCGGGTCATACCTAAGACTTTAAAATTGGGACTCTTCCTTGCTACCCTGTGAGGCATTCCACATGTAAGGGTTAGAAGGAGGGCTGGAATGCCCCATTTCAGTATAATGTGGCAGGGGGATCCCGATATGACCATAGCAGTTGAAAGGGATCTAAAGAACAATACAATACAATACAATATTTTTAAAAGACTTTGTTAAGTTTGAGGATAGAGCAGAATAACTTTTTTATCCTTATTTTAAAAAATAAGGACAGAGCATAATACCACTCCAGGTAAAATTTTAAGGGGCTGCATATCTTTAATTTCTTCGTTAAAGTGCAGAAAAGTTAGCTTCCGCACTCACCTGTCAAATGTTTATTTACGTTCCGGCCTTTAAATGGCACGTGACCAAAGTCAAGTGTCCAGAAATCTAAACAAAGGGTTATAGATTATCTGTAAATTATGTACTAAAATAATTGATAGATGCAGAATTGGTATAAATTTTTGTACACCCATACTATTTACGTTTTAGCCCAGCCTACGTTTCACGTAAGCTGGGGTATTCCTATCGGTCTGCGGATGGCATCCGTTAGTTAGTTATTAGTTAGTTAGTGAGTTGTTTATTTAGTAAACTTTGTTTCAAAATGCATCTCCTCCTACAATTTTGATCCGATGTCATTTATTTTTGGTGTGAGGCATCCCTAAGGGGTCGTGCATACGGCTTGTGCTTTTCTAGTCGATCGGATGATTTTTGAATTTTTTGGGAATTTTTAAAGAAAAGATTTTAAACTATATCTCGTCCTACATTTTTAATCCGATGTCATTTATTTTTGGTGTGAGGCAACCCCAATGGATCGTGCATACGGCTTGTGCTTTTTTAGTCGATCGGGCAATTTTTGTATTTTTAGGGAATTTTTTAAGCAAAAATTTCGAAAATAATTCAAAATGCATCTACTCCTACAATTTTGATTCGATGTCATTTATTTTTGGTGTGAGGCATCCCTAAGCGATTGGGCATACGGCTTGTGCTTTTTTAGTCGATCGGGTGATTTTTTGAATTTTTGGAGAATTTTTGAAGAAAAAATTTTAAAATGTATCTCCTCCTTTATTATTAAACCGATGTCATTTATTTTTCGTATGAGGCAACCCTAAAGGGTCGTGCATATGGTTTGTGCTTTTTCAGTCGATCGCAAAATTTTTGTATTTTTGGGGAATGTTTTAAGCAAAAATTTCGAAAATAATTCAAAATGCATCTACTCCTACAATTTTGATTCGATGTCATTTATTTGTGGTGTGAGGCATCCCTAAGCGATTGGGCATACGGCTTGTGCTTTTTTAGTCGATCGGGTGATTTTTGAATTTTTGGAGAATTTTTGAAGAAAAAAATTAAAATGTATCTCCTACATTTTTGATGCGATGTCACTTTTTTTGGTATGAGTCACAATGAAGGGTCGACATACGGCTTGTGCTTTTTAGTCAATCGGACAATTTTTGTATTTTTAGGGATTTTTTGAAGAAAAAAATTCAAAATGCATTTCCTCCTACAGTTTTTATCAGATTATTTTTGATATGGGCCGTCTCTAGGGGTCGAGTGAATTGGAAAACTTTTGAATTTTTTCGGAATTTTTGAATTAAAAAAATTAAATGAATCTCCTTCTACAGCGCATAAATGCAAGTTAAATGAACTTGCGCAGTAGTCAGATTTAACAACCGTACATCGACGAAATTAAATAAACATGCACGTTGGTCCGAAATGTGAACCGCGCGTCGACGGAAGATAAATAAACATGCGAATTGGTCCAAAATAGGCACCGCGTATCAACGCAAGTTAAATAAACATGCACACTGGTCCGATAAAAGAACTACGCATCGAGGCAACTTGAATAGACATGCGCAATGGTCCGAAATGCGAACCGCCCATCAACGCAACCTAAAGAAACATGCGCACTGGTTCGAAATGCGAACCGCACATCGAGGCGAGCTAAAAATAAACATGCGTTCTGGTCCGAAATGCAAATCGCGTGTCAACGCAAGTTAAATGAACCTGCTCACTGGTACGAAATACGAACCGCGCATCAACGTAACCTGAAGAAACAGGTGGACTGGTCCGAAATGCAAACCGGATATCAACGCATATTAAATAAACATGCACACTGGTCCGAATTGCGAACCGCACATCAGCGCAAGTTAAATAAACATTTGCACTGGTCCAAAATAAGTACCGAGCATCAACACAAGTTAAATAAATATGCGCACTGGTGGAAAATGCGAACCGCTCATCAACGCAAGCTAAATAAACAAACACATTTGTCAGAAATGAGAAACGAGCATTAACGTAAGTTAAAAAAAATATGCGCACGTGTCCGAAATGCGAACCGCACACAAACACAAGCTAAATAAACAAGCACACTGGACCAAAATAAGCACCGTACATCAATGCAAGTTAACTAAATATGCGCACTGGTTCGAAATGCGAACTGCGCATTAACGCAACTTAAATAACATGCGTACTATTCAAAAGTAGAACTGCACTTCAACGCAACTTAAATAAAAATGCGCACTGGTCCAGAATATGAACCGCGCATCAACTCAAGTTAAAGAAATCTGCGCATTGGCCTGAAATAAGAACCGCGCATCGACGCAAGTTAAATAAACAGTGGCACTGGTCCAAAACAAACAACACGCATCAACGCAAGTCAAATAAACATGCGCACTGGTCCGAAATTCGAACCGCGCATCAACGCAAGTTAAATATACATGCGCAATGGTACGAAATTCGAACTGCTCATCAAAGCAAGTTGAATAAACATGCGCTCTGGTCCAAAATGCAAACCGCGCACCAACGCAAGTTAAATAAGCATATGCACACGTCCAAAATAAGCACCGTGCATCAACGCCAGTTAAATAAACATGCAAACCGGTCCGAAATGCAAACCGCGCATCAAGGCAACCTATGGAAACTTGTGCACTTGTCCAAAATAAGTACCGCTCATCAGCGCAAGTAAAATAAACATGCGCATTGGTCTGAAATAGGAACCGCGCATCGACGCAAGTGAAATAAACATGCGCAGTGATCCGAAATAAGAACCGCACATCAACACAAGATAAATAAACATGCGCATTGATCTGAAATAAGAACCGCACATCAATACAAGGTAAAAAAAATATGGGCGCTGGTCCGAAATGCGAACCGCAATTCAACGCAAGTTAAATAAACATGTGCACTGTTCCAAAATGAGAGCCGCGCATCAACGCAAATTGAATAAACATGCGCATTTGTCTGAATAAGACCACCGCGCATCGAGGCAAGTTACAGAAATATGCACACTGGTCCGAAATGCGAGCGTTGTTTGAGGGTATCTGTGGCAGATTATCCAGTCTACCAGAGGTACAAAAAATCTGTTTCCCATTTTCCTGGGAAAGAAATCTTTGTATGCATTTATCGGTCTATGTTCTATTCCGGTGCTAAATTAATTACTGAGCTAGCTCTTTGCCGTCTCATCTTTTGAAGCCCAATTTTTCAGTTCCCTCGCTCATGCACGCTGGAATTGGTCTTATTGCTTTTCGTAAGCTGGGACTTTGTCCTTGGACAAACTTGTTAGTTTTTTTGACGTGTTTTTTGAGGTAGCAATTCAAAAGTTTTTGGCGGATAATTACAAAATTTACTGTCATTTTTTCATGTAATAAACCGTGCTCCCTGGTTGTAAACAATTGTCAGTTATTGCGGGAAATTCGTGGTTATTTCCGTATTTTGTTCTTTTGGTTATTTCCATATTTTGTTCTTTTGAAGAAAGCGTAACACAGAAGTTATGTATCATTGCCGTTGTACGTTGAGGGACTTTAGCGAATTGTGGGTCGTTGAATTTTGCACAGCATTGCCACAGAAGTGCCTCAATTCGAGCGTGGTTGACTTACATATTGTTATATAGCGAGGATTTGAAGCGGTTACGCTGAACATCAGTAGCGGGACGCTTCTTTGAGCTACAGCATCCATAGTCCCTTTCACAGAGCTGGCTCCAGTTTGAAACTGAGGGGGCAAGGGGATCTAGAAAAGGATATAAAACAAACCACCGGTTGCGACAGAATTTTTGTGTCAAAGGTATGTCAGTTTCTTATGTGTGTTTTATATTTTTCTACTTTATTGTTTATGCCCCTTTTTTTTGAAAAAAGTATTCCGGTATAACAACTGTTATGGAAGGGACACAAACACATAAAATAAAAAAAAATACAGGATTGGTGAAAATAAAGAAACTGACATACTTTTTCACAAAAAATAAACTCTGTTGCCACGCGGTGGTTGTTTTATACCCTTTTCTAGGCCCCCTTGCCCTCTCAGTTTCAAAATGGCGCCGGATCTGTAAAAGGGACTATTGCAAAACGAAAGTTTATGCTAATGTGAGTGTCATTGACTTTCAAAATTTGATTTGCCATAAAAATGGTGGTTGACTTTGTCCTCCGGAAGTAGAACTTTGGCAGGCAAAAATGTTATTTCTTGAATAACTATTAATTTTCTTATTGAAAGAAATTACGTGAAATGCAGAATTATCTCAGTATTGCAAAAAGTCACCTGCAATAAGAAATCTAGTCCTAGATAACTGTTGCGGTCTTCATATGACAGCAGGAGTCATAGTTCCTATAACAGAACTTCTCACTGATGTCAATTTCGCTAATCTCAGCGCACGACTCTGGATTATGACGTTATTTTAGAACGGGAGCATCACATAAATGGTCCAGTTATAAATTACGGAGCATAATCTTTCTAGGTACAAAATAACAATTTTGTATAACCATTTTGTACTGAGAAAATAAATATTTTCTTGAGATCAGGATATAGTATCCCCCATTATTACCCACAACAACAATGATTCTACAATTGGAAAACCACTCGTTACTCAAGTTTGATGGTCTCGCTGTGTCAAAAATAGTGCGCGAGGATACTTCTCAGTGTGCTTTTAAAGAAGTAAGCCTGGTAGTTCGAACCTGTGTCCTGGAACGTGCGCCGAAAGATCCAGAGATGCGAAAGTTGAGATCAGTGGCCATTTCTGTTACTGGAACTGTGACCTTTCCTGTCCCAGAAAGATAGAAAGGGGCTGCTAGGACCACAAGAAATCCCGACATAAAGAATGTTTCAAGAAAACGTAATTTTTGTTTCGTATAATTCTTGTTTACTTCTCGAAAAACCATGACCTGTTAAATTGGACCAGCATTGAGAAAATGTCTTGAGACTCTTTGGTCGTTGCGCTGATTCCGTTGTGGAAAAATCATGACGTGTTCTCGGGTTTTCGCGATACCCAAAATTAAGCAAGGACTATTTTTGTCTTTAGGTTAAGTCATTAAATTCTCCGGAATATTCATCCCTGCTGCGTGTAGGTTTCCTGTTCTAATGGTTAATCTTATTCGCACCGAAGTGTTGTGTGAAAGAAAAAACTTATCTCATAGCCGTGTAATAAAAGTCAAGCTTATTATATGCACTGCTGTGGTTTAAATAACAATACCTTGCTCTTATACAAAATAATATGGTTTTCTCGTTTAGTATTACCGGTAATCTGATCTGGTGTTGTTATTGAACCAAAAAAAAAATAGTTTAAGTTATCATGTACTCCGTGTGAAAGTAAGTTGCTGCTGTTTGCATGTATTTTAAGTATTTAATAAATTATAATTCAGATAAATATAAATACCGAAAAAATGTTCTGAAACAACATACCATGTTCCATAGCGCGGTTTACCTAAATACCGGTAAATACCGCAAACCCTTTTTTTTCTCACTTGTTCCTTTAGCAAGCGCGTTCCAATAACCAGCCATAGTAAGAACTTATCTTCCATTTTCGCCTGAATTCATCATCCGATTTATTAATTTTTAAACCATGCCTTTTTTTAAATTATAACAATTGTTCAATAAAATGTGTCGTGAGAGTTGAATCTTTGAAGAACAGTTTGAGTTTTTATATGTGAAATGAACATTTATAAAAGCGTTCCGTCGTATTTTTTTATTCCAGAGACATAGTCGGTGCACAGAGCGAGGGCTTCGGCTTCCACATCACATTGGCCTGTTACATAGAAGATGAGGCAGGTTGTGCGGATCTTGTTTCTGTTGCTGAGTACGACACTTGTCACCTGTGCACCCCCAAACTTTGTCATCATGTTTATGGATGATGTAAGTCTTACTGGATTATAGTGCGTATGATATAAAGAAGACATAAAAAAAGAAACAAGTGATCTTGCTAAATGGTTGGTAGTGTCACATGTTACCGAACTTGAACATTTTGAACTCTTGAGAAAACCTTACAGGGTTTGAATATACCTTACTAAAAGATTGCGTCAACTTATATCCTTGGTGGGGATAACAGTTCTAGAAGCATAATATTATTAAAAATGATAATCCTGTTAATTTCAATTCTTATTAATAGAGGACTGAATTCGGCATATGGGATATGCTACATGTCTGCGCCGTTCATCTTATGATAATGAAATAAGTGCCATGCTTTTTAGGACCCAACCCTTCGGATTGTGGCCTATAGGTTTGGGGTGTCCGTCCGTCCGTCTGTCCGTCATCGCTTTATACCCCTATGAATTTGGGGGCCGGTTGGGGCCTGGTTGTGTTTCACAAATACTTACTTGTTTCAGATGGGCTGGGGAGATTTGGGTTGTTATGGCAACCCGGTGAAAGAGACCCCAAATCTGGACAAGATGGCTGCAGAGGGAATGCTTTTTACAGATTTCTACAGTGGCAGTGCTATCTGCTCACCTTGTATGTATATTTCTCGAGGTGGTTGTGTATTTTTTTTATCGTCCTTTCGGTGGAGGAGGGGGGGGGGGGTAGGGGTGTGGGATTGCAGCTGAAAAGTTAGCATTGTCCAATGCTAGTGCCGTGTTTATCCGTATATCCCTCAATTTTAGCCTTCAGCCGGGTAGCAATGACCGCCATCTTTCATTTTCAGTTCCGGGGTGGGGCTGTGCTGTGTACGGTCGCTTGGTTGTTTTAAATTGATTTTTTTTGTCATTTTGTCCACAGTATGATGTAGCTGAAAGAACTTGAAATAAACGAAAGGATACAATGATATGTTATTTATCTAGGATTGAAATCAGTGAACGCTGATGGCTGGTTTTATATTCGCTCTTTCTAACGTGTTTTTAGTGGAGCAGTAATGTTATGTTTTCGCTTTGTAGCTCGTGCATCGTTGTTGTCGGGAAGGCTGCCTGTCAGAAATGGTTTCTACTCTACAAACAGACCCGCTCGGAACTGTGAGTACTGTAGTGTTCTGCCCCAACGTATAAGTCCTTAGGCAGCAACAGCAATATAATCTGTAATTGATTTATGTCTGTGTAGTTTAGATCGATTATATATGCGATCGACCGCGTTTCGGTCTGTCGGTCGGTCTGTCATTAAGAGCTTGCTAACACGATAACTTAAAAACTCCTGCAAGGATTTTAATGAAACGTGGTATGTAGCTTCTGTGGGAACAAGCACAGATCGGTATTGTAAATAGGCTACGTTCGTGCAAGGAAAATGGACCAGCTGGACTTGGAAAATTTTAGCTCTTGATTGACAATTGATGGCCGTGTCTAACTGATGGGGGCCTGTAGGGAATATGTGGGCTATGCACACTGCTCCAGTTTCACAAAAAAAACTTTCAATCTAATGTTTAATCGTAATGCAAGCTTGCATCACTTATTGTTTTTAAAATAGGAAATAAATTTTTACTCTTGTTAGTTATTTTTAGAAAAAAGTGGTAATTTTGTATTGTTTGGAGGAGTTTTTGAAAATGACAATACAGAGTAGCTGAGGTGAAACTTCGTTGCGCTGGACGTCCATCTTGGTTTGTAGCTTACCTCCCACAAGAAGTCCTTGGCGGCATCCAAGATTCAGAGCTGTTGTTTCCGGAAGTTCTCATGCAGGCAGGCTACAGGAATAAAATTGTTGGAAAATGGTAAGTTATTAGATGTGAATAATATTTCCGTCAGCCCTGTGGTTACTATAGAAAGCATGGGGCTTCTAGGGGTAAGGTGGTAAATCCTAATGTGATAATGTAGATTACACTCATTATTCAATATAGAGGGGGACAGCACTTACATGATTTACATCTTATCTAGCAAATCGTTGTCAACGTGTCAAAATTGAGCAATCTCTGTCAAAGGCGCAAATGCTTTTAACTGGCGTTCCACAAGGATCAGGACTAGGTCCATGGGCCTATACTTCATACACACGAGAACTAGGATTTATCATATTGATGATGTCGATTTTGTATCATCTTTATGCAGATGACACACAAATTCAAAAATCTATGGATGCATCTTCCCTCGAACAGCAACTACAAGCGAAGCAAGCTATTGAAAACTGCATAACCAAAGTCTCAAAGTGGATGAACGCCAACGAACTCAAACTTAATAGTGACAAAACAGAGGTGATTTTGATTGGGACCCCACATCAGTTAAAGAGAGTGACATTTAGTGCATTGACCGTGGATAGCATCGAGGTAACAACAAAGTCAACAGTGAAAAATTTGGGTGTGTTTATTGATGCAGATCTGAAGATGAAATCACAAGTCAATAGTGTTGTAAGAACCTGTTACAAAAACATCCACATGCTAAAAAAATTACGGAAATATGTTACCAGATCGGCATTTCATACCCTAGTTCAAGCCTTTGTAATCTCCCGCCTCGACTACGCAAACTGGTTATATTTCGGCATACCAGAGTACTTGATCAATAAGTTGCAACGTGTTCAGAACATGGTAGCTCGCCTTATATACGATATTGGTCACTATGATCATATTACTCCCGCGCTCGTCGATCTCCATTCGCTTCCAGTACGACAACGCATATGCTTCAAGATAGCTGTGTTGACATACAAATGCCTCCATGACATGGCACCGGAATATCTCTGCTGTCTTTGAAAGATCAACCTCGAAGACTTCGTACAAGTAAGGCGCGAACACTACAAGTCCCGCGAACTCGATTAAAGTACGGGGTCGACAGATCATTTCATGCAGCAGCACCAAAAATCTGGAACAATCTTCCAAGCCACATACAAGAAGCTACGTCGTTAACTGTTTTTAAATCAAAACTAAAATTTTATCTTTTTAAACAAGCATACAGTATTAGCCACTAGTCATTAATTGTATCGTGCATGTTCTTATTTCCTTTTATCTTAATTTATATTTTATTTTATTGTTCTATTTAGTGTGTACAGCGCATAGATCAATGTATATTTGCGCTATATAAGAAATACGTAATAATAATAATTCTTTAACCACAGAAAGCGCTTAAAAAACTGAACAGGGAATAACGTCTGGTTTGTTTTATGAGATGTGGTTGGAACACGGGAATATTATGTTTTTGACCGATTTATGCTATTTTGCCGAATATTTTAATGTAAAAAAGAAAGTTAATGGATTACATACAGTATGCAGTTAACCGGCTTATGCGATTAATCGATATGCGATTAACCGGTTTATGGCTCAATTGATATGCGATTAACCGGTTTATGCGATTAATCGATATGCGACTAACCGGTTTATGCGATTAATCGATATGCGTTTAATCGATTTCGTCTTACCTTTTCGGTTGTAGGCATTTGGGCCACAGAGACCAGTTCCTGCCCCTGAGGCACGGCTTCCACGAATGGTTTGGTGCTCCGGACTGCCATTATGAGTATGATGACGTCACCGCACCCAACATTCCTGTCTACAGGGATGATGTGATGATTGGCAGGTGAGAGCCCTCCCTTTTACAAAATTTCTTCAGGTGACCCAATTTCTCGTTGTCTTCATTTACCTATTTCAAGCATTTTTGACGGAAAAAAGAACCAACAAATAATGAAGTGTTGATAAATTTAAATTATTTCATAGGGTTAGAAACGGTTAAACTGTACAAGTTCCTCTCAAACTCTTGGGTGAATAATAGATTTGACTTTTCCTCAGAAAGAAACTTGCGTCGTTCACTGACGAAAGACATAGGGAGATGCCTTATTAAAGAGTACATAATAATAATAATAATAATAATAATAATAATGATGCTTGTGATTACATTCCTATGGGAGAAAACACCAGTCAAATAGTGCAGTCATAATCATTTAACTGGCTTCTACTTAAAACTGCAAGAAATTTGAATAAAAAGATTATAGCAATATATTCTATTTCATTTACTGTGACTGTTTTCAGGTATTATGATGATTTTAAGATTAATCTTTCAACGGGAGTTTCAAACCTCACACAGCTCTACATACAGGTATTGCGATCATGTTTATGTAAGAGTGATCCCTTTGTGTGTGAGCCTTGTAAGATATGCCTGTGTGAATAGGTTCTTCTGTCTGATAAGAGTGAGTGACGTTGCTATGGTTATTGTTATTTCGCACACTTTCTTAATGAAAAATGTCGATGAAGAATTATAATGTTTGCGTTCTTAAAAAAAAAAAAAAATAACAAAAAAAAAAGAACTCATTCCTTTTTATTTTTATAAGGACGCACTGGCCTGCCCTTGTCTCCAGTTGCTCAAAAGCTACAGCACACTAAGAGGTGGAGGAGGTGGTGTGCGGGGGGGGGGGGGGGTGGGGGGGACTCATTACATCGCTGTCTCAGTGGTCTGCTTTACTCTTGTAAGCTTATGCATACAGTAGTTGTTGTTCTGTAGATAAGTTTGTTTTGTAGATAAGCTTGCGATAACTGTGCAATCCTGGACTGGGGATAACTGTGTAGATTCAGAATGTTACTGAAGTTGGAGGACTGAGTTGCGGGTTTTGCTGGTAGAAGCGTTGTTCCTGCGTTCACATTGCGGCAAGCATTAGAGTTCATAGAGAGCTGGCGAGGGACCCCGAGCTGCCCCCACAACTCCTCCTATAAGCTTACTCTATGTTTTGTATGCCCTGGCCGCTCTAGTTGATCCCGCCTTCACATTGCAGGAAGCATTAGAATTCATAGAGAGCTGGCGAGGGACCCCGAGCTGCCCCCACTACTCCTCCTATAAGCTTACTGTTATGTTTATGTGCCCCGGCCGCTCCAGTTGATTCCACCTTCACATTGCAGGAAGCGTTAGAGTTCATAGAAAGCCGTGCGAAGGACCACGCGCCGTTTCTGCTGTACTGGGCACCGGATGCCACACACACGCCTCTATACGCGTCACAGAAGTTCAGGGGAAAGAGCAAACGGGGGCTGTGAGTTCTGAATATTTATTTCTAAATTAAAATTTGTCGCCGTGCTGTATTAGTTGTATTCAAGTCATAAATGCTTTTGTGTTATGTTGATGATAAATTGTTTCAAATGGTTGCCTACGTCACATAAAATGTTTTGTTTTGAGTTAACTTTAACCTAAATGAAATTATTTTGGTATATTGTTCACGATAACACATGACCAGTGTTAGCCATGAATGTAGTAAGGGCACCTTTATTGTGTAGCTATGGCAACGCCATGATGGAGATAGATGGCGACGTTACTTTGGTATGTTGTTCACGATAACACGTGACCATTATTATGTAGCTATGGCGACGCCGTGATGGAAATAGATGACGGCGTGGGTCAGATTCTTAACAAACTCAAACAGCTGGGTATCCATAACAACACGTTTGCCTTTTTCTCGTCCGACAACGGAGCGGCCACTTATGCCTTCACAGATGGTAAAGCTGCTGTTGATACACTAGCTAATAGCCATGGGGAAGGGACTTGGAAGGGGGAGGGAGAGGGGAGGGCCTGTTGCAAGAGCAGGACTGATTAAAAAATATACAACTATTTAATTCGAAATTTTGCAGCTCCGTATTTTTTTGTCTGCATCTGACTATTTTTAGTTAAAGTGTTGGGAGAGGGGGTTTTAATGGTGTGGTGTGTTTGTGACTTTCTGTGACTTCGATAAAACAAGACGCCAGGGTGGTATCGCGGTGGGGGAAGGAGGGGGGGGGGGGTTGACGTGGGTGGGAGGGGGGCTAATGGTGTGGTGTATCTGTAACTTTCGATAAAACAAGACATGACTAGTTGTGGAGCTGATTTCGTTACTCTAATTGTTACAGGTTTAATTGTAAATAATGTGCTGAACAAGTATCAGAAAAAAGGGTTAAAAATAATTATAATAACTTAAAAAAAAAAAACACAAACGTGAGAAATAAGTGGATATTGTGTTCATTTTCGAGGCGGGAGCAACGGTCCCTTCCTGTGCGGCAAGCAGACGACATTTGAGGGTGGCTTCCGGCAGCCGGCACTGGCGTGGTGGCCGGGAAAAATACAGCCTGGTCAGGTGCGCTCAGTATGTTTAGGTACTAGTATCGTGAGTACCTGGGTAAATGGGTGAGGTTCAGGTATGAGTACTTGTGAAGCCTAGACCGATGGATTAACTTTGTTAAGGGACTGGTATTCGTGGTGGCTGTAGAGATGGATGAAGTCTATTAATTACTTTTATCAGTTACGAAAAAATGCATGCGCCCCCTCCTGTCCCCACCCCCTCCCTCCCCAAGCCCCTCCAAATTTGAAAGCTTGTTATTTTTTGTGTAATCCCTCTTTCCAATATTTTTCTTGTAACAATATATAATGTGTGGCTTTCGGGGAATAATGGCCAACCGTTATATCCATTGATTTGCATTGCTTTGATCTCCGTTGATAGGCGACAAGTCACGTGGGAAGCCTGATGGATATCTACAGCACGGTGGTCGAGATGGCGGGTCTGAAGCGGCCGAGCAATTACACGCAGGACGGTCAGAGCCTCACCAAGACCCTCTTCACTGGATTCCAAACAGATGAAAGGTGAAACGTAAAACAAAAACAAACAAACAAAAAAAAACAAGATTTTTTTAATGTAAAACCCTGTCAGTTTAATTCTCCTAGGATTTTACATTCATTGCATGTATTGTGGTATTTTTATGTGTAGTATATGCTGCTTTGGACACATTCACAGGGTTGGTCCCGAGGGCGTGTTCGCGCGTTATTTTTCACACCGAAAATCAGAAAAAGGCATGAAAATCGAGGTCGTGTGGAAAACGCACATAGGAAAGAGAAAACGGGGGAAAATCAAGGGCGCGCGTTTGCATTTTTTTAATATGATTTTTTTTCTTAAAGATTTTGAAGAGAATCACTAACTCCTTGATTCGGCCGATCCACTGTTAAAAACATGGTGCAAGAAATTAAGACGGCATTTATAGAGTATTTTCTGTAAATTATATTCATTTCGTTTTGTTTGTGTTTTCACACGTGCTTCGTAGCATCGAAGGGAATGAGAAGAAACTGTGCATACACTCAGTTGGACATCTACGTGTAACAATGTCAAAACATACATACAAACACGCACTTGAGAGAAAAAAAAACGCATGGAAAATGAGGGCGCGCGTTTTAAACGGCCCTGGGACGAACCCTGCAATCACTTGTACAAGGGATGCTATTCAAGATTTATGTGCCTTTCTATATAGAAAAAACCATTTTTTTATCTTTACCAGGATGCTTTATGTTATGGTTGAAAATAAGTAGTTGAGTAGAAGCGCGTGCCTAAGTTGTGACGGCGGATGTTTCGGGGACGTTGTTTTCAATAGTGCGTGTGTTGTCTTTGTTTCAGGCCTGTCTTCTACTACAGAGGCGACACGCTGTTTAAAGTACGTTACGGACAGTACAAGGCACATTTCCTGACCTGGGGGACACCGTCAGACGCACTCCCGATAGTAAGAGCTAGTCATGTTGTGTGGCTTGTTCATGGGTTGCCATAGCAACCGTAAAAGTGTCCCATAATAGTCCTGCTTTCACAGCTGTTTATCAGGAGGATTTATAAGTATGAATGTTTATTTCTTCACTAATTTTGCCTATTTATTGCACTGGTGTTTTATTCCGAAAATGAAATACCCTTAAAGATCTGTAACAAGATGGGAAGAGAATATCATTCATATCAGACCTGTTGGGGAGGGGGGAAGGAGGGGGGGGGGGATGTAAACTGTATTCAGATACTAAATAAGTGGTGGTGAAAAGGCAATGTTCTGGAGCGAAAGGTATTTTCAGAAATATAGGGACAACGTTGTAGTTCTTGTAGGGGAAAATGTAGGTAGAACCTGTGGGGAATATATGCGATCGACCGTGTGTCGGTCTGTCATAAAGAGCTTGTTAACACGATAACTTAAAAACTGCTGCAAGGATTTTAATGAAACGTGGTATGTAGCTTCTATGGGAACAAACACAGATCGGTATTGTAAATGGGCCAGGGTCGTCCAAGGAAAGTGGACCAGCTGGACCTCGAAAATTTCAGCTGTTGATTGACTATTGTGTATCTTGTTCACACGATAACTTGAAAACTGCTGCAAGGATTTTAATGAAACTTGGTATGTAGCTTCTATGGGAACAAACGCAGATCTGTATTGTAAATGGGCAAGGGTCGTCCAAGGAAAATGGACCAAGTGGACTTAGAAAATTTTAGCTTAACTGATGGGGGACGTATGGGGAATATGTGTGCTATGCACACTGCTGTAGTTTAGGCTCAAGTGAGAGATATTTTTGGCCTGTAGGGATATGACTGACTGTTCCGGGCACCACGTGAGGGGGATCACGACGCCATGATTGCTGTAGTTTAGGCTCAGGTGGGAGATGTTTTTTTCGCCTGCAGGGTTACGACTACTGTCCCGGGCAGCACGTGAGGGGGATCACGACGCCAGACATGACCAATTACACGATGGAGCCTGTTGTCTTTCACCTTGGCAGAGATCCCGGCGAGAAGTTCAGGCTGTCGTGAGTATCGCTATCGAGGTGATGACGTCATAAACCAAAATTTTTCACGTCAATCAAGAACCTGTGGTCGATTGTATGTGTATCAAGTTTCATTTCCGTAGCTGCCGCTCTGTCAGACATGTAGAGAAACCGATTACTGCAGGAGAAAAGCCCTCCCCCCCCCTCATATCCTTGAAAAAAATATATAATGATAATAACAATAATAATAATAATAAGTCAATAATAAACTAATAAATAAAAAAGAAGAAAGTTACTGAAAGGAAAAGCCCCTCCCTCCTCCCCCATCCCTGAAAAAATGCATAATGATAATAATAATAAATAAGTAAATAATAAACTAATAAATAAAAAATCAAAAGGAAGAAACATAAATAAGGCAAAAATTAACCGTAGCGACTGATCTTTCTTTCTTTTTTTTTTTTTGTTCTGTTTCGGCTTTATTTAAGTTACTGAGAAAGTATAACATTTATGCTGCCTGTTTACTCATCGTTTTTCAAGTCGAGTCGTTTTTCAACTTTTTTCCCAAAATAGTACTGAAACCTTTAAAAACAATCCCTGAAAACCTTTCCCTAAAAGTTTCGAAAGCCGCCTGGCAAATCTGAGGATATATGGACTTGGTTGAGCACGTGCGCGTGTTTTCGTGATACGTCGGGCATGGAGGGGTACAGGGTGGGAAACCTGGGGATATATGGACTTGGTTTAGTTGAGCACGTGCGCGTGTTTTCGTGATAGGTCGGGCATGGAGGGGTACAGGGTGGGAAGCCTGGGGATATATGGACTTGGTTTAGTTGAGCACGTGCACGTGTTTTGGTGGCAGGTCGGGCATGGAGGGGTACAGGGTGGGAAACCTGAGGATATATGGACTTGGTTGAGCACGTGCGCGTGTTTTGGTTTAAGGTCGGGCACGGAGGGGTACAGGGTGGGAAGGCTAATGATCTGTGGACTTGGTTGAGCACGTGCGCGTGTTTTGGTGCCAGGTCGGGCATGGAGGGGTACAGGGTGGGAAGGCTAATGATCTGTGGACTTGATTGAGCACGTGCGCGTGTTTTGGTTTAAGGTCGGGCATGGAGGGGTACAGGGTGGGAAGCCTGGGGATACATGGACTTGGTTTAGTTGAGCACATGCACGTGTTTTGGTGCCAGGTCGGGCACGGAGGGGTACAGGGTGGGAAGGCTAATGATCTGTGGACTTGGTTGAGCACGTGCGCATGTTTTGGTGGCAGGTCGGGCATGGAGGGGTACAGGGTGGGAAGCCTGGGGATACATGGACTTGGTTTAGATGAGCACGTGCGCGTGTTTTGGTTTAAGGTCGGGCATGGAGGGGTACAGGGTGGGAAGGCTAATGATCTGTGGACTTGGTTGAGCACGTGCGCGTGTTTTGGTTTAAGGTCGGGCATGGAGGGGTACATGGTGGGAAGGCTAATGATCTGTGGACTTGGTTGAGCACGTGCGCGTGTTTTGGTGCCAGGTCGGGCATGGAGGGGTACAGGGTGGGAAGGCTAATGATCTGTGGACTTGGTTGAGCACGTGCGCATGTTTTGGTGGCAGGTCGGGCATGGAGGGGTACAGGGTGGGAAGGCTAATGATCTATGGACTTGGTTGAGCACGTGCGCATGTTTTGGTGGCAGGTCGGGCACGGAGGAGTACAGAGCGGCCATGCTGTTGATCATGGACGCCGTGAAGGAGCATGAGAAGACTCTGGTCCGCGCCACTCCACAGTTCAACGTGTGCGACAAAGCCGCACAGGTGCCGCGTTCTTCTATTTATGTCTTTTATACTGGGTGGGAATTGAGCGGGGGGGGGGGGGGATGTGGGGATAGTCGAGGAGCCGCGCAGGGCCGGTTTCTTACATTGATGTCTTTTATGCTGGGTGGGAATTGAGGGGGTGGGGGATGGGAGTAATCAAGGGAACTACATCAAACTATGATCAGTTATTTAAAAAAAAAAAAAAACTCTTTTTAGCCCAGTTGGCTTTTCAGCCAACAGGGCTATACAGATGGGGGCAAGTGTCGTCCGTCCGTCCGTCCTGCCGTCCGTCTGTCCGTCCCGCGACCGTTAAAAATGGAATAACTTTTTTATTTTTTATCCGATTCTTACCAAATTTTAAACACGAGTTCCTAACCCTTTACTGCATTAGGAAATTTTTTTATTTTTTGGTTTAAAGCATTTTTGGCGATTTTATTGCCAATTTGGGCAAAATACGAAAAAACCTATCTAGTCCCTCATTTTTCATCGGAAGATTCCGAAATTTTTTATGAAGAAACTAGGACTAAGGGGTAAAAAAAGTACTTTTTTCGATTTTTGAAATTCGCCTTATTTTTGAATCTACTGAGCTTCAAAGTTTGCAACTTCTAAAAATTGGCAAATTTCCAAATTTTTTTCCTTAACAAACTTGTTAAAGTGGAATATCTTTTTTATTTTTTATCCGATTCGTACCAAATTTTTAACACGAGTTTTTAACCTTCTACTGCATTAGGAAAATTTTTTATTTTTTTGTTTAAACCATTTTTGGCGATTTTATTGCCAATTTGGGCAAAATACGAAAAAACCTATCTAGTCCCTTATTTTTCATCGGAAGATTCCGAAATTTTTTATGAAGAAACAAGAACTAAGGAGTGAAAAAAGTACTTTTTTCGATTTTTGAATTTCGCCTTATTTTTGAATCTACTGAGCTTCAAAGTTTGCAACTTCTAAAAATTGGCAAATTTCCAATTTTTTTTCTTAACAAAGTAGTTAAAGTGGAATATCTTTTTTATTTTTTATCCGATTGGTACCAAATTTTAAACGCGAGTTTTTAACCTTCTACTGCATTAGGAATTTCTCTTATTTTTGGGTTTAAACCATTTTTGGCGATTTTATTGCCAATTTGGGCAAAATACGATAAAATCTATCTAGTCCCTCATTTTTCATCGGAAGATTCCGAAATTTGTTATAAAGAAACTAGAACTAAGGGGTGAAAAAAGTACTTTTTTCGATTTTTGAATTTCGCCTTATTTTTGAATCTACTGAGCTTCGAAGTTTGCAGCTTTTAAAAAATTGGAAATTTCCATTTTTCTTCTTAAAAAAGCAAAGTTTCAATTTGCACAGGGGCACAAAATGTTACATGCAAGTACTTCTGGTTGGACTTTTCAGTAATTTTGTTGTCAGTGGGTCATTTCTCTGATATTTTCAAGTGGGCGATAATAGGGAACATTGGGCGATAAAGCAAGAAAGTTGTAATTTTCGCTTTAAAAGTGCAGGAATCAATTCTGTGACCCGAAAATATGATAAATATGATATTTTTCGGGTGGGCGATAACAGGGAATATTGGGCGATAAAGCAAGAAAGTTGTAATTTTCGCTTTAAAAGTGCAGGAAACAAATCTAGGACCCGAAAATATGATAAATATAATATTTTTCGGGTGGGCGATAATAGGGAACATTGGGCGATAATGTAAGAAAATTGTAATTTTCGCTTTAAAAGTGCAGGAATCAATTCTATGACCCAAAAATATGATAAATATGATATTTTTCGGATGGGCGATAATAGGGAATATTGGGCGATAATGCAAGAAATTTGTAATTTTCGCTTTAAAAGTGCAGGGATCAATTCTATGTCCCGAAAATATGATGAATATAATATTTTTCGGGTGGGCGATAATAGGGAACATTGGGCGATAATGCAAGAAAATTGCAATTTTCGCTTTAAAAGTGCAGGAATCAATTCTATGACCCGAAAATATGATAAATGTGATATTTTTCGGGTGGGCGATAATAGGGAACATTGGGCGATAATGTAAGAAAATTGTAATTTTCGCTTTAAAAGTGCAGGAATCAATTCTGTGACCCGAAAATATGATAAATATAATATTTTTCGGATGGGCGATAATAGGGAATATTGGGCGATAATGCAAGAAAGTTGTAATTTTCACTTTTAAAGTGCAGGGATCAATTCTATGACCCGAAAATATGATAAATGTGATATTTTTCGGGTGGGCGATGATAGGGAATATTGGGCGATAATGTAAGAAAGTTGTAATTTTCGCTTAAAAAGTGCAGGAATCAATTCTATGACCCGAAAATATGATCAATGTGATATGTTTCGGGTGGGCGATAACACGGAATATTGGGCGATAAAGCAAGAAAGTTGTAATTTTCGCGTTAAAAGTGCAGGAAACAATTCTATGTCCCGAAAATATGATAAATATGATATTTTTCGGATGGGCGATAATAGGGAACATTGGGCGATAATGCAAGAAAGTTGTAATTTTCGCTTTAAAAGTGCAGGTAACAATTCTAGGACCCGAAAATATGATAAATATAATATTTTTCGGGTGGGCGATAATAGAGAACATTGGGCGATAATGCAAGAAAGTTGTAATTTTCGTTTTAAAAGTGCAGGAATCAATTCTATGACCCGAAAATATGATAAATGTGATATTTTTCGTGTGGGCGATAATAGGGAACATTGGGCGATAATGCAAGAAATTTGTAATTTTCGCTTTAAAAGTGCAGGGATCAATTCTATGTCTCGAAAATATGATAAATATGATATTTTTTGGATGGGCGATAATAGGGAACATTGGGCGATAATGCAAGAAAGTTGTAATTTTCGCTTTAAAAGTGCAAGGATCAATTCTATGACCCGAAAATATGATAAATGTGATATTTTTCGGGTGGGCCATAATAGGGAATATTGGGCGATAATGTAAGAAAATTGTAATTTTCGCTTTAAAAGTGCAGGAATCAATTTGGTGACCCGAAAATATGATAAATATGATATTTTTAGGATGGGCGATAATAGGGAATATTGGGCGATACTGCAAGAAAGTTGTAATTTTCGCTTTAAAAGTGCAGGAATTAATTCTATGACCCGAAAATATGATAAATGTGATGTTTGTCGTGTGGGCGATAATAGGGAATATTGGGCGATAATGCAAGAAAGTTATAATTTTCGCTATTAAAGTGCAGGAATCAATTCTGTGACCCGAAAATATGATCAATGTGATATTTTTCGGATGGGCGATAACAGGGAATATTGGGCGATAATGCAAGAAAGTTGTAATTTTCGCTTTAAAAGTGAAGGAAACAATTCTAGGACCCGAAAATATGATAAATATAATATTTTTCGTGTGGGCGATAATAGGGAACATTGGGCGATAATGTAAGAAAATTGTAATTTTCGCTTTAAAAGTGCAGGAATCAATTCTATGACCCGAAAATGTGATAAATATGATATTTTTCGAATGGGCGATAATAGGGAATATTGGGCGATAATGCAAGAAAGTTGTAATTTTCGCTTTAAAAGTGCAGGGATCAATTCTATGTCCCGAAAATATGATAAATATGATATTTTTCGGATGGGCAATAGTAGGGAACATTAGGCGATAATGCAAGAAAGTTGTAATTTTCGCTTTAAAAGTGCAAGAATCAATTCTCTGACCCGAAAATATGATAAATATAATATTTTTCGGATGGGCGATAATAGGGAATATTGGGCGATAATGCAAGAAAGTTGTAATTTTCACTTTTAAAGTGCAGGGATCAATTCTATGACCCGAAAATATGATAAATGTGATATTTTTCGGGTGGGCGATGATAGGGAATATTGGGCGATAATGTAAGAAAGTTGTAATTTTCGCTTAAAAAGTGCAGGAATCAATTCTATGACCCGAAAATATGATCAATGTAATATGTTTCGGGTGGGCGATAACACGGAATATTGGGCGATAAAGCAAGAAAGTTGTAATTTTCGCGTTAAAAGTGCAGGAAACAATTCTATGTCCCGAAAATATGATAAATATGATATTTTTCGGATGGGCGATAATAGGGAACATTGGGCGATAATGCAAGAAAGTTGTAATTTTCGCTTTAAAAGTGCAGGTAACAATTCTAGGACCCGAAAATATGATAAATATAATATTTTTCGGGTGGGCGATAATAGAGAACATTGGGCGATAATGCAAGAAAGTTGTAATTTTCGTTTTAAAAGTGCAGGAATCAATTCTATGACCCGAAAATATGATAAATGTGATATTTTTCGGGTGGGCGATAATAGGGAACATTGGGCGATAATGCAAGAAATTTGTAATTTTCGCTTTAAAAGTGCAGGGATCAATTCTATGTCTCGAAAATATGATAAATATGATATTTTTTGGATGGGCGATAATAGGGAACATTGGGCGATAATGCAAGAAAGTTGTAATTTTCGCTTTAAAAGTGCAAGGATCAATTCTATGACCCGAAAATATGATAAATGTGATATTTTTCGGGTGGGCGATAATAGGGAACATTGGGCGATAATGTAAGAAAATTGTAATTTTCGCTTTAAAAGTGCAGGAATCAATTTGGTGACCCGAAAATATGATAAATATGATATTTTTCGAATGGGCGATAATAGGGAATATTGGGCGATAATGCAAGAAAGTTGTAATTTTCGCTTTAAAAGTGCAGGGATCAATTCTATGTCCCGAAAATATGATAAATATGATATTATTCGGATGGGCAATAATAGGGAACATTAGGCGATAATGCAAGAAAGTTGTAATTTTCGCTTTAAAAGTGCAAGAATCAATTCTCTGACCCGAAAATATGATAAATATAATATTTTTCGGATGGGCGATAATAGGGAATATTGGGCGATAATGCAAGAAAGTTGTAATTTTCACTTTTAAAGTGCAGGGATCAATTCTATGACCCGAAAATATGATAAATGTGATATTTTTCGGGTGGGCGATGATAGGGAATATTGGGCGATAATGTAAGAAAGTTGTAATTTTCGCTTAAAAAGTGCAGGAATCAATTCTATGACCCGAAAATATGATCAATGTGATATGTTTCGGGTGGGCGATAACACGGAATATTGGGCGATAAAGCAAGAAAGTTGTAATTTTCGCGTTAAAAGTGCAGGAAACAATTCTATGTCCCGAAAATATGATAAATATGATATTTTTCGGATGGGCAATAATAGGGAACATTGGGAGATAATGCAAGAAAGTTGTAATTTTCGCTTTAAAAGTGCAGGTAACAATTCTAGGACCCGAAAATATGATAAATATAATATTTTTCGGGTGGGCGATAATAGAGAACATTGGGCGATAATGCAAGAAAGTTGTAATTTTCGTTTAAAAAGTGCAGGAATCAATTCTATGACCCGAAAATATGATAAATGTGATATTTTTCGTGTGGGCGATAATAGGGAACATTGGGCGATAATGCAAGAAATTTGTAATTTTCGCTTTAAAAGTGCAGGGATCAATTCTATGTCTCGAAAATATGATAAATATGATATTTTTTGGATGGGCGATAATAGGGAACATTGGGCGATAATGCAAGAAAGTTGTAATTTTCGCTTTAAAAGTGCAAGGATCAATTCTATGACCCGAAAATATGATAAATGTGATATTTTTCGGGTGGGCGATAATAGGGAATATTGGGCGATAATGTAAGAAAATTGTAATTTTCGCTTTAAAAGTGCAGGAATCAATTTGGTGACCCGAAAATATGATAAATATGATATTTTTAGGATGGGCGATAATAGGGAATATTGGGCGATACTGCAAGAAAGTTGTAATTTTCGCTTTAAAAGTGCAGGAATTAATTCTATGACCCGAAAATATGATAAATGTGATGTTTGTCGTGTGGGCGATAATAGGGAATATTGGGCGATAATGCAAGAAAGTTATAATTTTCGCTATTAAAGTGCAGGAATCAATTCTGTGACCCGAAAATATGATCAATGTGATATTTTTCGGATGGGCGATAACAGGGAATATTGGGCGATAATGCAAGAAAGTTGTAATTTTCGCTTTAAAAGTGAAGGAAACAATTCTAGGACCCGAAAATATGATAAATATAATATTTTTCGTGTGGGCGATAATAGGGAACATTGGGCGATAATGTAAGAAAATTGTAATTTTCGCTTTAAAAGTGCAGGAATCAATTCTATGACCCGAAAATATGATAAATATGATATTTTTCGAATGGGCGATAAGAGGGAATATTGGGCGATAATGCAAGAAAGTTGTAATTTTCGCTTTAAAAGTGAAGGAAACAATTCTAGGACCCGAAAATATGATAAATATAATATTTTTCGTGTGGGCGATAATAGGGAACATTGGGCGATAATGTAAGAAAATTGTAATTTTCGCTTTAAAAGTGCAGGAATCAATTCTATGACCCGAAAATATGATAAATATGATATTTTTCGAATGGGCGATAATAGGGAATATTGGGCGATAATGCAAGAAAGTTGTAATTTTCGCTTTAAAAGTGCAGGGATCAATTCTATGTCCCGAAAATATGATAAATATGATATTTTTCGGATGGGCAATAATAGGGAACATTAGGCGATAATGCAAGAAAGTTGTAATTTTCGCTTTAAAAGTGCAAGAATCAATTCTCTGACCCGAAAATATGATAAATGTGATATTTTTCGGGTAGGCGATAATAGGGAACATTGGGCGATAATGTATGAAAGTTGTAATTTTCGCTTTAAAAGTGCAGGAATCAATTCTATGACCCGAAAATATGATATTTTTCGTGTGGGCGATAATAGGGAACATTGTGCGATAATGCAAGAAAGTTGTAATATTCGCTTTAAAAGTGCAGGGATCAATTCTATGACCCGAAAATATCATCAATGTGATATTTTTCGGGTAGGCGATAATAGGGAACATTGGGCGATAATGTAAGAAAGTTGTAATTTTCGCTTTAAAAGTGCAGGAATCAATTCTATGACCCGAAAATATGATAAATATGATATTTTTTCGTGTGGGCGATAATAGGGAACATTGGGCGATAATGCAAGAAAGTTGTAATTTTCGTTTTAAAAGTGCAGGGATCAATTCTATGACACGAAAATATCATCAATGTGATATTTTTCGGGTGGGCGATATCAGGGAATATTGGGCGATAAAGCAAGAAAGTTGTAATTTTCGCTTTAAAAGTGCAGGAAACAATTCTAGGACCCGAAAATATGATAGATATAATATTTTTCGGGTGGAAGATAATAGGGAACATTGGGCGATAATGTAAGAAAGTTGTAATTTTCGCTTTAAAAGTGCAGGAATCATTTGTATTACCCGAAAAAATGTTAAATATGATATATTTCGGGTGGGCGGTAATAGGTAATATTGAGCATAATGCAAGAAAGTTGTAATTTTTATTTTTAAAGGTGCAGGAAGCAATTATATGACCCGACAATATGATAAATGTGATATTTTTCGGGTGGTCGATAGCCTCTTTTTCATTTTTCCCACGCAAATTAGAATTAATTAGGGTCCACATATTTTTGACGAACCCCCCGCTTTGAAGTTTACCAGGGCATTTGAAGTACGCCTGTCAGGGTAGACTATCCAGGGTCTGGATATACCTCACCCGATCATTTATCGATTTTTAATTAAACGCTGGCCTAGTACCACCCTGGATAGGAATCCACGTTTAAGTAATCGTATGCAACAAACGGCTCGAGATAAGTGCATATAAGAAAGGACGTTATTTAAATTTTGGAGTTCTACTTCTCTTTGATATCAAAAACAAATTGGAGAAAAATTCCTGTTTTTACATATATATTTTTATTTGACAAATATCGTACCGTGTTCTGGGTAGGATGTTCCAAAACTGTATGCACATTTTTATACTCACTTGAAACAAGGCCCAAGATAAGTAATAAAAGAAAGGACTTTATTTTAATTTTTACATCTGACTTCTGTTTGAATTTAATAACAAATTGCAGTAAAATTCCTGTGTCAGTATTTTTCCCATTTATTACAAATATTCAGAAATTTTCATAATTTCAGCATAATTTAATATAAAAAAACATTCAACCAGATCAGACTGTCTTACCATTTTCCAAGAGGCACAAGACTGAATCCTCAACTGGGCCACTGTCACTTGACAGTCTTGTTATATTAACGTCAGGTAAGCAATCGAATCAGTTCCAAAACTTTTTATTTGGAAAAAAATGTTTCTCTTAAAAAAACAGCTTTTTGCAGCTTCATTTTGTTTTATTTTTCAGAACTGGAAGCCAAATGGATGTGAGAAAATAAACCGTTGTTTAGAGGGACCGCCTTCACACCCATACAAGTGCGTGTGGCCGTATTAGCCGGAAAGGCAACAAGCTCTTCTTGGCATTTAAATCATGCAATAAACCTCTGTTTGAAATAAATTTTCATCTTTGCATTTGGTTTCGTTTTGTTTTATCGTTATCATTATTTTATTTTATTTTTGTCTAAATCAGGAGAATAATTTTCGGGAAAAAGATTTGGTCATTAGGAAATCAAAGGCATAAAAAATACAAGGCATGACGGGAGTTAACATGGCTATTGTTTGCGTTTAAAAGCTGAATTTCAGTGACGTATGTATGCTCAACTGTGTTGGTGGAGAACGAGATTTTTATATGCTCATATATTACTCCTTTCGTATATATTTTTGTCTTTACACTTGTAACATTGAGCCTCGTTATCTCGAAAGTTTCTTGGACTGTCAAATAACTGATATTTTGAAGAAAAAAAATGCATTTTAGAAATAGTGCAGCGAGATACCTTGAGACAGCGAGGTTTAGTAGTTTGTTTACATTCCTGTAACGCGCCAGTATTACTAAATTCTGTCAGACTTATTGCTTTAGTCTCATAGCAACTGCCAACATCTGTGTTTTAACACAGACAATTTTGGTGCTATGTTCGTATTTACATCAAAATATATCTATATGTAATCAATGCACAGTTATATATTATACAAATAAAAACATAGTTGATGAACGAGACTTTTGTCTGTTTAGAGGCGAGTTCTGGACAGTTGATTATATTTGTGGATTTTCATTTGTTAACTGCGTTTCATCATTGTACTCCGTTTTACACACCTTTCAAGATTTAGATGGCTGTGGCCGTATTCACAAAAAATTAATTTACAGTTAACCGACTCCCTTAATTTCTCTGCTATAATCCAGACAATCCGAAAATAAATTAACAAATTTAACCTGTTTAATAAACAAAGTGCACCTAAAATTATTTGCGTAAGTACAGCTTAATCAACAGATTTTCGCTTTTAGGAGTGCAGTTAACTGCAGGGTTAACTTTTGTGAATACGAGTGCACTGGTTGTTAAATGACCTCTAGTTGTATGATTTGACGCGTTTTCAATCCCAGCAAACCAGCAACCTTATTACGAAGGGGGTGGGGGGGCAGGGGGTGCAATGTTAAGGGAGGTCATGCGTCAAGCCAATCATGTTTCGCGCTGAGCATCTGTTTGACAGGTTTCCTCCATTATTTGGCAAATTATAAGTCTTTTTTCCTTTTGTACAAAGAACATGACGTGATATGTTGCTGGCGGCTCTCGTTAACAGTATTGACTTTTCGTCACGCATAAATTTCGAGCAGAAGAAAACTTTGAATGCGTTGTGATATACATTTTTGATATTACTCAAATTAGGAAGCCCAGTTGCCGCCAGTATTATTCAGCACTCCTTTTCTGGTTGCTTTGTCACAAGTAAGGCTCAGAAAAATTACTTTTATCCTTGAAAAAGAAACATGGCGATTGCGTTTACTTTAGTCATTTCCTAAAAGCAGTTCATGTGTACTTCGTGTGTACTTCATGTGTACTTCGTGTCTAATTCATGCGTACTTCGTGTGTACTCCATATATTCGTCGTGTTATTAATCCGCTAAGACTAGTATGACTATGACTTCTGCCGCATAATAAATATGAACAAGATTAAATGTGGTCTTATTTGTTTCCGCCCCCACCCCACCCACCCCACCACCACGTTCAAATCGTCTCGAATTTATGTCAGCGCAGGGCTTTACATTAACTTTTTTGTGGCACCTGCCCCGTTGAAATCTACCTGCCCGACCTATATCATTTTATTATACTTTTATTCAGTAATGTGGTTTAGAAGACATATCTCTTCAATTTAACCTATCACATCCTTCCTGAAGTAACAAAATCGCTGATTTCCTGAAGACAATGCAAAATCTACACATCAATAGTGAGAGCTTGGGAGGCGGTTGGGGGGGGGGGAGGAGTGAGAGAGGGCAGTCGGTTAAAATTCTGGCCATCTAGTTTAGTTTCGTAAACACTCAAGGAGAGTCTTGCATTAGAAACCGCCAGTTTAGACAGCACTACAGTGTCCAGGCTAGCGCTCTAACCGCTTATCACCCGCTCCATCAGTGAGAAAAACCCACTCGCGAACCGCTGTAGGCATGGGTTGTACGATGATGACATACCAAGATCTGCGGAATGTTGGGGAATCCGTTTGTATGCTTTAGAAAGACCGCTGTTTATCCACATCAACTGTATGCGCGTGTTAATTTTAATAAAATAGGTTTGTTTCTGAAAGCCAAGGGTCCCCAAAGTCAACCGTTGACCTTCGCGGGAATTTACAATTCACCATCCCGGCGGGCCTTTTTACCTGCCCGGACAGACGTTAACATTGAGTCCTGAGACTCACGTGGACCAGCGTCATCTATCGTAAAGATGAAATCTAATTGAGGACTACAGTGTAACTGTAAACAAAAACAGTACAGAGTGGATAGCTAATGATGCATACGTGAAACAGGAGCGATTAAATCAGGAAATGCAGGCCTAAAGTTTCCCACTGAGAAAAATTATCTTCTCCGTATCATTTGTTTTCAAATATACAAATCCCGCAGCAAATAAGTTGCGAGTTTCTGGTGTCTGAAGCGAGGGATGAGGAAAAGTTACTGAACCGATATCTTGTGCAATGGTTGTGTGGGTAAAACAGGTCTGTAGAATTCAGTAGCAATTTATTTGAGAATTGCAGTTTCATTGTTTTTTTTTTCTTTTCTTTTTCTTCAAAAATTCAAAAATCACCCGATCGACTAACAAAGCATGAGCCATATGGACAACCCCCTAGGTATGCCTCAAACCAAAAATAAATGATATCGGATCAAAATTGTAGGAGATGCATTCTGAAACAAAAATTTAACCAACTTACGGATGCCGTCTGCAAACTGATAGGTATACACCAGCTTACGTTAACGTGAGCTGGGCTAAAAACTATGACTGTGTGCGAGCATTCCTGGATATATAGAGCATTCAAATATGAACTTATATGAATATAACTGAACGGCTTAATTTTACTTTTTTTTTTAACTATTCAGTTTCCCATAAAACGCTGCAGGAGCCAACAGCCCGAGAGCAAAAGTACACACTGAACGCGTTCTCAAAACCACAAATACTGTACCTTCTTAATTTCACCATTTATATTCTCTCTCTCTCTTTTTTCTTTGCGATTTCTTGCAAACAACCTACCGACTCCTTTTTCGCAATCTAGGGATTTCTCCCATTTGTCTCATAACTTGGATTGTAATGGCCCATATGAGTTTAAAATACAATGCTTTTATTTCCTTGCTTAACCACTCTAACAGGCCTTGATGAGTGACTGGCCAAAACCAGCTTGATATTTACGTGTGTCGGTAGGTGTGTTCAACCTAAACGTGAATAAAATATGTACTACTGAAGAACTATGCATGCAATCACACAGCCAAGCAACACAAAATCATGTCATTCAATAAAGTAGAACCTCTTTATGACAGCATCGTTGACGACATACCGCTTATAACGACATGCGCCTATAACGAAATGCGCCTATAACGACATCATTTTCTCGTCCCATCTCAGATTGCCCCTGTTTTTAATATATCAGCTATAACGCATTTTCTCGACCCTAGGCATGTCGTTTTAACGCGGTTGTACTGTTTAACAACTGAAATCGAATCCCCAACACAAACGCAAGCGCCACATGCGCATAATACACAAGTACACACACGGACAGAGCTGTAGAGTTTTTGACGGTGGGTTTTTTTTACTATGTTTAATCTGTTACGTCAAAATCACTTTTTGAAAATTGTCAAATACGGTGGATAACTCATTCCTTATCTCCACGGTAATTACACATCAGGGCGTACCAAGCTTGGCCTAAAATACGTACGTCGTCAAAATAAAGCAATTACGAGTTGCAGGTGATAACGCTAGCTACTCGGTGACATGATGTCTGCCCTGGGTTTCGGTGTGTTTGTTTTGTCGTGTCTTCCTTATCATAAGTTATGCGCGCAGAATACCCACGAGTATCAATATTCTGCTGTGTTTATACAACATATAAAAATCCCTTCAATTTTTGACCGGGTCTACCTTTCTTATTCAGAAATTGAACCTGCATAATAATTTACAACAAATTTTAACTAAAATTGTGTCGTGTGCGTGTGTTTGTCGTGTCGTTGTTAAGAGCCACAAAATGCATCAAGGCGGTAGACCTACGGACCGGATTTGGCAACATTCCTTAGAATGTACCTAGAATGTACTCAAGAATGTACCGGGCAGTTTCACAAATCTAGCAATGCAGCTGTTAGGATCCCCATCATCGTAGGCATCCATCGAATGTGTGTTTTTCAGTTTCGGCTTAATTCACACGAAAGTTAGAAACCGACTGGGTAACGACAAAACAGCCAAACTTTAGTTTTGTTTACAGAATGCTGTGCGGAAAAGAATTGCCATTTAACCAAACTGCCATGTCATTTTGTACATGGTGATGATTGTAAATACGTGAATTAATTATGTAATCACTAACTAGGCGCTAATTCTTAACAGTATCTGACAGTTTTTGACCGTAAATGACACGTGTCATCATCAACAACAGATCTTGACAGCCAAAAAACACAACTCTGCACACGGAACTAACGTCTTCTCTTCTTGAACTTCGACCATTTTGCGGCTTTTTTCTGATACCAATCGCCATGCTCCACGACAGCAGGCGGCAAGTCCCCGTGGAATGTATACATAGTTTCAATTTTCTTGAAAACGTCTTCGCTACGTTGTTTTCTTGTGGTCAAAAATTCCTCAATTTCTTGTCGCTTGACGTCGTTGTCTTCATATATATACGTCACAACCCCGTCATCACTTAAAGCGATGATATCGTAACCAATTAAATGTTGCAACAATGTCTCAACATTCATGTCAACGACCTCAATGCAGTTTTGAACAAATTCCTTCTGCAACGACACATAGCTTGGAAAATGCGGAACATTCACGGTTGCTACGCGTTCCGAATGTTGCATACCCGTTTCATCATTTCCGGTACAATCCGATTGGCTGTTCTCTTCTGTTTCCATGCCATCAACGACCGGCGCAGAAACTTCCTCATCCACCGTGCTTACCTTGCTATCATGCGAATGACCTTGACCTTTCCTTTGACCTCGTCTGCAGCCACTATCAAGCCACCTATCCACCCTGCTTGCGAATCTCGAATGGCTTTCACTTCCGAGCAGTAACACGGTTGTATTCCACCTTTGCGCATACATTCTGCACTCCCGGCCCAGGGACGTGTACAATTCCTTCGCCATTGACACCGTTCTCGGCCACGCTGATTCAGCATTTGCCTTTTTATCGCTCGTCCGTGCGATCGCGGAAGTCTTTCGCTTTATGACCCTACCCCTTCTTGACCTCAGTAAGGGCCGTGGGGCTGTCAATTTTTGCGGTTTCCTTTTCGGTTTGGGGCTGGCCTGACCCACACTGCTTACTTCGCGGAAAAGCATGCCTTTTACATTAACAGGAACAGTTTTGATGAATTTGCTCTTACCAACAGTGACCCTGCTTTGTGTCGCCTTTGCTCGCCGCATCCTGTGCTTCCTCCTTACACCTTTCGCGCTACTAGCCCCAGTACCTTTGCTAAAACTGTCTGGATTCTGTACATAAATAAACTTGCATAGCGGTCGCAGACTGTTGCGCAAGGTCTTCAGTGATTTTGGTTTAGAATCGCCCATTTGCTCAAGCCCAATAACAAGTTTCACTGTTTCCACATCGAACTGTTTTGGTATCGTCGTTACGTCATCAACAGTCAACTTCCCCATGATATCACACAAGTCCTTAAGTGGCTTCGAATTCTCGTCACCTTTATCAGACAATTTGAGGCCTGTCAATTCTGTTATTAAGATTCCTTCTACTCGTAAAGAATCCTCTGCCTGAGCGGATGGTGACGGCTTTTTACTCTCTCGCTGGCGGTGCCCGGAAGAGTCACTTGGTGAAATCCTAACTGGATACTCCCTTCTCCTCCTCCTCCTCCTGGCCGGTGATAAATCTGCTGAACGACTTCGTATCCGCCGACCTGGCGTACAAATCCTGGACCTACTTCTAGAATGCATGCGCCGATCTGGCGTACAACTCCTGGACTTACTTCTAGAACGCATGCGCCGATCTGGCGTACAACTCCTGGACTTACTTCTAGAACGCATGCGCCGATCTGGCGTACAAATCCTGGACTTACTTCTAGAACGCATGCGCCGATCTGGCGTACAACTCCTGGACTTACTTCTAGAACGTATGCGCCGATCTGGCGTACAACTCCTGGACTTACATCTAGAACGTATGCGCCGATTTGGCGTACAACTCCTTGACTTACTTCTAGAACGTATGCGCCGATTTGGCGTACAACTCCTTGACTTACTTCTACAATGTGCGCGTCGATCTGGCTTACTTTCACTTCGAGAATCTTCGCGTTGGGATGGTGTACAACTTCTAGACCGGCTTCTTCTGGCAACTTTGCGCGGAGGTGACGTGTGACTCATTGATCTGCTCCTTCTTCTAGAATGCCCATAACTCCTCGATCTGCTTCTAGAATGCTCATAACTCCCCGATCCGCTTCTAGAATGCCCACAACTCCTTGATCCGCTTCTAGAATGCCCATACCTCCTCGATCTGCTTCTAGAATGCCCATAACTCCTCGATCTGCTCCTAGAATGCCCAAAACTCCTCGATCTGCTTCTAGAAAGCCCATAACTCCTCGATCTGCTTCTAGAATGCCCATAACTCCTCGATCTGCTTCTAGAATAGCCACAACTCCTCGATCTGCTTCTATAATATCCAAAATATATGCCCGGAGATGTCGCACTCCGTGACCTCCGCCCTAGACATGTTCTTCCAGGTGAGCTCCTAAATCTTCCAGCAGAATACCGTTGTGCGCCCCAGCCAACGGAGGCCACACTTTCATCGCTGCTCTCACCATCCGGCTTCGCTCGCAATCCACTACAAACAGTCACAATGTCTTTAAGAACATTTGGCGGCTCTTGATAACCGCGTAGACTGCTGAAATGGCTCCCAGAAGCCTGCCAAGACATGTTGTCTGTATTGTTGCCTTTATTCAATGACACTACTGCCTCAGACAAAACGTTTCTTCGTAACTGCTCGTCAAACTGAGAAAAATTAGCTTTTAGCTTCTTCAACCGTCTATTCCTCGATGTGATAACAGCTTGCATGACGTTTCGGTGACTATCCTTCAGTTGCGTGGCAACCATCCTCGTATAAGTATCAAGTACATCTTTCAAACACAGAAGCATAAAATTGGAGGGCATATTGTATTTTAATTTTTCATTACCAGACGCATCAGTGAAGCACTCAACGTAATTTGCTTCCAGCATGTTCCTCACCGCCCTGTCAATGATGACGTCAGCCTCTGAGGCGTTCGTTGGAGGGGCATTCCGTCCCTTTCTCGCGCCCATCACGCTTTTTATCAGTAACGCTTTGGTATTTTGTATCACCCGTGCGACTGTTTCATTTGTGACGTCGTGTTCCACAACCAGTGGCGGCAAACCGGTGACGTCATTGCTTTCAGCGCACACGACTATTCCGCCTGACGTTTTAGCTCTCAGCATGGCCTCTGCAAATACCTTGTCCCTGAGCTCGCTAATATCCAAAGAAACGTCAACCTTGCTTGTCACAGACACATTTCGCTGCATCGTAAACAGCTCTTGAAATTGTTTGAGTACTTTTATTGGATCGACAAAATGAACAATCTTTGACCAGCGTTCAAGGAAATGTCTTAAGGCTGTGAGCGTTTTTGGTTTATCACCCATACTATGCAGCTCCGCCGTCACAAGGTCAACGAGATTGGCTTGCAGCTCCAGGGCTAGGGCTTCATGGCTGACGTCACCAGCTGCCATGCTTGCTTGTATTTCGTTGTACCCCACGTTACTGACACACGAGTCCGAGATACTTCCTGAAACATAGAACAAATCCTGCTTCATTATACAGCTAAAACATGTGATTCCAAGTCCACACGGGAATTCCGTTATTGAGATGCAGGTCAGCCCTGCGAATTTCACCTCGCCAATTTCCGTTAAAGTCTGATCCAGCCTGACAGTCCTATACGACTCTTTCTATCTTTGTATAACTCGAAAAGTCGTGGATCTAACACTGGAACTTGTAAAAAACTGTCAAATTGTCTAATCCCGGCACACGGTCTTTTTGAAATGGGGTATCAAATAAATTGCATTAAAAACCATGGCACACTATTTTAACTTCTGATAACAACTTGAAGAAATAGCTGGTTGGTTTTGAACCTCGGTGTCCTAAAAAACACATCAGAAGATTTACGCCTCCAAATGTGACAACTTACGTTGTTTCTGTTATTGGATCTGTGGCACATGGTGTTTAAAGAAGATAGAACTGAACTTTATCATATCTAAATTTCATCTTTCTAGCCCTAACGGTCTCTGGCTAGCCCCACAGACAAACTCAAAAAAAAAAAAAAAAAAAAAAAAACGGAAAAAACATGCCACAATTGTAGCTAAAATTTTCGTACGAATTCAATACATTAGGGGAGTTTGGCAAATCCTCAAGTAAAATGATGTAATTGATATATCGGTTCTGTGTCATTCTGACTCTCTATCCCGATCTCAAGAAAACATTTATTTTTCTCAGTGCAAAATTGCTATTTGACCATAACAGCCGTGTGCCACAATTTATAACTGGGCCATTTTTGTGATGCACCCTTTTTAAAATAACGCCATTGGCCCAAGTAGAGCGCCGAGATTGGCAAAATTGAGATCAATGACATGTTCTTTTATAGGAACTATGACTCTTATTGTCACACTTCAATTCAATTCAACCGACATGTGAATATACTTCATGCAAAACGGAATTTTGATTTTTGACAGTTTTTTTCTGTCATTTCTTTATATCCTTATCCCAACTGAATTCAGCCGAAACGCAATTTTTTTTCGGCAAAAGTCAAAGTGCGAATTGGCTTATCTGGCAACTCTTTCGGCTAAAGTATACTTTATTTTACGATACTTAACAAAGGAATCTGTTTTGAAACACGAAAGATGTTCTTTTTCATTTCACCAATTTGGACCTACTTTAGCCATTTGTCCCCCCCCCCCCCCCCCCCCCTCGACTCCGGAGCTTTTTCCTCGTGCGTACCTTAGGCGACCGTTATCTTACTCTCTTCAATGCTTTGATCTGCTTAAGAATAATAAAATTAACGTTCTGTTTGTTATTTCCTCAACTGCAGTGTATATATATGGATTGCATGCCAATACGAAATTGTAAATGTGCTGAATTGCATTCTGCTAGGGACGATAATTCCGGAACCACGGCATAACAGCGCTAAAAAACGTCAAACCCATTTACCTATAACCGCTTTTGTATTTGCTTGTAATGTACGCTCCCTTCTTTACTTAAAGTTTTGAGGAAGTCTCACGTAGCTTTCACAGTGTTGTAATTTCACCGTTGTTAACGTTCACAAATCGTACATTTCCGCTTTAGACTGGATACCTGAATGCACAATTGCATTCGTTTCACTAATACCAGGAGTTTCCGAATAAAGGCTACCCCTTCCCCCATATAGAAGCCACTGGGCACTATTCGGAAACTGGGGGCTTCCTTGAGTCTTTATTTGGTATGAAAATGGCTGCGCCCGAAATATTGTGCTTTATTAGCATAAAAATGCGTATTTTAGTTATTTCGACTAAAGAGGCATTTTATTTTTTTTACAAATAATACCTGCTAGGGCAATATTCAGAAACTGTTTCCGAATAGTGCCGCAGGGGCACTATTTGGTTTCAGCGTGAAACTGAAAAATCCTCGAGTCAGGTATAATAAAACTAAGTAAGCCCACAATAATCTGTGGATGAAATTGACAAGAAATCTCCAAAGCGGTTTTGTTTAAGATATGTTGAATGGCAGATCAGGTATTCCAACTTCAAGCTTTAAAGATGATATATTTGGATATGGTGAGGAAAAGATGAAAGAAAAGGGAAAAAAGTTCGCCTCAACAGTGATGCGACAGAAGAATCGTGAAATTGTTATTTTAGATTAAGTGAGATGTTTATATGAGAACATGTTTAATTTTGAAAATGATGTCAGTTTTCCTGAATACAGATGTTTTTTCTATTTAAAAGGTTGAATGCAGTAAGGTACAATTAATTTCATAGCTTTTTAAAAAAAGAAACTGGAGAAAATTAAAAGGACTGATTTGTTTGTACCACAGAGTTATTCACATTACCCAAATATAAAGTTATATCTAGATGTTATAATCGTTTACTATTAAATTTACAATGACTGGAGATTGTCAATTACGCAGTGTTAAAAAAAGTAAAGCTTACCTTCAAAGCCATTGAATTCTTTAATGCGAGCAGTTATGTCCCTTTCGTTAAAAATAAAAATGTTTTTATAACAGCCCAAATACCCTATTAATGATGAGGTGCTGACTATTACAACTTTGCTATCTAAAGCACTTTTTTATTTTTATTGTGCTCCAACCTATGTCTAATGGTCGAATATAGACAGAAAAAGAGAGAAAAAGAGTAATTTTTTTGTAAAAACGCTCAAACGTTGTCATTGCACTTAGCTTTGGGTTGTTTTTAAACAGATCATGCGATATATTTAAACAATTATATCTTACGCCATCGTAATCACAATTTTTCAACAACAATACAGTCCTTTACAATGAAACAGATTATTTCTACAAACGTTAGATTGTGCTCAGCAAATAGTGGGTTTCTTTTATGTGCCAGCAAAGGTTTAGTTTGAAGAAAAACACATAATTTAAAAGAAATAGACCCATATCAAAACACAAGATGCCAGCCTGAAAATTTATCCAATAGAATGGCTTGTAAGATCTGCAGAATCTCTGACCAATGAAATGCACCCTAATATCTTTTAAACCATACCGCTGAAAGCAGAAGTTATTCATTTTTGTACAATATATTCTAGCACACGCGAAAGACATATATCAGCTGTTTTTACAGAATACGGGGAGGAGAAGGGGCACCAGAATCAAAACATCAGTCAGCTTATAGAGCTCCTTGGTTTTTTAATAATCGAAAACTTCGGTCTGCGCAGTTTTATGGTGGGTATGAGTACGCTAAAACTTGGCATGTAATCCGTTGGCCTGTGATCCGTGTATACGGACTTTGTAGAAGGCACTAAGGCAATGACAAGTCCAATTTTAAAAAGTTCTCAGATTTGGGTTCCAAGTATACCAACATGCTCAGAGAATCATTCATAGCAACTTTCGTGCTTACACCTGTTTTAGTGTCTGAAATGTTGACTTACTGCAAGCTTATTTTTCCGATAGAGGTGTCGTTTTCTCTACAAAATATTCGGATTAAATTGTAGAGATGATAATTGAAAATATAAAAAATCTTAATTTATTTTCAAAATACACTTTCAAATTAAAAAATCATATGGTTGTTTAAAAACTATTATAGATACTGGTATTTTCAGCTCCTTTATTAAGCCATATCACACTTTGACTTTTGTCGAATAGTTTTTGCGCTTCAACTGAATTCAGTTGATATAAGGATATAAAGAAATGATAGAAAAATCAACAAAATTCCATTTTACCAGAAACATTTAGATATTGGCTATTAAAGGGACAATGATATGTAAAATAGTTCATATGATGGCGTTATAAATTTGAGAGTGTGCATGTTGAAAGAAAATTAGAATTTTGATGTTTTTCAATTATCATTTCTTTACAGTTTGCAGGTGAAACAACACATCCACTGGAAAGACCCGAAAGTGCGAATTGGCTTTTAGCCAGCTTGTGAATATGTTCCTGGCAAAATGGAATTTTCATTTTTTTGTCATTACTTTACCTTTATTCCACGCGGTCGAAACACAAAAACTTTTCGGCAAAAGTTCAAGTGTGACTCGATGATATAGTCACTGTTGTCTGGTAATCTGTACCCGCGGGGAGGTGAAATTGAATAGTAGCCCACAGTAACTGACTGTGGCCTGTTAACATTTTAGAAAGGAAGTTGCCCAGAATCATGCCCTGAGCATTTTGGTATACTTGGAACCTGTATCTGAGAACCTGAACTTCTCATTTTCTTAGTGCCCGCTGTGCAGGCCATGTAAACCAGTTAGATAAACCAGAGGCCCACATGCTCTCGTTAGGAACCCCTGTAATCTAGAGGCCCTCGTCCTCTCGTCAGGGGCCCGGTAATCTCTATTATCGGGCCAAACGCCCAGGTGTTCTATTCTGAAACGTTTGCACATATTTTGTAGTACTTTTCAGTTTTCCTTCAACTCTATTGCAATTTGATGACCCATAGTAGCTCCAAGAAGCGGATCACCACTGGACTTCGGCGAACTGCTCGATTCCTCGCTATGTAGCAATATACAACTTAACTGCACTCGGTGAGGCGCCTCAGTGACGATTGTGTGCGAAATTCAACAACCCACAAGTCTTTATTGGTATTGGCTAAAAATACAGCGGCAGTTACATACGACTTCTGTATTACGCTGTCTTTAAAAAAGGAAAAGGGTACGGAAATCACCACAAATCTCAGACAGTAATTGGCATTTGTTTATATACAGGCATGTGTATTACCTGAAAAAGCAACAATAATTCTTACAATTGTCCTCCAAATACTTTTGCATTGATATTTCAAAAAGCATGGAAGAAATTAAAAGTTATTTATTCTGCGTCTTTCAGTTATTTAAATATATACTTCACAGCAACCCTTAAACTGACTTTGGTCAAATCACATTTAAAGCCCGGAAAGCTAAATTTTCCGCACTTTAACGAAGAAATAAATGATAGCCAGCAGATTGAAAATTGTCCTATTTTGCGAAAACGGTGTATAGTTTGCATGAACTTGTTTGATGAATAGAGACTGGTACACATGATTCGTGCCTCGGAACATATGAAGTTGACTCCTATTAGCAGGACTTTGGAAGGCTTCGTCGAAGCTCTGATAGAGAAAAAGTAATTTAAAGAAGAGCTGACTCTGAGCTATACCCATGCTGACCTTTCTCCAGTAATGCAAAATTTTTCTAATGGAGATTTTACCGAGCGCGGAATGCGCTTGCGCGCCTACTGGTGTATATAACTTGTGTGAATTTACATTCTTTTCAAAAGGAGATCCAAGCTAAATAAAAAAAAAAAAAATATTCTTCTCTTTCTGCTCAAGTGTTTTGCCATGGTAATAAAATCAACAACACGAAAGAAGTAGAGCCTTTGACTTGGGCTTTTTGTAAAAAAAATCTCCAGGTAAAATTGACAGCGGTATAACGAGGATAAATTGCACCGTAAATCGCATTTAGGGACCGCAAAATTCGTGGCGGGTGGAGTTAAGCGAATTTGGCGGTATAACGAGGGAATTAAATAAGAAAAAAAGGGGTTTGATGGCGTTATAGCGAGAATGGCGGTAGAACGAGAGTCAGGGCTGTGCGGTTAAACCGGTTCACCTGAAAACCGCGAGTTAGAGCTGTGCATTTAAACCGGACCACCTGAAAACCGCCGTTTTTTTATTTTCGCGGTTCAGTTAATCGGTTCGAAAATGAAAAACCGTTTTTTTTCCGGTTCAGGTAAATTTTGCAAAAATTGCGCCGGGCGACTAACTTTTTAAAGTTGGTCGCCCGGAGAGCGACCAGAAAATTTAACCAAGTCTCAACCCTGCAACACTGTAAAGTGGCCGTCGGAACTATGTCCCCAAGGCTTGCTCTGATCCCCTGCACTAACATTGCTCCCTAATGTCTTAAAACTAAACCGTATTAGTGCCCAATGTGGCCACATACTGTCTGTAAATTCCCTTTGATCTCATGCCTGGCCAAGCTTACCCTAATCCCTTATTTAAAACTGATTTCTGATACTTAAATTTGGCTGCTGCTGTGACAACAGATCAACGTCTGGGTTTTGTATAAAACACATTTTTATCAAATTTTAAACAATTTTATCCATTTCTACATGACACTTATGACTAAGTTGCAGAAGAATAACACTCATCTGATAGTGGGATTCTAATTGTGCATTTTTTAACAGAATATTTGAAAGGGAATATTGAACATTCTGGTGTGTGATATTCAAATATAGCGGAACAGGCCTGTACCTTAACGGGCGCGCGGGCGCGTATGCGCCTAAGATTTTGGCCATGCGCCTAAGAGCAAAAAGTAAGGCGCGCGCTGCGCGCCAAACCTTTTGACCCATTTAATATGATTATAATAATATTATGATACATTTTTTGGTAAGAAAAATAAAAAAATGTTTCTAGTGAATTTCAAGAGCTGCGAAGCAGCCACAGATTACTCTGCATTTTACACGCCATTAAGCTTGTTTATGCCTATTAGATATTACATAATTCAATCCATGACCTTTCTCTTTATCACAGGAATAGCGTCTTGTTAAGGTATCTTCTTTCAAGTTTTACTGTGACTCAAAACCCTTATGAAGAATACGACCCACGCGCCTAAGATTTCGCCCACGCGCCTTACTTTTTGAAGCTAGGCGCGCGCGCGCCTAGCTTTTGCTCCTCAGGTACAGGCCTGGCGGAATGTCAGCCACGCTTCGGTTGGAAATCTAACCCTCAAATATCGCACGTCATCGCTAATGCCTTTTCGTCACCAGTTTTTGTGGTAAGCTACTGTACGAGAGTAGCGATAGAAAAATAACGCGGCGATATGATATTTATGTCTAAAAATTAATTATCTGAATGCATTCATGTGCCAGTAATAATTTCTAACGTTTTTATTTCAGAAATGAAATGATAAAGAAGTAACCGAGTTGTGTAATTTGGAGTATACCTGAAAACTACAAAAGACAGGCTTTTTGCAGCTACTGTAAGCGATGGCCACACGAGCTGAGGTACACTAACCAGGGTTGCTTTTCTTCCCGGAAGAAACGTAGTGCTTTCCCTCCATGGGAACAAATTTGGGGGGGGGGGGGAACCTTTTTCTTCCGGTTATTCAGTTGAGAAATTTTAGGTATTAGTCGATTTAGGCACTCAAACCACTTTTGCAACAAAAGCAAGCACTGTCTTCTCAGCTTCGAAGCCGTAAACGAGTACGTAAATACTGTGGGCTGGGAGAATCTTAAAAATAGACCACTGCCTTCTGCTCAGCTAATCGAATATTCTTTCTTTCTAGCTCTTCTTTTACACTTCCTTTAGCAAGTGCTAAGTTCATCCTAAAATAGTCATCGTAACTGCTGGACGTTAAACACCAAACAGCCTCCCTCTGGTGACTTAGATGCAGTGAAATTAGTGTCTCAATACCCCATGGCCAATACTTGCTAAGTCGCCACTTAATGCTGGGAGTCTGTGAAGATAGCGGCAAGGAGCGGCATGTGCATAAAAGTAATTGCAATTAAAGAAATGAAACCATTCAATAACCCATGAGATTGGTACTGCAAAAGTGACTTTTTGTCTGCGGTCTCACCTCTCAAATGTACTCTCCGCTTGTGCTAAATTACAGATTTTTTTCCATTGGACTTTTGAGGGGTTTTAACAAACGAATATTTTCTGGATTGCTTATTCTGGAACCCTTTGGAGTTTCATCCATTTATTCTCTGATAGTGAGAAAAATATGTGTTTCTTCCATACTGGAAAAATGGTGAAAGTTTTTGGACAAGCGGAGAAACATCTCATCACCCTCTACCTCTGCGCTAAATTTCATGGTCGCCTACGTCAAATAGCGTAAGAGGTGTTTTCTGGAAACCTCCGAGGAGGAAAAAATCAAAAAAGTAAAAAGGAATAAATGCCTGAATTCTTAGCAAAGCATACCCAGTTTGCAAACTTTGTTTGTAAGTGGGAATTACGGTGTGTGAAATGCACATGTGGAGACGATATTTTTTTTAATAGACAGAAGATCTGCCATTTCAGGTGAATTAATCTCGTTGTACTCTGTTATGGGATTTATCCCAGTTTATATAACTGAAAATGAACTGAGAAAATGTGTAACTAAATTAATAAACATATAAGTAAATTACACAAGGCATATAATCATTCATGAATTTGTTACAAAGTAGAAGTACAAATTACTCTCATATTTTTTTTTTTCGTGGGTACGACTTGTCCACACGTAGGTACGATTTGTCCACAAAATTTTGGGTACGACCTGTCCAATTTGGGTACGACCTGTCGTGGGTACTTGTCTTGGGTACGACTTGTCTATAAATCCGGCGCAGCACACAAACTACTTTGATGTCGACCCGGTCTTCCATTCGCTTGTTACTAAATGCACAAAACTGACATTGCGAAATTTTAAAATTCGGATTTTAAGCTTTAAATTATAGCTTCCGGAATTACTGAGTAAGTGATAACAGATCTCTAACTCTGAACGTGAATTTTTGTTTAACTTTTTAAGCTATAAAATATTCCAGTAAACAGGGCTTTGCCGAGTCCTTTCAGAAATGGCGGGCTGCCCGCCAGGTCCTTAAAAATTGGCGGGATCCTCATAAAAAAGTGGCGGGATTATAACGGGACTTAAAATGACGTTTGTTTGGTGCGCATATTGAAGAACCCTCTATTTTGTTATAATTTCAATCTTTGTTCATACAAATAACTAGGAATATTGTTCATTTTTTATTCAAACCTTGGTTTCAAGACCCAATAAAATCATTAAAAATCATCAAAACATACTGCAAAAATAACACAAACATCTTGATTAATACTGAGCACAACTTAACTATTTGCTATTAAATACAGCAAAAGTCTCAACTCATATTATGTGCATTTATTACACAGAGAAGTATATGCTATGATAATTCTGGACAAAAGTATTCTTTTGTGTACTAACTTTTGTGGATCATTAACACGTTCCCTTGACTAAATAAACCAATCCAACATTATAAATCATCGTGTGATATCATAAATACGCAATTTGTTATCAAAAGAATTAGCCTGTCCAAAATGTTCAATGACAAGGCATTAAGTCTTAGACCTCAGATAAATATCTGAAACCTAACCGACTACCAGCTCTCCGTTTGCTAGCTAACCAGGTGGGAACATACTTTTGATTATTTTTTAAATTTAAAAATTTCTGTCACGTGAACACAATAAAAATTTAAACTCTTCAAAATAATTTTTTAGTAGTCAATAGAACCCACCCTATTAGTGTTACCAGTGGTCACTTGTCTGTACAGCGAGTGCACAGATCAGAAGTGGAGATACGGAATTGAATAATACAAAAGGTAAGCAAGGTGTCAGTTAATAAAGACAAAAACAGCGAGCTATAACATACAATGTGTTAGCGAAAAGGAAAACACATGTTAAAGGCAAAGCATTTGCATGACTGTATATGTATGTTTCGTTATATGCATATATGGTGAAACATTTGGTTACTCAATGTGTTATTCCATGACCACGATATGAAAGCAATTTAAAAAAATTCCTCTTGTGTAAACTCGCGTATAGTAAAAAAAAAATATCGACAAAAAAATAACAAACAAACAAACAAAAAAAGCCCGCCAGTAAATAAAATTTTGGCGGGATTCAAAACTTTACGGCGGGCAGTGCCCGCCTGAGTCTGATTTTTTGGCGGGATTCCCGCCAGCTCGGCAAAGCCCTGAGTAAATTAGTATTTGGAACTTTTTGTGAGTTTCTTCTAAAAATGTGAAGGAAGAAAGTATTTCTTCCGTATCAAAAAAAAAAAAAACTCTAGTAAAAACCATGGTTTTTTCCCTCACCGGAAGAACCTTGAAAACCCTTACAGTAACTAACCATTATACACAATAGTTGTACAGTTAAACGTCATCTTTTCACCTGAAATACCGTCGCCAAGTCCTGAATAAAAGTCACTAAATTGGCCGTCGAAGAGAATATGAAACAACGGGGGGGGGGGGGGGGGGTAAAGTTACTTGTTACTATTTTTCTTTAATCTTCCTTTTTTGGGAGGTGAGCATGTTATTTTTTGGTTTTAGGAGCAACGAAGTGCATTAAAACCCCTGCAGAACCAAGCTTCAGAACAGCCTTCGTCCAGTGCTGGAGGCAAAGAAAGGTGATATATGCATTTCACTCAGCTTTTATGTCCTCGTCATGGCTTTGCGTCTGCTGTAGAAGCTTGTATTAATTGTAGTGTTAGCCTGAAATTTACATAATAGTAAATACCTATAATTTTAAAGCCCCCCCCCCCCCCCCCCCATCAAACCATGCCGTCAGTGGGCAGCCTTATGTGTTTCCGGCCATCTGTTGTGGGGCTGATTGAATTCGGCTATCTATAGAGCACCTGATATTTTTAGACTGACAACAGATATCCTGGACAGAGTCTTGGCCTCTTACATGTATAGCCTTTGTTAATATAGGGCTGTGTTACTCATTTATCGTGGCAGCCTGTGCAGACTGTTATGGTTGTGTCTTGTCTCCTTCTCTCAAGTGTCCCGTCTGCTTTCGGTTTTCAGGAGAAAATGGTCACTGGAAGACTTTGACATAGGGCGGCCTTTGGGTAAAGGAAAGTTTGGCAATGTGTATCTTGCCAGAGAGAAACAGAGTAAATTCATCGTTGCGTTGAAGGTGCGTATGCGTTCTGTATTCGCGGCGTCGCGTCTTCTACAGTGTGTTCGCGGCGCCGCGTCTTCTACAGTGTATTCGCGGCGCCGCGTCTTCTACAGTGTGTTCGCGGCGGCGCGTCCTCTTCAGTGTGTTCGCGGCGTCGCGTCTTCTACAGTGTGTTCGCGGCGCCGCGTCTTCTACAGTGTGTTCGCGGCGCCGCGTCTTCTACAGTGTGTTCGCGGCGCCGCGTCTTCTACAGTGTGTTCGCGGCGCCGCGTCTTCCACAGTGTGTTGGCGGCGCCGCGTCTTCCACTGTGTGTTGGCGGCGCCGCGTCTTCTACAGTGTGTTCGCGGCGCCGCGTCTTCAGCAGTGTGTTCGCGGCGCCGCGTCTTCACCAGTGTGTTCGCGGCGCCGCGTCTTCAGCTGTGTGTTCGCGGCGCCGCGTTTTCTACAGTGTGTTGGCGGCGCCGCGTCTTCTACAGTGTGTTCGCGGCGCCGCGTCTTCTACAGTGTGTTCGCGGCGCCGCGTCTTCAGCAGTGTGTTCGCAGCGCCGCGTCTTCTACAGTGTGTTCGCGGCGCCGCATTTTCTAATCTGTGATGTTACCAGTGGCAGCTTTATCCGTCGTAGTATTGTCGGGGTTTAACTGGAGTGTCCTGGTATTGATGTAATATAACATAACTGTAGTAAAAAAAAAAGAGACAGAGAGGGGGGGGGGGGGGGCAGAAAGAGAGAGGGGGGAGAGAGGGGGAGGAGGAGAGATCCAGAGAAAAAAGAGAGAGGGGGGAAAGTACCGAGCGCGTGAACGCGTCGCCTCTTCAACTCTAAGGCAAAATTTGTTTGTATTTTTTCCCTTGATCAGTATTTTTAATTGACCGCTGTTCACATTCTGCCAGGTATTATTCAAGTCACAACTTCAGAAGGCCGGTGTGGAGCACCAGCTAAGACGAGAAATCGAAATCCAGTCTCACTTACGGTATTTGTATTGTCATGTCATTTATTTCATGAATGATTTTACAGTTTCCGTGGTCAATACTGAGAGCACTCCATGTTTTGGTCTAAAAAGGTGAATTTGGATGCTTATTTCGGGAATACAGTATCGCAGTTAAATGTGGATTACCGCACGTGATATACTGTGTAATGGCTTACACGTGTAGAACGCACGTGCCTACTGCTCTCTGTGTAATGCCTTGCATGTTTAATTATTTAATGTTTAAACGATTAGTGAAGACTTCGTGAAGACTTTTATTTCTAATTATTTATTTTTTATGGTGGTTTTGTTTGCGCAGACATCCGCACATCCTGCGATTATACGGCTATTTCTACGACACCACGAGGGTGTACTTAATCCTGGAGTATGCGCCCAGAGGCGAACTGTACAAGGAGCTACAGAAATGCGGTCGTTTTGACGATGGTCGAGCCGCAAACGTGAGTATGGAGATTAGGGTGGGGGAGGGGGGGATTGGATATTTTAGAGGGTGACGATAGCTCAGGTTTAAGCTTCAATTTTGGCGTCTGAATTTGGTTCGACTGATTTGCAGACACAGATGTAAAACAATGTCTACGTGATATTCGTTTTCAGGAAGGGTCCAGTTTGAATGGTCTGCGATACATTGTTTGATGTACTCTTGTAGTGTTACAACCTGAAAAAAGAATATTAAAAGAGTAACTGAAAACCGACTGGAATGGATGTGAGAAAGGAATTCAAATTAAAAATAATAATAATAATAATAAAAAGTAAACCAAAATGATGTTTCCGTTGCAGTACATATTCCAGTTAGCTGACGCGCTAGTGTATTGTCACTCCAAGAAAGTCATTCACAGAGACATAAAGCCTGAAAACCTGCTACTGGGCTTGAAAGGCGAACTAAAAATAGCCGATTTTGGTTGGTCCGTCCACGCTCCGTCATCAAGGTGAGTGTGTGGGCGTGCGGTTGTTAGGTTGTAAGGATGGTCGTCATAACCCCCCCCCCCCCCTCTAAAAAAAAAAAATAATAATAAAAAAATAAATAAATATATATAAAAAAAGCGAGTCGATATTTGCCTTGTTGTGTATGGCGTGAAGGCGGGCGACGCTGTGCGGCACTCTGGACTACCTGCCTCCCGAGATGATCGAAGGCAAGCTCCACGACGAGAAGGTGGACCTGTGGAGCCTGGGCGTGCTCTGCTACGAATTCCTCTGTGGCAAGCCGCCGTTTGAGGCCGAGGGACACAATGAGACTTACAGGAGGATCTCGAAAGTCGATCTCCAGTTTCCCGCACACGTCTCCGAGGGGGCGCGAGACCTCATTAGCAACGTAAGTGACAAGTTCTTGCAATGTGCCCGTGACCTAATTAGCAACGTAAGTGACAGGTTCTTGCTATGTACCCGTGACCTAATTAGCAACATAAGTGACAAGTTCTTGCAATGTGCCCGTGACCTAATTAGCAACGTAAGTGACAAAGTCTTGCAATGTGCCCGTGACCTAATTAGCAACGTAAGTGACAAGTTCTTGCAATGTGCCCGTGACCTAATTAGCAACGTAAGTAACAAGTTCTTGCAATGTGCCCGTGACCTAATTAGCAACGTAAGTAACAAGTTCTTGCAATGTGCCCGTGATCTAATTAGCAACGTAAGTGACAAGTTCTTGCAATGTGCCCGTGACCTAATTAGCAACGTAAATGACAAGTTCTTGCAATGTGCCCGTGACCTAATTAGCAACGTAAGTAACAAGTTCTTGCAATGTGCCCGTGATCTAATTAGCAACGTAAGTGACAAGTTCTTGCAATGTGCCCGTGACCTAATTAGCAACGTAAGTGACAAGTTCTTGCAATGTGCCCGTGACCTCATTAGCAACGTAAGTCACAAGTTCTTGCAATGTGCCAGTGACCTCATTAGCAACGTAAGTAACAGGTTCTTGCAATGTGCCCGTGACCTAATTAGCAACGTAAGTGACAAGTTTTTGCAATGTGCCCGTGACCTCATTAGCAACGTCAGTCACAAGTTCTTGCAATGTGCCCGTGACCTAATTAGCAACGTAAGTCACAAGCTCTTGCAATGTGCCCGTGACCTCATTAGCAACGTAAGTCACAAGTTCTTGCAATGTGCCAGTGACCTCATTAGCAACGTAAGTAACAGGTTCTTGCAATGTGCCCGTGACCTAATTAGCAACGTAAGGGACAAGTTCTTGCAATGTGCCCGTGACCTCATTAGCAACGTAAGTGACAAGTTCTTGCAATGTACTGGATAGCTCTTGAATATGCGCGAAATCTGTTTTTGTTGAAGTTCTCAGAACCTTCAGACATTATAAAAAAAAAAATAATAATATACAATGACGACAGGTAATGAATTAAAAGACACAGCTCCTTCGCAAAATAATTCCCAGAATTTTTCAGTTTTGTCGATTAAAGCGGTCTCTTTGATCTTGTGTTTCAGCTTTTACGACATGATCCGTACATGCGTCTGCCGTTAGTACAAGTGCTTCAGCACACGTGGATCAAAGCCAAAGTGACCGTGCCACCAACGCCGGGAAGTTTGGCTGCCCAAGGCAAGCTGCCGCAGAGTTCCTAACACGCCCGTACTCCCGCCGGACCCCCCGCCAACAACCAAGTGCTGTAGCTGCCCGAGCCGCGCGCCATGCCAGTTTCACAACCTCTTCCCCCCCCCCCCCCTCCCGCTCCCCCGATCGACGACCGCGGCATGGGTGCTGCCGCCAACACGTGGTGTCGTCACTAAAAGAAGATGGCGCATTGACGTGTGGTCTGGTGACTTTAGTCAGCACTGGTCTTGCAACTGTCACGCTGACGTGTGGTGTGGTGACTTTAGTCAGCACTGGTCTTGCAACTGTCACGCTGACGTGTGGTGTGGTGACTTTAGTCAGCACTGGTCTTGCAACTGTCACGCTGACGTGTGGTGTGGTGACTTTAGTCAGCACTGGTCTTAAAACTGTCACGCTGACGTGTGGGTCTGGTGACTTTAGTCAGCACTGGACTTATAACAGTCACATGCTATCTCCTTTTCTACATGGATTAGTACCACACAGAGGTGCATTTTTGTGAGTCTGTTACTTTGCAACACTAAAGTTGTTATTTTCAAACTTTAGTAGGAAAAAATTATTAGGCTTCAAGTTAAAATAGAGTAGTAAAGATTAAAGTATTTTTTTTTAGGTGTTGCTTGAGTGTATACCATTGAAAAAGCGGTTATTGAATGGTAACAGACTTTATTTTAAAAAAAAAAAAAGACAAACAAAAAGAAAATGTACCTGAAAGGAGATATTCATGTGAGAATCAATAAACGAAGATAATGATTTTCTGCAGAAGGGCTCCAGGCATTTATTGACACGGGAGCTTAGGAACTAGGACTTGTACAGTAAACTATCAGCTCCCACCCAAAGCGCATTTACCCGTGTAGCTTGTGAACTCAGTGCAGGGTGTGTGATTGGTGAAGAACATGTCGGAAGGAGGGTTACCATGTGACGTAACAATGAATGTGTTTGCTGTGATAAAAAAAAAAACCCCCTTCGTGTTCATTCGAGATTCAGGGTCCAAGTGACTGAATTAATTGGGGTTTTTTTTTCTAAAAAATATCATTTTTCCCTACAAATGTTTAATGTTAATATTGAGTGGTTTTCGCACTTGAAGTCGTAACCATGTGCCTTGTGAGTGTGAAGTTACTCCATTTCGCTTCCAGGCTGAGTGTATAGGGGTTTTTTTTTTATTTAAGGGAGCTGATACTACGCGAAAATGCCTGATTGCCTGTAACGAGTAGGACCCTGTGGGAACGCGGGATAAACTCCCGCTCTTGGTGTAAAAATGAGACATGTTCTGATGGTGCCTCTTCGTCCTTGACCTCGCCCCCCCCCCAACCCCCGCCCCCTTCCTTCATTGTTATTTGGAAGCGTGTAGGTCACGTCTTGTAGTCTGTTCACGTGGGTGGGTTATCGTCACTGCTTCATTCGTCAGGTGCCAAATTTTTTTTTCCAGGGGAGGGGGTGGGACGTGGTTCTCGGAAAGTCTTGGGTCTTCGAGGCTGATGACTGTAGTTATGTTGGTTTCTTTTTTTGTTTTGGGAGGGGGGGGGGGGTGGAGGGGGCGTGATTCTACGAGGTCTTGGGTCTTCGAGGCTGATGAGTGTAGTTATGTGCGGTTCCAATTCATGTGGGTTTTTTTTTCTTTCTTTGGGAGGGGGGAAGGGGGGTGAGGGAGCGTGGTTCTCCGAGGTCTTGGGTCTTCGAGGCTGATAGGTGTAGTTATCCGGTTAAATCTTCGTATGATTTTCATAGCCAGGCATACTGTGTACAAAAACCCGAAACAATCGCTCCCTGATTGGTTAGCTCGAGTGCTCTAATTGAATTGGTTTACATTCAATAGGCAATCCTTGGGTATTTTATGGTGAGTCACAAGTTCAGTAGGCGTTATTGTTAAAAGTTTTAAAGTTGGAACTAAAAGTTCGCCACAGAAGTGTGCACTGCGGTTTCTGTGGATGTAAACAGTTGGATGCGAATTTTAATACTGAGCAACGTTTAGTCGACGCCCAGAGAGTAGTGTTAGTTTGAAGCGTTTCCTCACATTCCGTGTCCACTTTAGGGTGTGTATTGACAATTTCAGTCGTTCTTTTCTGAGAATGAACACGTTTCCATGAAGAGTACGTAAATTGCTACGCAAAATTCTGGCAAATGCAGACACTTTTCCGAATACGGTGCCTGTTTTGTGGAATTCATTGTTACCTTCAGTTCATCGCGTTCTGAAATATATAGATCGTTAAACAAGAGACAGGAATACTCCAGACAGGATTTGCAACTATGTGAAAATGTGAAATTGTACACGCGCCTCCAAAACGTTTGAAACGTCATGTCTTGTTCAATGTTTCTTGCACATCCATTTTACCCCCGCAGGGTTCGCACTGTGCACATATTCCTGTGAAAAGAATGCGCACCTGTAACGCACTGTTTGTGCTTATAGTGAACGCTGCTCATTGTCAGTCAGTTTTCTGCGTGACAAATTTTCATACTTGAGGGTTATTATTAGCAATAATCTGTGTGGAACTTGAGGACGATGTTTAGGATATGCAGAGTGTACTTCCGGCTTTGTGTTCTAGGAATTTCCAGCATTTATGTATCGTGTGTATTCACCAAAATTGTATCCTTATTGTGTATTTAATACGTTTCTGTCAATTAATAATTCTCCATTCAAATATATAAACTAAATAAGACAAACGTACAAGTTGTTTCATTACACGCTGATAGTCACCGCCTCCCCCCTCCCCAGTAAAGAAATAAAAAGTTGGGATATTTTGACCTGCCGAAACGATGAAACATAAACAAGCCGGGCTAACCCCACCAACTGTGGAAACGGGACGTTAAAAGCTGAATAAGTAAGGGAAAAATGTGACCTTTTACAGAAAATGTCGATGTAAAGCACATACTAATAATCTTCTGCATACAGGTGACATGTTTGTGAAGTTTAAAAACGATTCAACTTTAACTGTAGGAGCAGATACATTTGAAAGTTTTAAGGTTTACTTATGTACAATTTTCAAGGATTTGCTAAATTTCGATATCAAGTTTCCAAAGCATAATTAGTTATAAAGTTGAAGATTTACTTGTATTATAAACGTTATGATCTGGAAGATGGCTATTTGGAAATCGTTATTAAATTTGAAAGGCTTTGGATAAGATACCCGGAGATATATCGGTTTTGAAATCGAGGAGTGAAAAATATCTAATTTTTTTTTTAAGTTCCGCCATTCGCCAATTTTTGCCAGATCTCCAAGATATGTACTAGCCTAATGGCGGATAGTGACAGGGACAGCCACACCAAATTTAAAGGCGAACCGTAGAAAAGCCTGGGAAGAGGAGGTTTTTGAAAAAAGAAGAAAAAGTCTTGTTTCAAAATTTACGCCGTCAGCGCTTGACGGAAAAAGCAGCAGCCCAGCAGTGCAACACTTGTGTGCGATAACAAAACAATCCGAAAAAAAACTTCATGAGTAGTAGAACTTTGAATGGTTATCTAACGTATATACACATTTACGGACAGTAGATAAGCCCCTACCCCCGGCTCACTACACCATCCCAATATAGTGCGCTGGTCTTAAAAAAAACGTTTTTCACTGGCAAGAGTAAAATAAGAGACATAGTAATTTGTGTAAACTCTTCGGCTACTTTAGCGCGAAATATCCATTTTAATCATCTGTAGAAAAAGATGTTAAAATATTTTCTTTGTTCATTAGTAAAGCATTTTTTTCTATTTTTTTGTACCTAAAAGGCTTGTGAAATTTTGAGGAAACCCTCACATCGCGAATATGTTCTTTCTCAATTTTGTGGCAAGTTTAATTTTAAAATGCAATTTCAATAAATGTAATTTAAAAAAGTCAAGAAGGGACTTTACTAAAAAAATTACTTGAATTAAAAGATTTCCTTCACAGAAACTAGTGCTGAGCAAAGGGGGAATATATTCCGTAATATAATAGCTCAAAGATAATTTTTGTATTTTTTCATGAGCGTGAGTTAATAAAAATAATCTGAGCAATAACTGTTTGATGTGCTGGTGTAAATGCAAGAAGTCGTATAACCTATATCATGGTTCTTCCTATGTGATATTAAGACTAGTTTAAAATCCTATGAATATTTGTGCCTGCCATCAAAACTAGTTGAGCGATCTGGCTTTTTTCACTGATGTTGAAGGGCCTTCCTTTTTTGCATTGCTTTCTTTTCCTGTTTCCTTGCCCCTGTCCCTCGCTTTGGCCCTCCCCATGTAGGCCACTTCCGGTGGGACGCGTTGTGTGTACCAGACATGATTCTTGATCTGTGATATTCCCAATCGTAAGTCTTTCGGCTGCAGGATTTTAGTGATCAAATCTCGGCATTCGGGACTGACGTCTTTGCCTTCGGGAAACTTCGGGCCGTTGTTGACTGCTTTCAGGAGTTTCTTGTGATTTGAATCATCGAAGGGCAAGCGTCCAAACACCTGCAACAAGCGTGCGCTAAAAGATTTAATTCAATGACAACTGGACGAAAGAGGGGGTCTGATTAAACCCGCTAATTACATATCGCATCATCAAGAGATATATTAATCATGGAAGTTCTCGTTTACGATTTCTTTTACATGAAAGTATTATTTTTTAGTTGTTGCAACAAGACTGACCAATATTCTCAAATTCTTAGATTTACGTCAAAAACTCCTTCAAGATTCTGAATGAGAAAAAAATAAGTAACTTGTCTCAGATGTCAGATGTGATCTGAAATCATTGACTTAAGTGTACACGACAAGTTCCTTAACGTAAGGGGCCATCCATAAAGTACGTAAACATAAATTGGTCAATTTTTTATCCCTTGCCACCGCCCTGCACGAAGTGGCGTAGATGCCCTTGTGCGCCCGTACGCAATACGTTGTGCTACATTGAATAAATATCAATTTGTTTTAAAAACTTCAATGTCATTTAATCAGTGGCAAAAAATAAATAAATAAACTTCTGTTTTAAAAACATTAAAATTACACATTTATATTTATGTTGCTAATTTAAATATGCAAGTGTGATTGAAACAAAATAGTGAATCACTGGAGATTAAAACACAATTTAAAGGACAAAACAAGGTTACTTAATTACATAAAAATATGTTTGAGATATGTTTAAAAAATGCGCACGTACGCAGCAGCCCTGACCCCGACCTCTTCCCTGTACGCAATGCGTACGCACAGCCCCACCCCAGCCCCGCTTCCCCTCTGCGCATACGTACTTTATGGATGACCCTTAACATTTCAAGAAGGTGGGCTCTTGATGAATTTGTGCGTTCAATTTTACCATAACATAGAGAATGACTCCGCAACTCCAGATATCGGCTTTTTGAGGAGCATAAGGTGTGCCCATTAATATTTCGGGTGCTGCGTAGGCGTAGCTTCCGCAGTAGGTCTCGCTCAGGTCGTAATGACCATCTGCGTATTGTCTCATGCCAGCTCGCGCAAAGCCAAAATCTAAAGTCAAAGTAAATGACCACTGGTCAAACTATTTCGTTGATTTAAAAAATACCAGGATTGTAGTAAAATATCCAGACACCTCAGTTGTCAATGTACACTCATACATTATATATTTTAAATGTTTAAACTGCAAGAAAACAAAATGTAACTTCAAAAAAGAGAAAAAAAGTCATAAAAGTACCCAGCTCCCAGGCCCACCATCTATCTTCCTATTCAGCATAGGCTGAGCTCTCATTAACAATTTGTGACCGAGTGGATAATTATACAAGGACTTTGACACGACCACACACTTTTTTAAACATCCTAGTAAACATTGCGATGCTCCATCAACGTTAAACGGACGTCACAACTCGAGTATGGAAATTGAAACGTTTTTTTTTTCATGACGTTGGGCGGAAACTATGCAGTAAGTCAGTTTTTATATTTGTTTAAACCATGCTAGAAAGAAACTTGCGCGCTCCTGATATTCTCATATTTTACGCCTTCATTTTGGCCTATTTTTGAATCGACCTGTGATGGCTTCAATGGGATTGTTTGGTTGTGACTCCGACGTCTTCGACTCGTCGAGTTTCCAATGCATACACAACGTTGATTGTCAAACGTCTATTCAACGTTGCACCGAAGAAGTTGATTAGACCCCGGAGAAAATAGGTGTTTTTGTCGTAACCAAAAGCAAGATAAAACAATGTTGTTTATCAAGTATCTATTCAATGTTGGGATAAAGACTTCGATAGGACGTAGGAAAAAATACTGATTGGCCACGGCTAACACACAACATTCAGTAGACGTGCGTTTTTGGTCGCGACATTTCACCACCAAATTACAACAAGCTCTAATGTTGCGATTTGGTCGGGACGACCGTACAATCTCAAATCGACGTTTGATCCAAGTCAAAATATTTATTAGGATTGTTAATACAACCACGGTACATTCCTCACACAGGATCCATAATTACTCTTTTTCTCACGACAAAAAAATTACATACAGAAATCAAATTGTTGCCTCTCGAGATCTTGAGAGGAAGATTCGGGGTTCTCTATCCAAGCAGACATTTGGTTGATACGATACATAGTTACGACGTCGTAACCAAAAACTATAAACTACACATCTGCTTATGGTCTTTGTTGTGACATTGCTTGGTCAACGTTCTGAAGGTTGTTATTTGGTCGTTCTGGTGTCATTTCGTCAATAATCTGACCGCGACGTTGCGACGTCAGCAGCTAATTCATCTTACAGCAAAAATAAATGTTGATGGATTGATCCGATCGGCACTTGTTTGCATATGTGTATATGCCTGTGAAAATTTCTTGGGCCAGGTGAGGTCAGCCCGGAGTGCCAATTTTGTTAAGGAAGGAATTAAATCATCGTTTCCCACCAAGAGGGATCCTTTCGGAACAAACATTTGTCACACGTTTTTCCAGTTTAAGTGTCTTTCTAGCTAGTTTTTTTCATTAACATACATTGTAGCTGCTGTAGTCATAAATATATGAAATTTGTCAAAAAGGTGTGTGTGTGTGTGTGTGTGTGTGTGTATGTGTGTGTGTGTGTGTGTGTGTGTGTTTTTTTTTATCTGACACTCCGCGTCAGGGGTGAGATTTACAAGGGTGTCCGTTTTGATTAAAACGGGAGTAGTTTTAAAACTGGGTTCTCCCAAGTTTAGAGTTGTCATAAAAGTCAGTGATATGCATGGCAACCGATCTGCCCGTGAGTGCCTCCCCCCCCCCCCCTCCCGCCCCGACTTTTCCCCCTCAAAGATCTTTTGAGGGGCATCTTATCAAAGCCATTTTTAATTTCTAAAAGAGTTTTTACCCAAAACAAAAGCGAGTGAAAGTAAACTGCCATTAGAAACAAACAAACCTATAAATTAGAAGCCCTTAATTATGAGGGAAAAAGCGCAGTGTTACCTGTGATTTTTAGGTTATTGTGTTCATCAAGGAGAACATTTTCACACTTGAGATCCCGATGGACAACACCTTTGCTGTGACAATATTCTATTCCTTCAATCATCTGTCCAAACCAGTAAGCTGCTTGTTTTTCTTTAATGTAGCGTTTGGAGCGAACAATATCTAACAGATCACCTTTTGATGCATGCTCCATAATCAAGTATACTCGGTTATTCGTTTCTATGGACTGTAAGAAGACTATTAAACAGGGGTGTTTTATAAGTTTTACGACTTCTATTTCTCGAGGTAGAAACTTGTCAAGATAATCTTGAGGTGCCCGCCGTTTCGAAATAATTTTGATAGCCACTCTGCAATTGTGTCGCGTTGAAAATGCCTCTTTCACTGTGGCGTAGGATCCGTGTCCTAGTGTCCTGCCAATTTTATATCCGTGTATGTCGAGCACTGTTGGTTTGTGGGCGGTGGTTTCTGGTCTGGCCGGAGAGCTTGCCCTACTTTCTCTGCCATTTTTGGACATGGTAAAATTAAAACTACAACATCATATCCTTTTCGCGACTGGCTTTCTTGACTTTTCCTTGTCTTTGTTACCAGGTTACGAAAAAATGTATACTTTCAATTTTGCTCATAACGTTTGTGACGACACAGTTGCGAAAGTGCTTTGCTGACAACGAAGAGTCTTTATGACGTCATAATAAGACTAATCTAGGCATTCTCAGTTTTGTATATAACGAGAGTGACAAAAACAGGGAACTGTAATTTATGGAATGCCATTTTCACATTTATTAGGGAATAGTTGATATCAAGAGTTACTTATTGGTCTCAAAAATCATTTTTTTGATAACAAGAATTAAATTTTGCTATCTGTAATTATATTTTTGATATCTCTAAATGTATTCTTGATCTCAAAAAAATAATTCTTGATATCAATAAAAATAAATTTAGAGATATCAAGAAATATTTTCTGATGTCATAAATGATTTAATGATCTCTAAAATTGAGATTTAGAGATAAAACATAAATTCATGACAGCAAAAATGAAATATTTGACAGCAAAATCTCAATTTTGAAATGTGCAAAAATCAATTTTTGATATCAAAATATTAGTCTATTTTTTTATATAAAAAATCAGAAGCACACATTTGTGAATAAAATAATGATTGGTCTCGTATACAGAATGTTTCTAATAATTTTTTACTGTACAAAAAAGAACCAATTCTTGAGCTCGAAATTGTGTTATTATTTATATCAAAAAATCAAGTTTTTATTGAAAAATTTTATTGGCGATTAAATTTTTTATAAACGTGTGTTCTTCATAGGATTTTTTATGTTTGTAAGAGGGAGGGAGGGAGGGAGGGAGGGAGGGAGGGAGGGAGGGAGGGAGGGAGGGAGGGAGGGAGGGAGGGAGGGAGGGAGGGAGGGAGGGAGGGAGGGAGGGAGGGAGGGAGGGAGGGAGGGAGGGAGGGAGGGAGGGAGGGAGGGAGGGAGGGAGGGAGGGAGGGAGGGAGGGAGGGAGGGAGGGAGGGAGGAAGGGAGGGAGGGAAAACGGTTACAGAGACTTTCGGTGACCCTGACCATCTCATTTTCTGGTTTCTCCTAGCCGATCATTTCGCTATGTAGCGGAATTTAGTCTAGTTTGGTCATGGTGTGGGGGTGCTGTCAACACTAATACTATATAAGCAATGGTTGTTAAATGACACAAGCTTTGAAATGGTGCCGGCTGCATAAATGACTCATCTATATCGGCGGACAATGAAGTAATGTGTTACCTCAAAGGCATTAGATTCTCCTTAGGTAGGCTTTAAGTTATGCTGAAAAGTTTCGGTTTTAAGCGGTGTTGAACATGTAAGTAATCGAAAGTATATTGTGAGTCGTTGCAAAAAAAAATTAGAAAAAATAAAATTAAAAATAATAAATAAATAGACATATGTCGCACAGAACACAGATGCCCCGACAGCTAGATAAATTAGAGAAATGTTAAATCAATTCTAAGTGATGCTGGTTACCATAACAATATAACGACAAAGACAACTAGAGCGGCCAGTGCACCTAAAACATAACAGGCTTATATCACAAACTTTCAGTCAATATGGAGGAGGTCCCTACAGTTACAAACCTTTTTATCTGTGACTGAAAAGTGCTCACTAAAGAGGTTTTACTGTATGTCTTTTTGCCCGGTACTGTATGGTGGTCGCTAAAGCAGGTTTTACTGTATGTCCTTTTTATCTAGGTTTTGAAGTTGGTCTTTACAGCAGTTTTGCTGTACGTACTTTTTTCTCCAGAGTAGGGAAGAAACGAGAGTTCTGGACCAAAAATTGGCGCCAAAATGACGTCACAGGGTGGTCCAGAACTCTCATGAGAGTTCTGGACCAGATGGTAATTGAAAGAGCGCGCGCCTGTATGAATGACGTCATAATGAGGTCATCATGACATCATTAGTCACGTGACATGTCAATCATGTGTCACGTGTCATATGTCACGTGTCATGTGTCAATCATGTGTTATGTAACTCCCACCGTATATGAGGAATATTTTCCCGATCAATAACCTTCTGACCGGAATGGCTCAGTCGGTAGAGCATAGGACCCGTAATGCTGAAGCATGATCTGAAGGTCGGTGGTTCGAGCCCGCCCTCCGGCACTACTTTCACTTTCTGTCAATCATATCATTTAGGTTGTCAAAGTGAGTCTTTGGTCACGTGACCTGTCAATCATATGTCACGTGACCTATAAATCATGTTTCATGTGGCTCTAATTGTATATGAGGACTATTTTCCCAATCATAAACCTTCTGGCCTGAATGGCTCAGTTGGTAGAGCATAGGACCCGTAAGCGGACCCATGATCTGAAGGTCAATGGATCGAACCCGCCCTCGGGCATCACTTTCATATCATGGGGACCCCCCCCCCTGGTGAAGAATCATATACCATGGGGACCCCCCCCCCTGGTGAAGAATCATATACCATGGGGACCCCCCCCTGGTGAAGAATCATATACCATGGGGACCCCCCCCCTGGTGAAGAATCATATACCATGGGGACCCCCCCCCCCCCCCCCCCAGGATGTGATTCAACACTCCTATAAGAGCACATTGTCTGTGCACATATGCATCATTCATGCTCTGACTGCCGTTGGATACACATGGAAAAAAAGTGAAAACAGTTGCTCTTACCTATTGTGTTGTGCTGTGCTGTTGAAGAACAAGTGAAGGGTTGACTGGAATACACATAGGAGACGAAGTGAAACTAGGATGTGATTCAACACTCCTATAAGAGCACATTGTCTGTGTACATTTGCATCATTCATGCTCTGACTGCCGTTGGATACACATGGGAAAAAAGTGAAAACAGTTGCTCTTACCTATTGTGTTGTGCTGTGCTGTTGAAGAACAAGTGAAGGATTGACTGGAATACACATAGGAGACGAAGTGAAACATTGGTTATTCTTTGGAAAAAGGAAGTGAAACATTAGCTATTCATTGGAAAAGAGAAGTGAAAGATTTGGTTATTCTTTGGAAAAGGGAAGTGCAAGATTGGAAGACAAATTAACCAATGACTTGTGGTAAGTCATCTTTTTTTTTTTTTTTTTTTTTTTTTTTTTTTTTTTTTTTTTTTTGGTTTGTGTTCACTTTTATGACTCTGTGACATTATGTGACAACATGTGACTGTGACATCATGTGACTCTGTAACATTATGTGACTGTGTAACTTTTTTTTTAATTTTTTTATTTTTATTTTTTTATTATTATTATTATTATGATAATATTTAATTAGTCATATTTCAATGGTTTCCCCATTACAGTAACCACACACACACAGCATAAGTACATGTGTACAGAGTGTGGGGGAAAACCGACTGAGAAATTTTAGAATGCACTCGTACAGAGTGTGGTGGAAAACCGATCGATAATTTCAGAGTGCACTCGTACAGAGTGTGGTGGAAAACCGATCGATAATTTCAGAGTGCACTCGTACAGAGTGTGGTGGAAAACCGATCGATAATTTCAGAGTGCACTCGTACAGAGTGTGAGGGAAAACCGATCGATAAATTCAGAGTGCGCTCGAGTGTGGGAACAATCAATAAATTTGAGAAGGAATGGGATTTTCCCTACGTTAAGTCTAATGTTATGTTCTAAAGTTATAGTAGTTGGAAAATGACACTTCTAAAGCACATTTAACAAATGTAGGTTTTTAACACCATATAATATATAAAATAAGTTTGAACATTTTAGCATGCTACTTATTTGAATGTTCTAAAGTTATAGTAGTGGAAAAATGGTGGTTCTAGACCAACTTTAACAAATTTAGTTTTTAACACCATATGATATATAAAATAAGTTTGAACATTTTAGCACGCTACTTATTTGAATATTCTAAAGTCATAGTAGTTGAAAAATGGTGGTTCTAGACCAATTTTAACAAATTTTGTTTTTTGACAACATATGATGTATAAAATAAGTTTAAACATTATACAATGGTGTAGTAGAGTAAAAATGAGGGTTCTAGACCAACTTTAACAAATTTTGTTTTTTGACAAAATATGATGTATAAAATAAGTTTGAACATTTTACCATGGTGTAGTAGGGTAAAAATCAGGGTTCTAATCCAAAATTTAATTTTTTTTTTTAAAACATATTATGCTTTTCTTAATGCTTTCAGGTATCGTCAGAACACATCGCTCTCCGCTAGATGTCTCTGCAATACATGCCTAGGCGGTATAAATAGGATGAGTGAGACCTACATTTCATCATATCAGTTTAAGCAATTGACGTGACAACAACAATGGCATCTAATTCAGACACATCAGTCGTCTGTCATGATTGTAATGTAACATTTCCATCTCTGGAATTGTTCGTAGCACATACATGCAAACAAGCTAAGATGAAACGTGCTAATGAAGAGCTTGTTGAGATGATTGAAGCCAAGAGACGAAAGACGGTACAAGATGGTGTTATCAGACCTGATCCGTTCCTCTGCTGTGAATGCATTAAAATATTTCCATCTATGGATACTTATGATGCACATGTATGCACACCAGCTGAGATGGAAAATGCGTCTCATGAAGAACATGTTTCAAAGAAAGAAAAAACAGGACAAGTAGGGAGAGGTAGAAGGGTTAGTCTGGGAGAAAACGCGCAGGAAAGACGATTTGAGTCTGAGGATGGATCGGATTTACTGCTTGAAATGCGACAACAAGAGAACCGTATCAAGGCACATTTGTTGGAGACCTTAAACTATGGAATGAAATGGTACATTGTCGTTCATGCACGTTTCAAGAAACTGACAGCGAATGCTGAAGGTGTTATGGTAGAACAAGTGGATAATTCATTTATCAGCAGTCCAACATATACAGCATACAACCCAGCAGATATTGAGCAGGACTTACCAGACGCCTATAAAGAATTGTTTACTAAGTTTGATGAACATGAGCGACAAGGCTCTGGCTGGGTATTGGATAACATACTGTATATTGAAGTACATACAGCTACGTCAGCGCCACTGGATGCGAGTAGTTTTATTCCACTACCGAAGAAAGTGAAGAATACAAAAGGTGTATTAAACATTTACAATGATGACAACAAGTGTTTCTTATGGTCTGTATTAGCTTACCTTCACCCTCATGAGAACAACTCACATCGCGTGAATCATTACACACCATTTGAGAAGGAATTAAAGACAGAGGGCATGACATTTCCAACACCGATTACGGACATTCCAAAGTTTGAAAAGGAGAATGATATGTCTATCAACGTGTTTGGATATGAGCAAGATGTAGTTGTTCCGATACAACTGAGTCGAAACACCAGTGCGAGAGAAATCAACTTGCTTTTGATTAGCAATGACAAGAAAAGGCATTACTGCCTCATCAAGAATTTCAGCAGACTTATGTCTTATCGATCAAAGCATAATGGTGTAGCTTTTTATTGTTTCAACTGTCTTCACGGGTTTATGCGACAAGAGCTTTTAGATAAGCATCGTGAAGTGTGTGGCAAGCATGGCGCGCAACGTTTATCATTTCCCAAGGAACCCTTCATCAAGTTCAAGAATGTGGCTAAACAACAGCGAGCACCGTTTGTGATTTATGCAGACTTTGAATGTTTCACGCAAAAGCATGAAGGAGACAAGTATCAACATCATCGTCCAAACAGCTTTGCCTATGTGGTTGTGAGCCAGTACAACACACGTGCACCAGTCGTGTATCGAGGAGACAATGCCGTAAAGGTCTTTTTAGACCATATGTTGAATGAACGTGATCGTATTGTACGTGGTTTAGAGCGGCCAAAGGAAATGGTTATGACTTCCGAAGACAAAGAGAATTTTAAGAACGCTGTTGATTGCTACATTTGTCATGAACCTCTAGGAGCAGATCGTGTGAGAGATCATGACCATATCAATGGCAAATATCGCGGAGCTGCACATAGTGAATGCAACTTACAATTCCGACTTAGAAAGGATAAGCAGGGGGATAAAGATTCTTTTATCATTCCTGTGTTTTTCCACAATTTGCGAGGTTATGACAGTCACCTTATCATGGAGGAAATTGGGAAATTCAAAGATGAAACGATTACAGTCATTCCCAACACCATTGAGAAATATATTGCATTCACCATGAGCAATCTGAAATTTACAGACAGCTTTCAGTTCATGAGTACCTCTCTACAGAAGTTGGTATCCAACCTTGCAGCAGAAGGCAAAGACAACTTCTACAACATGACCTCTCACATTCACGATAGTAACCAGCAAGATTTGCTGCTGAGAAAGGGAGTGTACCCCTACGATTACGTGGACGAGCCATCCAAGTTTGCTGAAACACAGCTACCATCAAAGGACAAGTTTTATAGTCAGCTTAGCGAAGAGGACATTAGCGATGAGGATTATGCACATGCGCAGAAGGTGTGGGATACATTCAACTGTACAACATTTGGTGAATACCACGACCTGTACCTGAAATCAGATGTGTTATTACTAGCTGACGTGTTTGAAAACTTTCGTCAAGTATGCCTCAACACGTATGAATTGGATCCTGCTCATTACTATACAGCACCAGGACTGTCGTGGGATGCAATGTTAAAAGCGACAAAGGTGAAGTTGGAATTGATCAATGACATTGACATGTACCAAATGGTTGAGCAAGGCATACGTGGAGGAATATCCGTGATCACACACAAGTATGCGAAAGCAAATAATCCCTACGTAGCAGAATACAATTCTGAGATACCAAACAACTACCTGATGTACCTCGACGCAAACAACTTGTATGGCTGGGCCATGTCACAAAGCATGCCACAAAGAGGATTTATGTGGGTGAGCGAGCCAGAATCCATTGACTTCATGGATGTGGATGAAGATGATGACATTGGATTCATTTTGGAAGTGGATTTAGAATATCCAAATTCAATCCATGATCGTCATAATTACTACCCAGTGGCTCCAGAACGGAAATGTGTCAAATTTGGAGAATTGTCAGAGTACAGTCAGAAGCTACTGGAAGATCTAAACATGAAAGGCAAACCCAGTGAAAAGCTCATTCCTAACTTGTCTGACAAGAAGAAATATGTACTTCATTACAGGAATTTACAACAGTACGTCTCACTGGGGTTGAAAGTCACTAAAGTACATCGCGCCATCATGTTTGAACAGAGCAAATGGTTGGCAAAATACATTACCTTGAACACGGAAAAGAGAAAATTGGCCAAGAACCCATTTGAGAAAGACTTCTTCAAACTGATGAACAACTCGGTGTTTGGCAAAACCATGGAAAATGTGAGAAAGCGAATCAATGTTGAACTTGTTCACAAGGAAAAGCGGTTCAAGAAACTTGTAGCCAAACCTTCTTTCCACAAATTCAAAATTTTCAACGAAGATTTGACCGCGGTACATTTGCGCAAAGTGGATTTGCTTCTGGATAAACCCATTCAAGTTGGTTTCACCATTCTCGACCTCAGCAAAGTGCTTATGTTCAACTTTCATTACAACTACATCATGGCCAAGTATCCCAATGCCAAGTTATTGTTCAGCGACACCGACAGTCTATGTTACGACATAGAAACGGAAGATATCTACAAGGATATGCAGCAGGATGCTGACCTGTTCGACACAAGTGACTATCCACCGGATCATTTCCTACATTCCAACGTGAACAAAAAAGTGCTCGGGAAAATGAAGGATGAGACGGCAGGCGTCCCTATTGAAGAGTTTGTTGGACTCAGACCGAAAATGTACAGTTTATTGTGTGGTGGGAAAGAAAAACGTACGGCCAAAGGCATCACTCGAGCTTGTCAAAGACGCATTAAACATGTGCAGTATAGAGACAGTTTGTTTAAGAAAACTCAAACGATGGCTACAGGACACATTATCCGAAGTCATAGTCACCAGCTTTTCTCGGAGAAGTTGAGGAAAGTAGCCCTCTCCCCATATGACGACAAGCGATATGTGATGAGTGATGGCTATTCCACTTTAGCGCATGGACATTACAAGGCTGTGGTATAAAAGGGGGAGGTCCTCCAACGGAAGAGTTATTTGAGGTGTGAACATTGAAGTGTTAACATGGAACGTGAAAGTCGTAAGAGATCTACAACTGATATGGATACTCTTGCAGATGCAGTTAAAGACTTAAAAGTGAAAAATCCTACCACTACCATCAAGAAATTGAAAGTGGAGACAGCACCAACACCACAGTCGTGGGATGGAATGCTTTCTCTAGGAAATGGAAAGTATATCAAGATTATGAAACAAAGCAATGAAGGAGTGGTAAACATTCGCAAGTACCTGAGAGATGAGGGGACTGGAAAAAACCGTCCAACGAAAAAGGGAATCTTGCTGACAATACCTGAATGGAAAATGTTGAAGAAGCAGGTGAAAGAAGTGGATAAAAGGCTTCGCAGACAAGAAGACGACTCATAACAAGGTAAAAACATGAATGCACTCATGCTGAACCGTGGTGCTTACCTTACTGTAAATGATAGGAATGAAGTGATACTAGGTTCTCAGACAAGTTATCATCGGTTTAAACCTGAAGTGTGGAAAGACTTTAAAAACATACCACTTGAACATGGGTTTAAACGTAGACTTGAAAATAAAGTGGAAGTGACGGTGGCTGAATATGATTCTAACATACGTGTAGAAATCTGTAGAAATCTTTTACAGGATTATCCAGAGGATTATAAGGGAGTTGTGCCAGATACACCATATACAGATTTGATCATCTTTGATATCAAGAACTGGCGCGCAGTCTTACGATTCCTAGAAGTGATACAACATCCACTCTTCGCCATCTTGCGAGCATAAAAAACGTCTTTGCAGACAAGGAGACAGCTCATAGTTCATCTGACTGTTGAACGAGATGGAAGACTTTTTATCGGAATATGAACCCATTACGCATGGATTCTCATATCTGAGAAACGTATATGATGACATCGTGCTAAAACATTTTGGAAAGTATATCATTCTATCAACTGACGAACAATCTGTGTTGAAAGACCATCTAGAGAAGCTGAGGATACCTGGCTTTCTCCTGAAACTCTCAGAGGATTTAGAAGTGCGTGTGACTGAGAACTATTTAGACGTGTTTGTACGATTTCGCCAAAATGACGAGCTTACAAAATGCTACGACTACATCACCCTCAACACAGTGGAATGGCATGCTCTGTTACAAGCATTGGATTGGAAAGAACCTGACGCTTGAATTCAAAGAGGAAGGAGTGCAACTCATGCGAGGCACCAAGTCCATTGAACTGACGCATCCCATGTGTGTTATGGTGATGAACATTGACATGAATGATCATGGATATGAACTGAAACTGTCTGAACACAAAGATGTTAAAATAATAAAGTTTGGTAGTGGACAGTGTTATGCTAGTTTTCATAGCATTTACAAACGTGAATGTAATGTCTATGATACATATATTAATTTAGATTGGTATGAATGGCATGTGTTTATCGATGTATTGAATGTATTTGTAAAATAAAAATTTAATGTGAAATAATTGTTGAAATGTAAATAATGTATAACACAATAAACAAAGAATGTTGTATAAAACTGTCTTGTTTATTTACAATATTCATAATACAATTCACAATTACCAATAACTTAACTAATACAACTTAACTAATACAACATCAATAAAATAATGGTTTATAATGTCTATATACAAAATCCTTTACAACAAAATCACCATCACTTCTTCTTAATACATCAATGATTTCAAAAGGACTATGTCCTCGAGCTCTTTGAATTATATAATACACACAATAAAATCCACATGTAGAGGATATTGGTGTTTGTAATGGAACTGAATTATAAATGAAATTAAACTTTAAAAACTTATTCAAACGACTGTCTATAGGTAAAAGTCCATAAGAGTCAAAATATTCTGCAGGGTCTTCGTCATAATATACTGCCACCCAATGCTCTCCTGGCTCATCATGATCGTCTGTGTTGATGACATAGGCACCGCGTTGTAAAGATGGTAACTGGTCCATGGCAAACACACCTTGAAACAAGTCTTTTGTCGTGGCATCATGGGATAGGATGGCTTCTATCTGCTTCGTGTTCATGACTGGTAGTCGAATTGAATGCTACGATTTGCACTTATTTCAACAATGTTATCAAATTCAGCATACACTATAACATTGACTGTATTTTGCAAGGCACCAGCAAAATTCATTTCTAGTCTCAAATTCCCATGTTTGATAAGGGCATAATGATCCGCACCATCATAATCAGGTGTTAAGTCAAAAGAAAATAAAGAATAACCTCTAGGCCAATCTTCCCGTTTTATAATCGAACTTTTCTCACCATCCAGTCTATCAAAAGATTTGTAAAGTGTTTCAAAAGCATCAAGATATTTGCCTTGATTTATATCAAGCTTGAGAGGTTTTGATAGGACTGGTTCACCATCAGAGTAAAGCTGCATAAAGTTAAGATTGAAATGTTCAAAATTGTATGGATTTCTCAATACTGTTCCAGCAAAGGATTCATTATGAACCATTCCAATGACAATACGTTTTGGTAATTGACCTAAAAAGATGCTATCTTTCACAAAAGATTGAAATCCAGTTGGAATAGCTAAAACTTTACATTCTTTTCTAGTAACAATAAACTTAGCAGGACTTTTCATCAACGCATCTGCATGTCCCAACTGAATACCTGGACTAACCCTCACTTTGCGAATGGTTACAAACGCTTCTCTCACTTCTACTTTAAAACCATTATTTGCAGCCATTAATACATATTCATCTTTTTGTCTATGTAAACGTAATTTCATACTAACACCATTGGGAAGATAACGATCCTGCTCAAACAAATCTACCCTTAAACCACCTGTAAGCATAAACTCACGGCTTAGACGTGTATGCAAATAGCGATTATGTAAACCATTATTTCCTGTTTCAGCTATATCACCACCTTCAATATTTACATGAAAACCTGATACATATCTTTCATGATTAGGTCTTTTCACCTGATGAGTATTCATTGACCCGGCAGTATCTTTATAGATGAGACGCATAGAGCGCTCAGAATTGAGACTTTCTTCCGAGTCATGAATGAGATGAGATATGATGCTGGTATAACCATGAGTATTGTTACTATGTGATACCAATCGATCATTTAGAAATAATTCAATATTAGACCATAACCCATTAAACAAATCATTGATACATGACACGTTATCATCTACACCACACGCTTCTCCATCAACCTTTACAATGCGACATACAATATGGAGTTTACTGTTCTTTAAATCTAGATATTCTTCGGTACTCGCAGGAATGTAGAATTCTATTGGAGCACCTTCTCTAATAGTAGTTAGTGGTTGATAGTCTACATTATAGCTTTTTTCTACAGCAGTTTGCGTTGGTGGTATGTGAAACCATTCTAATGGAGAAAGACTACATTCACAAGAATGATTATGAATTAAAGACATGATTAAAAAATATCTTTCTTATATTTTGTTGATGTTATCCGTTTAGCTGCCTTTCGCCTTCTGACAGGTTTTGCTGGTTTCGCTCTCTTTTGTCCTCCTAACTCATCATCAAACATACGTTGTGCTACTCGACCTGTAACATCTTTCGCGACATCTTTTGCAGCCTTTTTAAGATGTGGTGCAACGATTTTAGCCCCTGCCTTAAGCAGTGGAATAGCTTTTCGAGCCAATGATCCCAGTATTGAACCAATACCATCTCCATATTGTATTCGCGCTCCTTTAAATCCTGGTAATTCTCCACCCACTTGACGAAGAAAATGGTTGCGATAAATAGATGGATTATGTGTGTATGCTTTCATAATGCTTTTGGTCGAAAATGAAGTTTACAGATCACCTTCCCAGTTTGAAATGGAACATTATGGTCTGTGTCATCCTTAATATTCATTTCTATCACGTCAAATTTGGATGTGTTTACAGGAACATAATGAGGTTCTCCATAAGTTTTCATGATAATGTCTCCATCATGTCCTTGTATTGCAACAGAACGTAGCAAAGGAACATAATAATCACCAACAACTTGTGGCTCGCAAATACTACAGTACACATAAAGTGTATAAAACCCCTGTTTCACATCAGCTTTATATTCAGCTGTACACGTTTCAGTATACCATTGATTTGGGATAAATCCTAAAATCTCAGCTAATCCAGTGGAGAATGACACTTCAAAGCCATAATTTAGATATAGAAAAACGCGTCGTCTAATTTTATCATACTTTATCCGAATACCTTCTTTAAGGTCATCTTTCATAGAATTAGTCGCTTCTTCATTAACTGCATGACATATTTCTTGTATGGATCTGTAGTAACCATAAGGAATATTGATTGTGTCAAGAACAACATCATTCAGTGGTTGTTGTCGATACTGAATAGAATAGTCCATTCCATGTCTCATGGTTGTCCATGTATGTGGATATTGAATTTCAGCTAATGCCACTTCATATTTTCCGTTCAGATAGATGGTTCGAGGCATACGAATTTGATAATTCGAAGTCTTGTTGTTGGGATAATAGTTCATACTAGCATTGCTGGGTAAAGTAATGTAAAAACTTGTTGACTCCATGACAGCTAAATCGTTTATGTGATGTAGATAGACTAGATGTGTATATACATTACTTCATGTTTGACACTCTTCATCCTCACTTTCTACATTGTTGTCTACATTATTGTCTAAATTGCTATCTACATGATCTAAATTGGTATCTACTACTTCTCCCTGACAACAAGCACTAACACACCTAATTTTTACAGGAATAGTATTTTTATTTCCATTTTCTTTACAACAACAACACCATAGCTCTTTAATCCATGTTAAAAAGTTTCCCATCCTTCTGGAAACAACCTTTGTTGACGTTGTTGTATCTCTTTTGTAATATCTTCACGAGTTGTCTTTTTACCAAAAACAGTTTTTGGAATATTAGCATCTACAATTTCCTCAATAAACTGCTTCCAACCATGCGGTGGTTCTCGTTGTTCTTTTCTTCTTGTAGCAACCAATGCTTCTTTCAACAAATCAATAATGTTGGAATTTGTAATGACAGTACCCGTTTTTAAAACAAGTTCATTTTTATCTGTCCATCTCGTACCATATTTCTTAAGTTCTGCTAGAAGTTGTGTTAGTTTTACATGATAAATAGGTTGAAAATGACTTAGAAACTGTTGGGACTTTTCTGATTTTTCTGCTTTGGATGATGTAACAGACTTTTGCCGCTGTTGTTGCGACTGAATTGTTCGTAAATGACGGCCAAGAACTTGAGACATTTCTATTGCCTTTTCACGAGTTCGTTTCCCACGTAAAAGTTTATTCACTTTCGTTTTGATTTCACCATCTTTTCCCTTCTTTTCTAACAACATTTTATATTCATATTCAGGAATGAGGACCATTTTCATAGTATGTTTCATTTTAACAGCAACTGAGCTAACAAGGGTAATGCAAATTTAGCAATAGCTCCAATGAATCCTCCTTTCTGATTAACCAACTTCTTTTTTCTTCGAAGTGATATCTTCTTATCTGCTAGTGTACGTAGGGTATGACGTTCACGCTTGAATACCTTATACCTTTTTGAGCTTAAGGGTAAATGTCCTCGCAATATATTCAAACAAATTTCAAACAAGCTAGTTAATTCTTCCTTAGTAGCTTGTTGTAGCAAGGATTTACGTCGTTTAGGCCCGCTGCGTGCGAGCAAGTGAAGAAATGGTTGATTCGCTTGAATACGTTTAGACATCTTGGTTGCGAATGGTCAAGTGACTTGGTTCTTGTTCATACGCGACCTTATCAACATATACGTAATGTGTATCTTTTGGTAAAATGCCTGTACGAATACGTAGTTGATCATTTGTCTTCGGCTTCAAATCAATGAATAAATAGCCATGAGGTTTGCTCGTAGCATCTTGATAGGCTTCTATGAGAAATTGAGATTTTCCAGGATACATTTGTCGCGCTAATGTACTTATTTGTTGCCTGTCTCTAGGATTTTTAAACAGAATGATGTAATGTGTATTCAAACTAATATTTCGCATTTCTCTACCATGATGAAACAAATTATGCACAATAAAAATAATGCTTAGATTTTGATGACTGCTGCCAACACTAAATAGACGTGTCATTCGCTCATCACTATGACATTTGGTCATTAAGTCATCAATGATGAGTAAGTTTGGTTTTTTCGGGTTAAAACGCTCTTCAATGTCATCTGGAATGCCTTGGTAAAATTCCACACCTTTCATTCCCTTATACAAAGGCTGATCTGCTGCATAGAGCCATAAAATGGTTTTTGGAGAGGGTTTAATTAACTTTTGTTCTAGAATTTCTCTAACTAGAGAAGTTTTACCACTGCCTGTAGGTCCAGAGACCAAACACGTGAATGGATGCTTCATTTTCGAATATCTGTTTCTTTCACCCAACTGTTAAACTTCTTTGGCCAACCTAACCACTTCACAAATAATTCTTTAACACCTCGTCTTCTTCGTGTTTTCAAGACCTTTTCAATTCTGTAGACTGATTCAATATCTTTTGTCACTTTCTGTAGTTCTTCTTCATAGAAATGTCCATCAATATCTTCATCCAAAAAGTCTTTCACACGATACAAGTGTACTCCTTGCTTCTTACAACGATGTGTGATAATGAAGACTTCTTGCGTCCACTTTATATGATAATCCCGTTGAAATACATATTTCATGTGAGAAATGCGAACCTGATCACCAATTTTAAATTTGTAGGGTTTTTTCTTCTTTGGTTTTAATTTCAATTTGTCTACATACATATACTTCCACACTTTCGATTCGTTGTCTTTACGAATATCTGCAGGAGCATACTTATTAGGGAGGGAGCCATGAGGTCTATGGTTGTAATTATACACTAAGTCTGGAAGGATGTCCATATATCGATACGTTTGATTATGTAGGAAATATCGATACATCATTCCCTTTAGAGTACGAATGACTCTCTCAGCAAAGTTGGCTTTGGTTTCATTCTTTGTCGTATAGGCATGTATTCCCTCCTTCTTCATAAATGCTTTTACCCATCTGTTTTTAAATTCAGTTCCTTTGTCTGACCTTAGAGTTCGTGGTCTTCGTTGTGTTTCATGAAAAATCTTTTGAAAGGCTTCTATGACACTCGTATGTGATTTATTAGGCATTGGTTGCACCCATAAATATTTGGAAAACACATCAATGACAACTAATAAAAAACGGGTGTCATCATTATAGGAAGCTATGTTTCCCATGTCAGCTAAATCAATATCCCACATGTCATCAATTCCACGTGTAATGACACGTTGCCTTTTAAACCTATATTTTACAGGTTGTAGTAAACTGAAGGCATCTTGATCCTGTAACCATTTCTTCACTTGTGAATGAGTGACTGGTTGATCATGTTTTCTTAATATGTGATATAGTTTGTAAGGACCAGCAAATGCCCCGGGTTGACCAGGTTTAAAATAAATATTGGTTAAGTAGTCTTTCCACGTCGACATGTTAACACTAAATGATTAACACTTATTAACATATCTTGTATTTTATTTTATCAACACATCTTGCATTTTATCAACATATCTTACAAATCAAGTATTGATACAATGGTGTGAATAATTGGAGTCCATTGATCTTCAATGTACATTAACCAACTACTTAATTCATCAAATGTGATAGCATCTACACCATATTTTTCACAACGTTGATTTGCATTATCTAACACTTTATCTAAATGAATGTAATATTTAGCTTCATTCCAATATGTATAGACACATGCAGAATGACAAGTATGTTCTGAACACTCTTCATTTTGACAAGCAGGACATACTAAACATGCAAACTTTTTTACAGCTAATAACATTTCTTCACAATATGTCTTTTGCACAATATATTGTCTCAATGTAATGTCTGTCATTATACTGCAATGTAGATTAGCCACTCTCTCACTTCATAAAACAGTCTTGGATCAAATCGAGCAAAGTGATATGCTGCTTCCACATCAAACTCCTCAGCTCCGTCAATATTTGAAAGCACACACTCTTTGATGAAATCCTCACGTAATTTCGGTACGTTCAGCGTGGAATGAGCAAGTTCCCAATAGATGTCAAAGTGTTCCAGTTGTTGTTGAATAGATCCAAAACGCGCCAGTTCACTTATCATGTAGTCCACATACGTCTCCTTGAAAAACGTTTCTACATCCATCTTTCACATATCCATATGACACGTCTACACACTTTGATGACTGGTAAGCAAATGACTTGTAGTCTTACTCGGCAGATACTGTTAGTGAGCCACACTTGTTGCAGAAGTTGTCAGGTTCACACAACTTGCAATTGTATTTGTGGCAGTGACAATCATAATCCTCAGCATATCCGTAAGCACCACAATATTCACAGGTAAGTCCAAGTTGATTTTGCACGTCCATTTTCTCCAATTGAACTTCAGCCAGTCTTTTCTTGGAAAGCTTTGACACTTTCATTCGATTGTCCTTTTGCAGCTTGATAGGAGTTTTCTTCCCATGACATTCCGTACATGGCAGTAAGGTTGAGGTTATGCTATGGATTTCCTGAAGCAATGTCCCCCATTCACCATCATTCATGTTGATGTAACGCGTATATTCTTTCCCTTCAAACAGTGATGTTTGCACAAAACTCACATAGCGCATATCCAAGTATGAAATGACTTCAAGCCACTTCGTTTGCGTTAAGTACAGTTTGAAGCCAATGTTGCGTAATCTTGACAAGTTCTGACACACAATCTTCCACAAGGATGGTGATAAAGCAAGCCATCTCTCTCCACGTTTGATTCGAAGAAATAGCCCAAATTCTCCATGCTCCACAGTAATGGTTAAGTTTGCACTAATTTTAAAGCTGCTTGTCTTCTCCATGGCTGCGCGTTGAATGATGACTTCACTTCACCCTTCTCCTTTTATACCATTAGAAATTGCAGAGTTAGCTTTTTTTATAGTTCTTCAAACATTTTACAAAGCTTTGAATTCACTTCAACTCGTTCATTGTTGAATCGAACAAGTTCTGATGCATTCGTCGTCAATGGAACGCCATCATCATAATGTAAAATAATTCTAGCAGCTACAACTAGCATGAGTTCAGCTGCCCAAGTTGTATTCGCGCGGATAAATGCTGAATCAATGTCGTAAGTTGATGGTAAAAGTAGTTCTTCACATTCGTGTAGAAATGAGCGGATGAATTCATCTCTTGGAATTATCTTTCCAACAGCTTCCCAATGCTTATGCAAATTCTTCACTTGTAAAATCCAATTAGATTCAAAAGCAGGAAGCTTTGAAAACACATAGTCAACATAGTTCACTTTGAAGACGTCATCCATGGTCTCTACACATCGGTGAAGAAGTAATGTTGACATTGTTAATAATCAGGTGAAGGTGGAGAGCGATGTGTTCTGACGATACCTGAAAGCATTAAGAAAAGCATAATATGTTTTCAAAAAAAAATTAAATTTTGGATTAGAACCCTGATTTTTACCCTACTACACCATGGTAAAATGTTCAAACTTATTTTATACATCATATTTTGTCAAAAAACAAAATTTGTTAAAGTTGGTCTAGAACCCTCATTTTTACTCTACTACACCATTGTATAATGTTTAAACTTATTTTATACATCATATGTTGTCAAAAAACAAAATTTGTTAAAATTGGTCTAGAACCACCATTTTTCAACTACTATGACTTTAGAATATTCAAATAAGTAGCGTGCTAAAATGTTCAAACTTATTTTATATATCATATGGTGTTAAAAACTAAATTTGTTAAAGTTGGTCTAGAACCACCATTTTTCCACTACTATAACTTTAGAACATTCAAATAAGTAGCATGCTAAAATGTTCAAACTTATTTTATATATTATATGGTGTTAAAAACCTACATTTGTTAAATGTGCTTTAGAAGTGTCATTTTCCAACTACTATAACTTTAGAACATAACATTAGACTTAACGTAGGGAAAATCCCATTCCTTCTCAAATTTATTGATTGTTCCCACACTCGAGCGCACTCTGAATTTATCGATCGGTTTTCCCTCACACTCTGTACGAGTGCACTCTGAAATTATCGATCGGTTTTCCCTCACACTCTGTACGAGTGCACTCTGAAATTATCGATCGGTTTTCCACCACACTCTGTACGAGTGCACTCTGAAATTATCGATCGGTTTTCCACCACACTCTGTACGAGTGCATTCTAAAATTTCTCAGTCGGTTTTCCCCCACACTCTGTACACATGTACTTATGCTGTGTGTGTGTGGTTACTGTAATGGGGAAACCATTGAAATATGACTAATTAAATATTATCATAATAATAATAATAATAAAAAAATAAAAATAAAAAAATTAAAAAAAAAGTTACACAGTCACATAATGTTACAGAGTCACATGATGTCACAGTCACATGTTGTCACATAATGTCACAGAGTCATAAAAGTGAACACAAACCAAAAAAAAAAAAAAAAAAAAAAAAAAAAAAAAAAAATGACTTACCACAAGTCATTGGTTAATTTGTCTTCCAATCTTGCACTTCCCTTTTCCAAAGAATAACCAAATCTTTCACTTCTCTTTTCCAATGAATAGCTAATGTTTCACTTCCTTTTTCCAAAGAATAACCAATGTTTCACTTCGTCTCCTATGTGTATTCCAGTCAATCCTTCACTTGTTCTTCAACAGCACAGCACAACACAATAGGTAAGAGCAACTGTTTTCACTTTTTTTCCCATGTGTATCCAACGGCAGTCAGAGCATGAATGATGCAAATGTACACAGACAATGTGCTCTTATAGGAGTGTTGAATCACATCCTAGTTTCACTTCGTCTCCTATGTGTATTCCAGTCAACCCTTCACTTGTTCTTCAACAGCACAGCACAACACAATAGGTAAGAGCAACTGTTTTCACTTTTTTTCCATGTGTATCCAACGGCAGTCAGAGCATGAATGATGCATATGTGCACAGACAATGTGCTCTTATAGGAGTGTTGAATCACATCCTGGGGGGGGGGGGGTCCCCATGGTATATGATTCTTCACCAGGGGGGGGGGGTCCCCATGGTATATGATTCTTCACCAGGGGGGGGGGGGGGTCCCCATGGTATATGATTCTTCACCAGGGGGGGGGGGTCCCCATGGTATATGATTCTTCACCAGGGGGGGGGGGGGTCCCCATGATATGAAAGTGATGCCCGAGGGCGGGTTCGATCCATTGACCTTCAGATCATGGGTCCGCTTACGGGTCCTATGCTCTACCAACTGAGCCATTCAGGCCAGAAGGTTTATGATCGGGAAAATTTTCCTCATATACAATTAGAGCCACATGAAACATGATTTATAGGTCACGTGACATATGATTGACAGGTCACGTGACGAATGACTCACTTTGACAACCTAAATGATATGATTGACAGAAAGTGAAAGTAGTGCCGGAGGGCGGGCTCGAACCACCGACCTTCAGATCATGCTTCAGCATTACGGGTCCTATGCTCTACCGACTGAGCCATTCCGGTCAGAAGGTTATTGATCGGGAAAATATTCCTCATATACGGTGGGAGTTACATAACACATGATTGACACATGACACGTGACATATGACACGTGACACATGATTGACATGTCACGTGACTAATGATGTCATGATGACCTCATTATGACGTCATTCATACAGGCGCGCGCTCTTTCAATTACCATCTGGTCCAGAACTCTCATGAGAGTTCTGGACCACCCTGTGACGTCATTTTGGCGCCAATTTTTGGTCCAGAACTCTCGTTTCTTCCCTACTCTCCAGGTCATGAAGGTGGTCAAGACAGGTAGGTTTACTATGCATCTTTTTGTTCGAAACTGGAAGATAATCACTACGAACAGGTTTTACATTGTGTCTTTTTATCCGGATCTTGAAGGTGGTAGGTACAATTATGTTTTACTGAAAAGATTTTTCTTTCTTTGCTAACCTTAACCCCCCCCCCCCCGGGCCATCCAATGTAGGTATGACTCTTAGCGCAATCCTTATCCTTTCTGTCAACGTTGTGTTAAGGGTCCTTACCCCCCCCCCCCCTCCCCAGTTTAGTTATAGCCATGAATGTATACCTCGTCTTCGTACATTTGCATCGGCCAAAAAGCGATGGAAAGGCATTCTTCACAACTGCGCAACACATGACTCACCTCGGTTGGAGATTAGGGGGGGCGGCACATTTTGGTGTGAAAATGGTGCATTCCTTGTGCTGCCAATATTTTTTAAGTATGTCTAGTGAATGCAGAAACACTGAAGAGTCTTCTGGAAAACGCCGAAATTCCAAGCGTAGGCAATGACTATGCTTAGTTAACAAAAGAGCCGACAAAACTGGGAAGGGGGGGGGGGAGAGGGGTGGTGTTAGATTCAGCGACTGCAAAATATATGACGTAATACTTTTTACGCGATTGGCGCCTTTCTTAATTTTCTATGAGTTCAGTGTTTAACAAAAACCCATCCACTTATCCGAGGAACAACTACACCAAGTTTGAAGTCGAGGCGACTTTCCGCTACCGAGATGTTTTACCCAATGACACCACATGCTGATTTCGTTTCTTCTAATCCGGGCAAAATTTGACAGAATCTTTCGGACCTTCCAAGAAACATTCCCACCAAGCTTCAACCTTCTCCGATATTCTGCGACTGAGATATATACATATATAAGATTTTAGCGCAATGACATCATATACCGTTCTTATATCCGTCATAAGTTAACAGAACCATTCGACTGCCCCAAGAATTACCTACATAAAATTTGAGGTCGATACAACTTTCCGCTGTCAAGAGATTTTGCACACAAAATCTTGTTCACAGTATAAGCATAGTTTACGTGATGACGTCATGCACTGCACTCGTTCCTTCTACTTAACAAAAAATTTGGTGGAATCTTTCTGGCCTGACCGACTGAGTAACAATCCCACGAAGTTTCAACTTTCTCCGATGGTCAACGGCTGAGAAATCATATATAAAAGATTTTAACTTAATGACGTCATACGCCCTTCCTAATTTCGCTACATCCGTCAAAGGATGGCAGAACCATTCGACTGACCCCAAGTCGATACAACTTCCCGTTATCGAGAGATTTTGAAAACAAGACCTCGTTCAAAATTCTTAAATATTTATGGTGATGACGTCATACGCCACGCTTGTTCGTTCCACTCGCGATAAAATCTGGTAGAATCATTCGAACTAACCAAGCAACACTCTCACCAAGTTTAAACTTTCTTCCATGTTCAGCAGCTGAGAAAGTTTGCACACAAGATTTTGACGTTATATTGTCATACGCATGCCCTAATAAACCGTCCGACCTAACCATGGGAATAAACTGATCAAGTTTAAAGTCGATCCGTCTTTTGTTTTCGAGATATCTTGCACACATTTTGTTCGTAACACACTGACACACATACACACACACAGACACCTTTTTTTCTTGGTCGGGGAAACAAAATTAGCACGAGAGGTCATTTATATAAAAACTCACACCCAGTGTCATCCAAATCCCACTGACGTTCTTTGGCGGAATTGAGTTCATCAGATCCACCCTTAACTACAGTGTCGAAGGTAAATAGTCAAAGTAAAGCCATGACCCTGAATGACCACCCAAAGGTCACCAAAATCTAATCAGCCACAGAGGTCATCCGGGCAAAGAGGTCATCCACATTAATACTCACGCCAAGTTCCATCAAAGTCCGCGCACAGTTTTTGCTAGAATCGTGTTCGCAAAGAGCGTGTGACACACGGACAGACAGACGCACGAACAGACGACACAGCCATAACAAACATTCAACAACACATTGAGGCAAAAACAATAATAATAACGCTATGCAATTTGTATTTCCCGTTTAAAAACACCATGTGTACAAACAACTGCGAAGACAAAATAAGTAACAAAAGAGTTTGGTCTTTTATTGGTTTATTGCTTTTTGTTCCAATATTTATTTGTTTAATATCGATCGTTGTTAAATGTAAGTTTTTTCCCTTTGTTTTTTTTTTTTTTTCGTTTTTTTTTAATACGACCTTATGAAAAATAAACTAATACTGAAAAGAGGAACATAATTAACTGAAGAATAACAACTACCGCAGAACAAAGAACTTCATCAATCCCTTTAACCCCATAATAACACGTCGACGAAATGCCTCAACATCGGGGAAATATAAACAGAGGAAATAATGGCAATTTTTCGACGTCACGTACCGCTGCGAGATATTCTTCCACGGCTTTCGGGCTCCCATGAAAAATGTTTCTCAGACACAAGGCAATGCGAATGCGTCGCCAGTGTAACGTCTCAATGCTTCTGAGACAAGCACCGCTATTTCTCTCAACTTTTTTGTTATCCGTGTTTATATTTTTTATCCGTTGTACCAAGAAACATAAACGATAATATGAGAGAGTTTCAACTAGAGCTAACACCTATCAAAGCTTCAACTGCTTATTTTTTTTTAACAAATGTTGTGTATCTTGTGGACACTAGCAAATTCCCGAACACTTAAATACGAAGGAACGTGCACCGTTGTAATACACACAGAAAACAATGAACCCTCCTAACACTCCCTCCCCCCCCCCCCAAAAAAAGACAAAAATAAGCAAAACTTCGTCTGTGCGGGATTACAAAGGCATATAGCATTTCGTTCCTCCACCGGCTTGAAGTGTGATTATGCAATTAAAACACAAACCGAACACAAACTTAACAATTCAATGTTACACCCGCGTAAACCAAAGCTGTTTCCACAAATAACTGCAAACTGACTGACCAGACAACTGCGAGCTATTCTTGTCTCCATGGCAACGAAGACCATCCTAAAATAGACTTAACACAAAACAGTCCGATCCGCCGTTTCGCGCCATACTTCTGGAAAACGCGCCAAAGCAGCAGCGCCCTCTGCGTATATATTTATGTACACAGACGTATATATCGCAGTGTTATTTCCTACACCACAACAAGCTGTACACTCACGAAAGTTAATATCCACTAAATAATAAATAACTGTCTTTTATGTCGCAAAATGTCGCACCACTGTCATTTCAAAATTCTGTTTTTTTATTGTTGTTTTGTTTTTGTTTTGTTTTTTGCTTTTTTTTCTAACAGATCTGCAAGATTACACGCGAGAAATTTTCTATCTACGACCTAAAAATCAACAAGCTTTCGTATCCGAAAATCTAATTTGCGTTGACGGCAGGCGGTTGTGCGGGTAGCAGAGAAGTCCAAAATGTGACGACGAATGAGAGAGCAACACGGAAAACTCCCGGAGCGGGCGCTTCTTGTTCGGCAACTTCCGTAGCCTCCTCGTCTGCGTTCGGTTCGACTGCTTCTAATTCCTCCTGGTCCGCTTCGCTGTTGTCCTCCTGATCAATTTCACAAAACTCAAGCTTAGTTATATATATATATATATATATATAAAGGTTACTGAAACAACCACGAGACCTCAAAGTTACTGGAACTCAAGTGACATTTAGGTCAGTCTGACCTTGACCTTAAACTCCTATATCACTTAAAGCAACGACTTATAGGCCCTTATTTTCCCTACAATTCTTTTCGAGCTCAATAATACCTACATATTAAGATAATGTTTTCAATCAGTTTACACTTCAAAAGTTTCCTTTTTCAAAAATTCAATCAGTTAAATAAAATCTACATGGAATGTTCTGTTCAGGTCATCATGTTAGCGCGGAACAGCGGAACTGTGTACCTGCGGGAGGGGGGCGTCTTGTCGTGCGTCCTCCTCGTCCCCCTCTGTCGCCTCTTCTCCCTCTGTCGCCTCTTCCTCCTCTTGTCTCGCTCCCCCGTTACGCCGGGCCACTTTGAACCATCCCGCCTGATACCTACAGTACAAGCAGTCCACGAGCCTTGTTTACAGTTACACGCGCTAATTAGCACAAAACAGAAAAAAGAAATACTAGAGCTGCCAGTGCACAACAACATCACTGTACCCGAACATGTCAAGTATTTTTATTAGCCAGCCATTACTATTTTGTTTTTGTACACACACACAAAAAAAAAACAAAAAAACATTCTATACAGCCCTCTCCTTCTTTTCCATCGCTTAACCTTCCTTCGGTTTCCACAGTTTCATTTTGCCAATTTTGCACTCTTTCAGAATTTTAAGACTTTTACCTTTTATAAATATATATGAATATATATCTGATGTGCCCACAATTCGGGCCACGTAACGCCTTTATCCCATTTCTTAACGGGGGAGGTACGTAACCTGAGTTGTGGGTATGTGAATCCTCAGTTTCTATGTGCGTACAAGTACAGGTATAGCACCGTGGGATGTGGTCACTATAAACTGGGCTTAAACACTACGTCTTTTTTTTTAGTCTGGGTCTAGAATGCGGTCGCTGTAAACAGGTTTTACTGTACACCCTTTTAACCGGGTTTGGAAGGTGGTTTTACTGTAAAGTATTTTATCCGGGTCTTTCAGGTGGTGAGGCAGGCCACTTCCCCTCTCCTCCCGCTCATCAAAACGCAAACCCCACCCGCTTACCTCGGAAAGGCTCTGCTTGATACACATCAAACACATTCCGAACCATCGGACCCGCCCAGGGCATTATCCTACCAAGTTTAAAGTTAATCCCACGTTTCGTTCTGCAGTTACAGTAATAACGCAACTGTCATGTTTTCACGTCCAATGACGTCAAGCGTTGTCCAGTATATGCTCAAATACATTATACACCGGCGAACGAACCCAAGGCATAATCCGATCAGGTTTGAAGCTCATCCGACGCTTCTTTCGCGACTTATTCATCGTGTTAACAAAATCAAGTGTCTGTAACAGACACACCCATACTCTCATACAGACAGTACAAAGACAAAACGCCCCACGACGGGGGGGGGGGGGGGGGGGGGGGGGGACATGAAAAACAAGCTGTGTGCGTAACAAGACCAAAAACGATAAGGCACGGTAAAACCGTTGCCAAAGCGGTTAGAAGAAGTCACATGAGGCACTGTATTCATTTCAGTGCACTAAAGTGTATTTGGTTTGTGAATGAAAGTTTTTTTTTGAGAAAATCTGTTAATGGTTTCACACAGTTAGTGTATCATTCTCCCACTTGCATCAGGTTATTGTCGGTGTATCCACAAGCGAAACGTGATCAGTGTCAAACCTTGTTAGCTGGCAAAGATATCAGTCCCCCCTGCCCCCTTCCTTTGTGACATTGAGTCAAAAGTACCCCTTCCCCCCACCCCACCCCCACCCCCCCTTGAAGTTTTTATAAACCAACTTACATCCATATAAGTGCGAAGAATCCAAAGACTACTATGAATCTATGAACGGTCGAGTAGAAATAGACGATCATGAGGAGGACGGAGAAGCGGATGAGCATGTACGTCACATCGAGCCAGTCGCGGTCCATGTCCTCCTCGTCGTCAAACATGGCGCCGCCACCCGCCGCGTTCATCACCACCTGCTGGTTCTGCTGTCCCTGCCCGTTAGGCGGCGCCGCGGCATGCGCGTGCGGCGCGTGCGCGGCAGGCTCGTGTGCTGACGTCACAGCCACGTGGGCCTCCGGATGACCTTGCTGCATGCTGGAAGCACGTGCAAAAAAAAAAAAATCACGTGACCTCATGAATTCTTCTTAATAATGTCTGCAGCCATTATTTTACATATAGTAAGTTCACATAAACAAATACAATATACACAAACCTCTAACAAGTAAGTCACTGCTCTCTAATTACTAATTCCCGTTATATCTTAACGCTCCCCACACACCCGGACTAAGCGTTGATACTTAATTTTTAGTGCTAACAAAAAAATACAAAAAAAAAAACAAGGACGACGTACTACTGCATATACTGGGCCATCTGCTGGGCGTACAGCTGCTGGAACCACATCATCTGCTCGGGGCTGTAGGGCATTCCTGGCAGCATGGCTGGCATCGTGACCGCCTCGGCGCCGGCGTGGTTCAGGCCCGGGGCGGCCCTGTAACACACAGCACGGAAAAAAAACGGGATTAGAAAAGCTAGGGCATTCCTGGCAGCATGGCTGGCATCGTGACCGCCTCGGCGCCGGCGTGGTTCAGGCCCGGGGCGGCCCTGTAACACACAGCACGGAAAAAAAACGGGATTAGAAAAGCTAGGGCATTCCTGGCAGCATAGCTGGCATCGTGACGGCCTCGGCGCCGGCGGGGTTCAGCCCGGGGTGGGGCGGCCCTGTAACACACAGCGCGGGCACAAAAGAAACGAGATTAAAAAAGCTCCTCCCAGCTAAATTATGAAACCAACAGTATTACTGCATTCTAAACCAATTAAAGGACAGAGCCCCACGTGCGGCCAGTTCTAACAAACATAATAATAACAACAATAATTAACCATGAAATGACGAATATCAAAGGGGATCTTTTTTTCAGTTTCCTGTCTCGAAGAGAAGACAACATACAACTAGAACTAGATAACAGTCTGCGTGAAAAACGAGAACCACATAAATTCTTTCTATTCACTTGCAACACAACGCAAAAATGTGTAAAACACAAGAGGAAAACCATGTACTGCCTCACCCATAATACTGTGCATAGTGTTGGTACTGTGACGTAGTCGCATCGTTTGGCGCAGTGTGTGACGTCATTCGGTGACGCAGGCCTTCGCTGCTTGTTGATTGGCTTGCATCCGTGCTGTTAGCAGGGAGTGGAGAACACTGAGCCGTGGATTGCTGCAAAGCCCAACCGACAAACGTTCAAATCCTTTCAATTGCCAACTTTTCATCTTTCTTTTAATCATTCTTAACCCAGATTCCCGTATGTTTTTTATCACTGTTACATCGCTGTCAGTTGGTCGATATTGTTCTCCACTGTTAACCTGAGTTTTCAGTTCAAATGCTCTTTGGACACTTTGGCCGTCTGGCAGTTTGGTGCTAAATCGGCCCTTCGCGAAAGACAATTCGCCAGCATTTTTTTTTTATTTTGGGTAAACACTTCGGCCCTTGGCGAAATACATTTCGGACGTTTTGCGACATTTCGGGTCTGTCTGTTTATCACCTTTTTACAATCACTTCGCACCGTAAGAAAAATTAAAAACATCAATACACACTTCTGAATGTCACACTTCCACACTGATCACTTTATCCATTTCGGAAGAGAAAAACAACTCACCTGTACAGTTGACTTGGGGGTTTCCACTGAGGGTGAACACAGTAAATGCATGGTGTGAGTAGTCTGACCACTTTCATATGTGTGCTTCAGGACTTCTTTCAGCGTCTCCGTTCCTTTCAGTAACCGGCCTGAGTATATGAGTTTCTGCTCTGTCATTCTCTGCAAAGTCATCAACAAACAGAAACCAATCAAATTCCCCCCTTTTCATGATACAACTTCCTCGACAACAAAAACCATGAGGTACTGATCCAAATATCCGAATCTATCCTGTTGTTTTTAAGAAACAAAACAAAAAATGTCCAAAAGCTACAGCCTGTCCACGTCATGGCACACTTCTCACACTCCTTGTATCTTTTTCCGTTTGTGGGGGGGGGGGAGGGGGAGGGGGAGTGCAGAATAGAGTATAATAGTTTCGGGCGCCTTGGCTACAGGATAACATACGAGTAGATACGCCAGGGTTGGCATTCTTCCGGGAAGATTGGTATTCTTCCCTTCCCAGGGAAGAAACGGGGAAGTTAGGGAAGAAGTAGGAAAGTAATGGAAGTTTCCGGGAAGAAATGGAAGAAACAGGGAAGAAACTTACTGATAGGGCGTACTTGTGACTTTTCCGTCTAATAAAGTATCCATATGCACAAATTGGTGCTATTCACAAATTATATACACTCTTTAGACACAAATCCACACTTAATTACACTTATCTTGAAAAGTCTAATTACTTTTTCAAAGGGTTCTACATTGGCTTTGTGTCAATTTCATTCTTAATTTTGGGAGTTGTTTTAAAGACACAGCTGGATATTATCCAGTGGATAAGTCTGTGAAATACTGACTTCTGTGGCTCTGTGGAATTTAGATATTTTCATCTATTGATCTGTTTGATGATTTCTCTAGATTTTCGTTAGCAACGATTGAAACCTTGGCACACTTGGCAAAATGCGTATTCAGGCGGCATGTTTTTGCTAATTGTTCATTCCCGCAACATGTGCAACGTGCATATGCTTTACTATCCTTTGAGAATGTCGTAAAATGTTGCCATAAAGGGGCCCTTTGTACATGATTATCGTTTAGCATTGAAGTTTCAACAGTAAACGAAATAATAATAATTAACTGATATAATTTAAATATGATTTTCTTTTTATTTAAGAACTGTTGTTATTCCTCTTATTACACGATTTAACACTTTAGACAAGTACTCATGAGGATGAATTGTTGGCTTAAGTCGTTAAGAGCATAAAGAAAAGGAAAAAATATTGAGGTCTAATCGGAGTTGCTTAGCAACTGGACAGTCAACAGGACTACAGACAAATAATGTGTGCTTATGTGTATTGAGACTGTTTGCTAAAGTGACCAACGGCTTAGAAATATATGAAGCCTGTGCGGTTACTTAGGAGCAGGGTAGTTAGATAAGAGCAGAATTACGTGAGGTTATGTATGCGATAAAAATCTTGTCTGCTCAAGTGACCACGAATCTAGGACAGAAGGGCCCTGTCCAACTTTTCAGTTGAGGCCGTTTTGGGAAAGGCCCTTTTGGAAAAGACCCTTTTGGAAAAGGCCGTTATGTCCAAGGAACTTTTGTCCAAGGCCCTTTTGTCTGGATACCAGTGACCACAGATCTAGAAATATATGTTTCAGCCATTCTATATTGTTTGCTTTCTGTCAATGACAAGAGCGGTTTTTTTATCAGGGGGAAACTCTTATGTAACAACTTCCTTTTTTAAAAAGAATATCGAACCAAAACTATGTATTTTCATTTCGTCCCAAACGGAAGGCAAGAAAGTATTTCTTCCCTTTCCAAACTTCCCTGGGAAATTTCCTGGAAGTTTCCCCCGAGGTAAGAAACTTGCCAACCCTGAGATAGGCTAAGCCGTACATCCTGCTCTCCCAGGAACGAGAACGTCACGCTTTACGCACTACTGGAAATGTGCCCTTGTCACAACAACATTAAGTTAGTGACAGAAAACATCAGAGAAAAGTACAAAAATATCTAATTGAGTTCAAATCATAATTATGCAAGAAATCACGAATATCGAAACCAAACCAAATCTCGCGTTTGGATCACCCGTAAAAATCCTCCCTGAGCCTTGCGTAATGTTCGTCTGCGCCTGTCCGACTCTGTGCTATCTGCGGGAGGATCTTTCGGATCAGTCCACCCGCTCCAGTGGTGTTATCGTTGTATCAGATTATGTGAAGAAAAAAGCCTGTGTCAGACCCCGAAAGCCACCGGTTGTTGAAAATAACCCATCAGGGATCATTTTGGCGGGGGCCATAGAGGCCATCACCCCCAGATTCTGAAAATGGCTCTGTTTTTTTTTTTTTTTTTGGCTGGGGGCCACTATGGCCCTCACTTTTTGAAATGGCCCCCAGACTTTTTGCGTGGGTGTCGTTTTTTCATCACGTTTTTAGAATTTAAGAATTATTTTCAGAAAATAACTGTGTTTAAACTTAAAAGCAGCAGAAACGCCATCAATCTCCAACGATATCTTAAGAACGGCTCAAAGACATGTGTACTTTTTTGTCAAACATTGTTAAGCAACCACCTGTGTTTATCGTTTGCGAAGAAAATGGTTTGCAAAATCGACTTCATTTGTCTCTTTGATAAGTTCATTTTATGGCCCCTAAGACGTTAAAAATGGCCCCCAGTTTCTTTTGGCTAAAGGCCATCGGCCCCAGTCGCAAAATCCCAGAAATATCTCTGCCCATTAAGTCCGCCCAGTAAGTCGATTGTCTGATTTTGTTGCGGGATTTTTTAAGGTGTTACGATTTGAAATCGATAACTTTTCTTCATGTAAAAGCAATTAGTGGCTGCACCTTGTGTGCAGCAGCGCTCACAGCACATGTAACAGATGCAGGTATCCAACACCCAACAGAATACTGTATCAGTGGATTTCCCTTGCAATGTTCAGACTGTAAACAGTGATCAATTCTACTGCACTTGTTTCAGGATACCTGTAAAAGGTTATACGCCAAGAATGTGAAGATTTCACGTCTTTTCATTAAAATCAGCTGCAGACTTCTATACAACTATATACGAGGGCATATCTCTCGCTTCCAAGGGTATTGTTTATGAAGAGACCTGACTCATTACCTTCACAATCAATGCCTTAATTCATATTCAAAGACGTTTTGATTTCCCCCCAGATATTAAAACAACGTTGCACTAGAATTGTATTTTAGATAAACTAATAAACATGAGAACCGTTGTTATAGAACAGCTGGCCCCTGAGGAGTTCAATCTGTTACGTATAAACACAGAGCGGATGGATATTTCTATACACCCAGCCGTACTGCGCATCCCTCAGTGTTGAGCATTCCCTCGCATTGGTGAAAAAGGTGCATATGAGTGTCCAAGTCACTAAAACCTATATTTTAGTGACTTTTTAAAAAGGTGATTTCTCTCCTTTATGAGTACTATTTTGCGCGGAATCCCCAGTGGGTCTGCGGAGTAAAAAGGTGTTAGACACAACAGACCGAGCCGCCGTAGAGGTTGGCTGTGGACAACAACGCATGAGCGCAGGAGATACTCACTGGTCTGCCGGGGTAGACTTGTGACAGGTGCTGCTTCAGTCGGTTCACTGACCAATCCAGATCACAGCTCACCGTGACATCCTGGATCTTCTCGTTTGGTGTTTTCACTACCAATGTCAAAGCAGCTTCAGGTAATAAAGTCATTTTGTGTACAGTTTGTGGTGTCGCTCCAACGGAAACACAGCTGTGATCAATCCACTTGGTGATATTCCAAATGCCGAATACTGGCTTCTGTCCAATAAATATCCTACACCTGCTTGAATTCTGAAAGTATCAATATTAATATTTCGTTACAAATTAAGTTTACGTTTGCTGGTGAGAACAGGCCAAACGGCACAGGTTTACTCTTACTTTATATTTTAATCTTTTGGAATAAACAATGTTAACACTTTATTCTTGTGCTTCGGGACCTCGTTTACCTACGACTCAGGGTACTGCCTTGGCCTTGACCCGAAAAAGCTGAGGACAGAAAAACCATATAAACAAACGGACTCAGAGGTAGACGGACTGACAGATAAAACCTTTCCCGCAGCCTCCCACCTCCCCCCTCGGGGTGGGAGCCAGACAGACAGAACGCTTTCTTATTGGTCCTCCTAGGGATGGGGGCCTAACAAACACGCTCAACGTTTGGCGGACCGACAGATAGAACCCTTTCTTATAGCTTCCCCACCCCCACCCCCGGGGCATGCGGAAGGAAAAAAAGCCATGAAATATTAAACACTATCAAGCTTGACAGAATCCAATTTGTATGAGATTGTAGTCAGACCGGCTGGCGGAGAAAATGCCCCCCCCCTCCCCTTCAAAAAAAAAAAAAAAAAAAAAAAAAAGATTTTGATTCTTAAAGAAAGGGTTTCAGAGAGAACTACGGAAAAGCTGTGCATGGACTGTGGTGTGTAGATTAACCAACACTTCTCCTTTTGTGAGCAACGAACATGAAAAAATAATACAGTGTAATTTGCGCTTTAAAGAATAAGTGACATGATGGAGAACAGGGAGCAGGTTTGAACCCCCCTAAAGGGTCCAGTGTTTTGCCCAGGATGGAAGGACAGGGGGCTAAGTATCCCCCTCTGTAAAAAAAATTTAGGGGCTTTTTTCCCCATGGTAGGGGATGCCCTAGGAATCCTACACAAGATCCAAAAAGGAGGGTAAAATGGTGAGAGAGGGGAAGAAATCCTCTAAATCTCCCTCTGGGAAAAACACTGAAGGTTACATACTCTTTTCCATAGAACACGTGTTGATTTTTGTTTGCACAAACTCGTTGATACTTAGAATTCGAAACATCCCATATTCTGACTACTTGATACATAAGCAGTGTTGGAAATGACGCAGTGAATTAGATAAGACTTTAAAAAATACGACCCCAATTAACAACCACTGGTATCTGCAAATACAAGAAAATATGCGAGGGGTGGAGAACGAATGGTTAAAGTAAACCCAAATTGGTGAAATGAAAAAGATCATTCGAGGTTGAAAACAAGTTTCCTTTGTCAAGTATCACAAAAATAAATAAATAAATAATTAAATAAAGAATATTTTATTTAACCAAAATCTATTAAACTGATATTTCAAAAAGCATGGAAGAAATTTATAGTTAACTATTGTGGCTGTACATAATCAATTTATGCCCAATTCTTCATCTATCAATTATCTGAGTATACGTTTTACAGATAATTTATAACCCCTTTATTTAAATAAGTGGTCACATGACTTTGGGTACGTGGCATTTAAAGGCCGTACGACAGCTGAATACGAAAGCTAACTTGCACTTTGCCGAAGAAACAGAAGATATGCAGCCCTTTAAAAATTCTGCCTGTTTGAATAACAGCGATTGGTATGCAGCCCGCTTGCCTCAGATCATATGAAGCAGACCCCTACTGGCGGAACAACGGAAGGCTTCGTAGCCCTGACACAGTAAATGTAAGGTAGACCTGACTCGGCGATAACTTGGAACTGGCATGTGAGAACTTTTTGAAACTGATCATTCTCTCATTCCCTACTTACAGAGATTATATACGGATTACACGCCATGATAAGCCCTGCCGTCGTATTTGCTAGTACAGTACTGGCAAAGAACATTCAAACTGAACAACACAAAGTAACTGGTTAAAACACAAACTGGTCTATTAACTGCTGCAGATTATTACGATATTTTCAAGTAGGAGACAATAACTTGGTAAAAGGTTTGGTTTTTAATGATTTGCAATGAAATATCCCTTATATTACACGGAAAAATATACATATACAAAAGTACCAACTGTGTTTCTAAGGTAAACACTACACAATTTTTGGAAGTAAAATGTTAGTCTGCTCGTGAACCAATCAGACACAGGGATACAAATGATGTGGTAGAACAAATTTGGAAATTTATTGAAAGTTTTAACAAATAGTTTCAAGTTTCAATTTCCTTTATGTTCCGAGTATGAGCTGTTTTTGCGATATTTCTGTTATATTTTTCTATCATTTCTTTCATTTTTACCCGGATCCCTAGCAGTCGAAATTAAAAAGTCTTGCGCATTTTATTCCAAAGTGTGATTTTGCTTGCAAACCTGGAATAACATACAAACGCTGTTTTCATTTCACACTAAACAAAAATTCAGTTTGCCAATTTCGAGGTACCGTTCAATTTTATGTTTCTCTCCTCGTAAGAGTAGATACCTCTAGCTCCAAGAAGCGGCCCGCTACTGAGGTTCGGCGTACCCACAGAGAGATATACGCACGAAGTTAGTTAAGTCAGAGCTGCCTCGGAGTTGAGATACCACTTACGAATGTCAAGAATTACCTGGAACTACGTTAGTTTGGTGTGTGAAGGTCTATCTAGTTACCTGAATATGTGCTGAAATATTTGAAAATTTATATTTTGCGAAAAAAAAGCATACATACCTTCTACGTTAAAGATATAATGAACAGAAAGTTGGGTGTTGACAAAACTTTCAGGAAATAAAATTCGGCCCCCTCTGATTGGTTTATTTTACAATGCGGCTAACTGCATGAATGATGGTGTTTTATGTCGCTTCCTCCGTCTGGTCGTTGTTAGAAAACAGATGACCCCTGAGAGATCTATCTGCTCGTTGTTGTCCAATAGCGAACCTCTAAGGCGGTTCGGTCTATACTGTATATCATCTTTTTACTCAACAGACCCACTGGGGATTCCGGGCATAATAGTACTGATAAAGGAGAGGAATCACTCTTTTAAAAGCTCACTAAAATGTATATTATAGTGCCTTGGACACTCGAGGCATCTTTCTCATCAATGTAAAAGAATACTTAACACCGAGAGATGCACAGTACGCTAGGTAGATAAAAATATCCACCTGCTCTGTTTTTATACATAACAGATTGATCTCCTGAGGTCAGCTGTTTTATAAACGCGCTATCTGTTATGTTTAAACACAGGGCGGACGGATATTTTAAAAATTAGTCCCTCATGTTATGAGTACTATTTTCTCGGAATCTTCAGTAAGGTTGAGGGGTTGAAAGGTGTTATACACCGAACCGACGTAGAGGTTGCTATTTGACAATAGCGCCGTCTGGTATATTCATCTTTGATCCGTATAAATGTTTCCGAGTTATATTAGCACATTTTTTCTATGTATGTGTTGTGTTTGGTGGTTAGTGAGAGAAAAAAGTGATGCTAACAGTTCTGGTGTCTTTATTCAAGCCTCATAGAAAAATGGACATAATGCGGTCATGTGATATTTGGTGGTTAGGGGTTATTCACATTTAGTTATAAGTGATGATCAATACCAAACACAAAAAATAAATACCAAACAGTATGTGCCACAGGATCGTGTTAGCAATGTATTCTTTTGATAGGCCAAACGCAGACAGATATCTAAAAGCGACAAGGTTGACATAATTACTATGGCTATATCTCGAAGCCAGCCCCCGGTGTTCTCTTTTATCGATTCTATACTTCCAATTCATCGAGTACAATTAAAATGGGTGGTACGCCGAGGAAAGTTTGAATTTTATGAGGGAAGAGTTTAATGTTAACCTTTGTCATTTTTGAGAACTCCACATTCATGTAATAAGAAAAAAGAAAATAATTGGAAATAACGAAGTCAAAAAGAAAGAACTGGAAGTTACCTCGATGTAGATAAATTAAGGACTTTATATGCGATGCACAGAAATGAGATATTACCAAAATGTGACCTATGAGAAGAAAAAAGAACTAACTCAATATCTTCAATACAAATTTTATATTTAAAGTAGAATCTGTCTGACAGGCGGATAACCAACCCTTGTTCAAGGCATAATATAAGTTATTGTAAGCACTTGTAAGCACTAAACCAATAAAATTTGTGCATCTTGTTTGAAAAAGAGTAATAATTACATACATAAAAAGTATAACTGAGAAACTACTATACTGACTAATGTGGTAACACTAAAGCGCACTTAAGTTCAAGTATTAAACATTAAACAAATTTCCTGGTTTCCTGATACAGATGCAAACAAAAACAAACAAGACAGTAAAGCAGTAACATGTCTATTTGGAATTACTTGACCATACATTTAAATTGTTAGTTGCCACTCCAGTGTCTTTAGTTTTTTATTCAAAAGATTAAAAAATTTGTTTTTGTAATGTATAGTCCTGGGAGTAGAGTACAGTACGAAGTAGAAACATGTTATCTTCTCTTTATGTCTGTTAAACAGGTTTTATCCCTAAATGAAGTACAATATGCATTTAAATATTACATTAGAATGGTATTGGTGGAACAGTTTCATAATTGATGTAAGCATAACGATAAATTTATTTATTTTTCAACGATAATTATGTTTCATTTTTTTAATACCAAGAAAACATACGACAAATGAGAGTTCAATTCATATTTCCCTTACCACTATTTAAAGGAAAAGGTAAAATTTGCTGTAAAAATAAACATGAAACAGAACTGCACTTAACAATTACATTTTTTCACAGGCAACCACTACCATATACATGTAATATTTTCAAGTGTTTATGCTGATTTCGTGTTTTTTTATATCAAATACGTAAACATCAGCAATTATATATTACATTGAATGCTTTATCGATTTATATTCTTTAAATGAACAACTGGTTCATTAGAACATGTGTATTGCAAAAATAAAAAACGCACGGTTATATGACCACATCAAGATCTGAGCTTTTAAAAACAATTTGCACCATAATTGCATGTATCGTACTTCTGTCTTTACATGACCATTAGGCATGCTAAATGATAAAAACCTTTAGCAAAATACTGAAATCCGCATTAAATTCCATTATATTTTGGCATAAAAAAAAAAAAAAAAAAAAAAAAAAAAAAAACTGATCACATATCCTTTCATTTGCGTTGCGAAACTACTTTTTGATCAAAATACTTCAGCGACTACTGTAGCTAACATAATTAAACCGATAAAATATCAGTTCTATTAACTATTCTTTAATTTCTAAATTTCCGCAGAGTAATGGATTATAATTTGAATTTCGTAGCAATTGAAGTCATAAAATCCCACACGGAAGAATATATTATGAATATGTTTGACACTGTGGTTTATTAACAGCAATATACATGCCCAATATAACAGGATTTACGTTTCAGATGGAAAAGCTGGGCTTCAAAACGAGAAAGGAGGGTTCATTATTTGCCAATAGTTATTTTCAGGTGAGACAACGCTGAGCAATCAGACAACAAGTAAAAAATATAAACCTGTGATATAGTTAGAAATGTGGGCCAATTCTGTTGATCTGAGATATTACGTCAGGAGAAGCGCGTTTGTTGTACCTCGCCGTAGCTATGTGTATTGCATCATTTGCTTTCGTCATTGCCTTACATTGCCTTTGATTAAGGTACATCCTGTTTCCAAGGCGCTGTAAAAATTATTTCTAATACATTGAATGTTTAAGTTTAAGTTTATTAAGGAATTCAAAGCTAATCTGCAAAAGAGTTTGGAATTCTTAACAATTTGCGAACATTTTAAAGATGTCGCATATTCGAAAAACATACATTTAGCAGGTAAAAATATATGTTAAAGAACTGTATTTAAAAAAAAACGGTCGGCCAAAATGTAAACATCACAGTATTTCATAGAAAAAGAGACTCTTGAGATAACATTTTTCAGAAGAATAATACATTATTAAAAAAACTGAGCAAAGCCAATCGTCTCACACATATTGATAATAATAGTTATCACATCATTTGCTTGGGTGTTGATGTGATTTGAAGCCCTACGTTTTCAAATATATAATTCCCTTTTGTTGTTTACTTGCCTACGCAATCTGATACCGTCATATTTTTCTTCTGGATTTGGAACGTTTGTAAATTCATGAGCTTAGTGCCTCAAAAGCTTCCATACTTACATGAATAATAGCAATTTTGAATAAAAATACCCAGAAATATTCAAGATATCATTTTCGCCATAGAGTATATTTTGCTGCTGAATAAAAAACAGATTTAATTAGTCGGTGAATTATCAATATAACTATTTCGGCTATTAGTGTTTGTATAGTCTCTTAATGCCTGATTTATGACAGTGTGGATTATAGCTGAAAGTGGATCAACACGCACACGACACTGTATCGATTCTTACCTTTACACGGATCCTATGCCATTACACAATCCACGAAATATTTTGCATGTGCGGACTGAAACGGTCTGACGCTCTGTTGCTGCTTCATTGTGCAGTGCTGATTATTGTTCTGACGAAATAACACCTTATTGAACTGTAACGGTGGAGTGCATGATGTCAGATACCGTACCAGTGGAGTTACTTCTCTTCACGTCTGTTCAGTGTGGGACAAATTTCAAAGAAGCATGGCAAAATAAGAAGTTTTGTAACTTAAACTAGACTGAAGCTATCAGAAAATAAGTTTACTGAAAGTAAGGTTATCTGAAAATAAGGTTTTACCATTTAATTCGCGGTTGTCCTAACATTCTTTTAGGAAATAAAATTTATGCACTAAAAATGTTAAAACAGCATGCCATATTAATGCTTGTTTTTTTTTAATATCAAAATGCAATTAAAGATATCAAGAAATCAATGTAGATCTCATTAATTCACAGTTTGCTATCAATAATTGAATTTTCTTAGATGGCAAAAATCTGTTTTTGAGATCAAAAAATCAGTTTTACAAACTTAAAAAACTTAAGACAGACACATTTCCATAACATATAACGAATCGTCAATTAAATTTTGGAGAAGAAAATTTGAATTATTGAGATCAGTAATAACAACACAATTTTTGATCTCAAGAATTGCTTTTTTTGTACAGTAAAAACATTTAAAGAAAGATCCTGCATGCAAGGACCAGTCATTATTTATTTACCGATGCGTATTTCTGAATATTTATTTAAAAAATAGACTGATATTTTGATATAAAAAAATCAAATTTTGAGATCAAAAAGTCGTTTGCAGATTTCAAAATACGAATTAAAAAAGTATCGGTCTGAAATAATGAATCTGGAATAAATTCTTGATATCAATAAACAGAAAATGAATTATTGAGCTCAAAATAGATATTAGATATTTTGCTTTCAAATATTTCATTCTTACTATCAAGAATTGAATTTTTGATCTAAAAATCAATTTTAAATATCATTAAATCATTTTTGATATCAATAAATATTTCTTGATATCTCTAAATATTTAGTGTTATGAAAAATTATTTTTTGAGATCAAGAATACATTTAGAGATATCAAAAATACAATTACAGATAGCAAAACTTAATTCTTAATATCAAAATATGGATTTTTTAGATCAAATATTAATTCTTGATATCAAAAGATCAATTTTTGGCATTCCATACAATAAATGTTAAAACAACATGCCATATTTTCTTTTGTTAATACAATACTTAATAGAAATTTATGGACAAACGCAGTACAAGCTTTTTGCTTTTGCTCGCTCCCTTTTCTATACATTTTCATTTAGTTGTAACCTTTGTATTAAATCATTCTGTTTGATGGTTTGTATGGTGATATGCAGAAAAAATTTGAATTGAATTGAATTGTGCCACACATATAGAATTTATGGACGGCTGTGTAAGTGGGGTCGCTGATAGTGGGGTCGCTGATAGCTTCAGTCTTCCTGACTGCCAGATTTATTTCTTTGAGAAAAGGAGGCGCAAAATAGAAATTTGAAACTTGCCGATAATTTCCGGACACTAGTTCACTTCTGTAATGAACATTACTCGTGCATTCACATTTTCGTGTAGTGTTCCATGTACACGTATCCTAAAGCCTCGTGTACACGTGTACATGGATCCTAAGCCCTCGTGTACACGGATCCTAAGCCCTCGTGTACGTGTGTCCATGGATCCTAAGCCTTCGTGTACACGGATCCTAAGCCCTCGTGTACGTGTGTCCATGGATCCGAAGCCCTCGTGTACACGGATCCTAAGCCCTCGTGTACGTGTGTCCATGGATCCTAAGCCCTCGTGTACACGGATCCCTAGCCCTCGTGTACGTGTGTCCATGGATCCGAAGCCCTCGTGTACGTGTCCACGGATCCAAAGCCCTCGTGTACACGGATCCTAAGCCCTCGTGTACGTGTGTACACAGATCCTAAGGCCTCGTGTACACGTGTACACGGATCCTAAGGCCTCGTGTACACGTGCACTGATTTTACGATCCGTTTCAGCCCTAGTGTGGAGTCAGTCGAGTGTCGAGTCGAGTTATTTGCTGCTTTTATGCACGTTGTTTTGCAGTAAAAGTTGAATCTCCAATTCTGTTTTGAACTCGAGCTAACATGACTTGGATGAAAACACACATTACTTGACATCATCAGCTTCATTTATTTCACATGACATTCAAGGTCCAATAAAGAAATACTACAACATAGGATTATAAATGGTGCAAACGCTTTACGTCTTTGTGTCACATACATAAAATATGAAAGCCCTTGTGGAATTTGTGATAAAAACAAAACATGAATTGATTTACCTAAAGAAGAACAAATGCACTTACGTTAAATTTCGGATACAACGCTTTAGAAATAGCTCCGAATAATAAAAATAATCCTGCACTAAAAATCAGACATGATCTTAGGGTCGATGAAAAAAAAATGGAAAATTTCTGTTAGAATTAATATGCTGGAGCTCTCGAGGCAGGGAAATGTCGTAATCTATAAAGGCCAAAAATAGACATTTCTGACACTTTCATCGAACATTTCGAACATTTGAGTGCAAAAAATACAACTTTTGGGCCAGTATATTTCGACAGCCAGAAAAGTATTTCTAGATCTCACCTTCTGCCCCCTCCGCCCAATAAATGTCATGTTTTGAGATCGATTCGGATTTGTATCGTTCTCAAGGACGACCTTTTTGACTTCAAAATTTTCGGAAATCGGTAAGCGGAGAAAAAATCATGTCTGAAAAGAACAAACCAATCACAAAAGAGATCCGACTTCAAAACGTTGATCTTTCGAAACTGAACATTCTAATACAAAGCTATGAACACAATTCAATCAGACCACTTCTTAATATTCTTTCTTTCTATGCAGTTTAACATTAAATACAACTGTAAAATAATGAACAGAGACTGTCAATATATACATTTGTACTCACCTAATATGAACACCCATGACACAATGTTTGTGCTATTTAAACTATTTCTCAGTCAGAAGTCAAAGGAAATACCAACTGTTTATCCCCCCTCCCCCTCCCCCCTCCTCCCTCCCCCTCCCCCCTCCCCTACCCCTCTCCCCCCCTGCGACACTTCATAGCAAATGGGTCCGACTGTATGTGTAACACACACAGCAATGGCATACCGGATTTTACTTTGCACTGTCACCCTCTCGTACAGTCAAGTCTCATCTGCGTTGCTTATTTATTTATTTATTTATCAAAACAAATTTATTCAGAACCTGCCCTGTCAGACTTTATACATAATAATAATTATTGCTAAGCAGAAGAAACTAGACCAATGAACCAGCATCGACCAAGCCAATCACAATCACTATCAATATCACTCTCTCATTATGTGGGCGGTTCCAAACCTTACATTCTTGGTTGGTTAAACACTACTAAAAGCCCAGTCCTCCATTTTAACATTTTCTTAGCACATGTATGGATTATAATATAATTGAAAAAGAAATACTACCGTGGTTTGATTTAAGGCGAGGACTTTTACACCTCAGCCAATAAAAACACTGCTAGCCACGTGTAACATGTAGTTTTGATCAGAGCTAGGAGGATGATGCTTCCCCACAACAAGTAACAAAACTGTAACGTGTAACATTAACGTGTAACATTGTTCCATAAGGAATATCATCCCCAACCCAACCGTAGAAACAAAATTGTCTTCCACGCACAACTACGTACAACAAGAGACAAACCGTACCTCATGCTATGTATCATCTCATTCTTACAATAAGCTCATTCACTGGTCGCCATGATGCAGGGAAAATCAATGACTTTGTAAGGTTGCGGCACACAACTTTACTAACACTATAGCAGCTCAAATGTTCCAAACCTAATCCTCCCAACCCCCTCTGCCCAGGTACGCACAAAACTTCACTGTGCAGTTAAGTGTACACTGGGGCTGGTATTCACAAAAGGTAACTGTGCAGTTAACTGTACACCACACAAGGGAAACCAACTGATTTAGCTAAATTAGGCAAACATTTTTTGCAAGAACATATTTTAACAAAAAAGTAAAATTTACTGATTAACTTTCGAAAAATTCTGTTAGCTACAGGAACAGTTAACGGAAGTGGTTAACTATGCAGCTAATTTTTGTGAATACAGCACCTGGAACCCATGACCAACGGTCGGTGGGGTGAAAAAGAAAGTGTATTTAAAAGATTTTTTTACGCGCATGTAAAATGAAATTAAAGAAAGTACTAATTGAAGAACCACTACGATTGAGAAGATGAGCAGCTGTGTTTGTCTATCTGCTAGCTGCTAGCTCACAATCTGACCTGTTTGTAAATGCTACGGATAGCACAAGCCTGTGACGCGGCTTTGTATATGCTACGGATAGCACAAGCCTGTGACGCGGCTTTGTATATGCTACGGATAGCACTAGCCTGTGACGCGGCTTTGTATATGCTACGGATAGCACTAGCCTGTGACGCGGCTTTGTATATGCTACGGATAGCACAAGCCTGTGATGCGGCTTTGTATATGCTACGGATAGCACAAGCCTGTGACGCGGCTTTGTATATGCTACGGATAGCACAAGCCTGTGACGCGGCTTTGTATATGCTACGGATAGCACAAGCCTGTGACTCGGCTTTGTATATGCTACGGATAGCACTAGCCTGTGACGCGGCTTTGTATATGCTACGGATAGCACAAACCTGTGACGCGGCTCTGTAAATGCTATGGATAGCACAAACCTATGACGCGGCTTTGTATATGCTACGGATAGCACAAGCCTGTGACGCGGCTTTGTATATGCTACGGATAGCACAAGCCTGTGACGCGGCTTTGTATATGCTACGGAAAGCACAAACCTGTGACGCGGCTTTGTATATGCTACGGATAGCACAAGCCTGTGACGCGGCTTTGTATATGCTACGGATAGCACAAGCCTGTGACGCGGCTTTGTATATGCTACGGAAAGCACAAACCTGTGACGCGGCTTTGTATATGCTACGGATAGCACAAGCCTGTGACGCGGCTTTATATATGCTAAGGATAGCACAAGCCTGTGACGCGGCTTTGTATATGCTATGGATAGCACAAACCTGTGACGCGTCTTTGTATATGCTACGGATAGCACAAGCCTATGACGCGGCTTGGTGAGGCTTCCAGCAAGCCCCATCCTAACAGCACGCTGCGCCACAACAATCGTGTTTGAAAAACCGTACCCTTCATTCTTTGTTTTTTTCTCTCTCTCTTCTGCGGATTCACCCGTTTGTTTTGATATTGCCATGGATTTTTACTGACATACTTTCAAGTAGGAATCTTAAGGTTTAGTTTTAACTGAACAGAGAGTTTTAATCCAATAAAAAATATTGTTCCTTTACCGCATTTACAACGCAGCTTACTGCCAACGCGATGGACCATCAGCATCCCCAGAATCCGTGGCGAAAGTGTGTTTGAAAGACGATACACTGCCGCGTGATATTCCTGTCTCATTTCTATTCAATAAAATCAAGTATAAAACATAACAGATGGTCAGAAACATTGCAAAAGATTCTGCCTTGAAATTTCAATGCATTAAATTTTGCTAAAAAAAAGCACAAATGTTCTTCGAACTACGCCACACGGTAGACTCACGCAGAGCACCGTTTTTGATGTAGCTGCCCGCTAAGGAACACACCACTCAACGTCACTGTCAACGTCACTGTCGACGTCACTATCAACGTCACTATCAACGTCACTGTCAACGTCACTATCAACGTCACTATCAACGTCACTATCAACGTCGCTATCAACGTCACTATCAACGTCACTATCAACGTCACTATCAACGTCACTATCAACGTCACTGTCAACGTCACTATCAACGTCACTATCAACGTCGCCATCAACGTCACTATCAACGTCACTATCAACGTCACTATCAACACTGTTGTGCCTTCAAAACCCACTCGCTCATATAAATAAATTCTAACTTGAAGATTCCTAAAAAATACTACGCGTTTCCTACTCAGCTAGTTTAAAAAAATAATTGCAATCAATCCACGCAAAAGCGCAAGAAATGAAACCCCGAAAGACATCAACAATCTGTCACCAGGACTTGGCCACCTGTACCAGTTCACGCATACGCCAAGTAGCTTTGCAATATCGACGAAAACAAGTCATATCAACAAGACGTACGACGTATTACCGCGACATGTATGACGTCATAATGTTAAAAAAAGCACGGGGTCTCCACAGTAAATGAACTAGAATATCACACACAAGTGGGGAAGAGCAGCTTCACCCTCTGACTGACGGTGAACACGGGGTGGGCGAACTGCTTGCTGCTGGGGTCGTGCAGGAGCTTCTTGGTGATCAGGGTCGACCCCACGCCTGGTCTGTCCGAGCACGACTGCAAGCGGTACGTCAGCACATTGTAGTGCGCATGCGCGCTGTTCAGTGTCAGGTTCAAGGTCAAGGGCAGGCCATCGAGGGCAGCGATGTCTTCCATCTGCCCGTTGTGACAGTATTGGAGCTTGCCATTGGTGCAGACAAGACCATAGGAGGACTCCGCCATGCCCACCAAGTCCTTGACGTTCAGCACTGCATTGGCAATGCCCACGCCGAAGAGATAGCCCGTGTTGTTGAGAGGGCCCGCCTGGCCGACGTTTCGCTCGACGGTGACCGTCCACGAGGCCGAGGCTTCCTGCTTCTCGGCCGTGAACGTCGTCGACGAGAAGCCCCATGTCGTCAGGCATTTGTTGGTGACGCGCGGCGTGACGTCACCCTTGGCGGGCGGCGACGGCGAGATGATGAGAGGAATACACGGCTGTCCGACGCTCGCTGGTTTGTCTGCAAATAAATTCCAAATGATGACGAAACTTTTAACTATTTTCAATTCAAACAAATCCATATCTATCAAAGGTTAAAATTGCGGTATCTTCAGGAAGACCCAATCTTTCGGACGATGCATTTAATTTGTTATTATTATAATTATTAACTGCGGCAGTATCATTTAACAGCTGTATGCCAATTTACGTTGCTGGCAGATGTGCCTTGAAACCAGTTAACCACGTGTTCGCTGACGTCATTATATTCATCCACAAACGATGACATCACACCTATCCGCTTCCTGCCTTTTACCTATTCGGAATACTATAAAATGAGTGAGCACATTGTGATGCCCAGACTGTGTACAGCCCACTGAGAAGTTCTTTCACATTAACCCTAGGACAAAAAACAAAGGAAACAGTATTCACGGCGATTTTTTGGTTAATTTACGATCACTGTTGTCATTTACCAAAGAAGATGGAGAGCGTGTCAACAAGGCCAGCGCCGAAGCAGGTGGCTGTGTTGGTGATGGCCGAGCGCGCCGTCTTGTCCTTGATCATGTCCTCGTACTGGCGGGTAATCTCCTCTACCCTACAAGGAAAAAAAAAACAAAAATAAAAGAGATCAAATGGTCAGTCCTGATCCGTAAATATAAGGTGAAATGTGGACCAGAATCTCGACAAGTAATGTAATTTATGGGGGAATCCTTTACAGAAACGCTAAGCAAACTACTTGATTACACGTAAACACCGTACCATATTTCTACAAACTGTCAACAGGGATTGTGTCCTGTTCACCCCCAAATAAATAACACGTCCATAAAAACATGAAAAACTGACAAACACAGGCCACAATTTTATCTTAAAAACACCTCAGGTCTGGAGTATTTATTTTTGGGGGCAATGTATGGAGATTTTTGGTAACATTGCCCCAACAGTGCACCCGGTCTATCGGTTATTTGCACGAGACATTTCACTTAGATTGTTTTCCTTGATACTGTGGCAAAAACAAGACGAAATGACAAATCGAAGGATTTTCAAACTTGAATGGCAAGAAAAACTCACTGTTTTTGGTGGTGCTTGAGCAGGTCTGTGATTGGTGTAACATCTTTTGATTTGTCCAGGATTTTGCGTGTTTTCTTCTCCACGCTCACTTTGTGGCACTTGCGGGACAAGTCTTCTAGGTCAGCTACCTACAGACGGACAAGAATCACAACACTCGCCATGATAACGGCTACTGCTGTCGGTGATGTTGTTGTTGTTGTTTTTATTTTTTGTGTTTTGTTTTGTTTGTTATTGTTTTACAGTGAAGCCTTTTGCATGTATTAGTTTTTTGACGGTTTCACACAGAAGGAGAGCGACACACAGCGGTAAGACCCCATCCTCCCCCTTCCCGCCCCCCCCCATCAGCACCATCAAGCAGACAAGCCAATGGTGCACTGTGGACAGTATGTGCACTTATGTGCACTTCACAACAAGTGTACAAGTGGACGTCATAAATCACAATAAAACAACAGCTACATGGCTAAAGTACACCTCGCCATACCCGTCACATTCCCTCCTTTCCTGCAGCCATTTTTTTATTTATTTACAGCATATATTGTCACCTATTTTTCTGTGTTCCACACATAGCGGATTTGTGACTTCAGTTATATCACAGCACAGTTTCTAGGCTGGATTTCTCAACTTCACCCTAGATCTGTGTTTCCGAAAGTTTGGTTGTGGGTAACCAGATTAAAACTCATGAGGAGAAATTCACCCTAACATTTTCAACGAGAAGTTATTCAAATCACAAGCTTATTCTTTCTTACTCTCTGCCGTAATCGCCCTATAATCCCACTACTCTCATGCCCTAGCCGTGAAATCAGACAGAGTACTTCTGCGCCGGTAATTAACAGCGTCGCTCAAACTCACAAATAGAGCCAGCTATGAGATTTGCTTATTCAATAAGCATAACTTCCGCTCAAAATTAGCCTTACTTGGAAGTGGTTTAAAATTAAATCAAGTTCATTGCGAAGCTAGTAAGATTTTGTTGCTCACCAAATATGTTTACAGTACAATATTTCACTAATTTAAGTTACACACACACAAATTCCGCCCTGTTGCCCATGCAAAAGGACCTGAACTCAGCATGGAATAATTCATACTTGTATTTTTCTCAAGAATAATGCTTACAATGCTCAAGTGACTTTAAAACTCACGATTCAAGCTTATTTTTAGTATGCGTTTGAGCCAATTTGTTGAAAAGTGGGCATAGCATTCCGAGTATGAGTTTGAGCCAAGTTGTTAAATACGGGCACAGCAGTCTGAGTACCGAGTTTGAGCTAAGTTGTCGAATACAGGCCCTGGGTGAGGTGGGTGGGGGGGGGGGGGGGGAGGGGGGAGAACACCAACGCTCTGCACTCACTTTGGCGTTGTTGAAGTCCAGGTACTTGGCGGTACTTGTTTGGAAGACGTGCTTGGCCTGGCCCAGGGCTTTCAGGGCGTCCAGTTTCTGTACGTTAAGGGCGTGGTGAATGTCGGCCAGAAGACGACCGTACTGCTCCTCTATCAACATCACCGCTTCCTTGTGGTTATCCTGTAACAATACAAACTACTCACTCACCACTTAATCTTTTTATACTAAAATCAAACGACGACCAATTGAAAGGGCGGGTTTCATTTTTAAGATAATTTTTCAGAGCTTTATCTTTAGATCTTCCAATTCTTCCCCTCCTCATGCCTATTGGCCCCATTTCCATCTACTTCTTCCAGCTTCTACTTCTTCCTTCCACTTCTTCCAACCATATTTAGGGAACATCTCTGTATAATGAGGACTGCTCCCGGTCCTAAAGGCGTCTCTTTTATTTTTTATTTTTTGTTTATTTATTTACTTCGGGGACAACAATGACAACCCGCGGCTGACAAGGACCTGCGACTGACAAGTCTCAAATTCATATTTTGAGCAACTGCTCAAATGAATTTGAAACTAAAATAAAAACACTCTGTTATTTAAAACAAGAATACATCAAGCAAATAAGAATCGACTTTTTGTTGAAGGTGAAATAAAGCACTATCGACAAAGTGAGTCTATTACGGTACAGATTCAGTGAGGCTCAGCCTAACTGAAATATACAGAGAATTTGCCCTTAGTCTAAGTTGGTCTATTTCGGAATAGACTAACTTTGACTACAGTGCCTTATTTGGCAAATGACGAAAACACATGTGAATTCTGATTTGCTTGATGTATTACTGTAAATACCAGAATGATTCAAGTTTTAGATTCAATTTGAGCGTGAATTTAAGCAACGCTATTGAACTGTTGGCGGATCCGGGATCTAAATTTGCAAACCCTCATCTCATACAGGAAGCAAATGTCGGTTCGTTTTTTAGCTATTATTTTTTGTTTGTTTGTTTGTTTTTTTTATGTTGTGTGTGTGCGTGTGTGTTTTTTTGTTTTTTTGGAAATCTAAGGTGAAGGCTGTTGTGTTGTGGTATCACGAGGTTTCACCATGAGGCTTCATAATGAGGTTTTATCATGAGGCTTTATCATGAGGTTTTATCATGAGGCTTCATCATGAGGTTTTATCATGAGGCTTCATCATGAGGTTTCATCATGAGGCTTCATCATGAGGTTTCATCATGAGGCTTCATCACGAGGTTTCATCATGAGGCTTCATCATGACGTTCAACTCTTTTTAAGGCGAAAGCTTACACTGACCCTATTCTGAGACTCCATATGCAAACATTTAAAATTAAAAATTTTTTTAGGATTTCTCGTACAGAAAAAAAAGGATTTTCAACCCATTTCTAAAACAACACCTAATGACGCCTACTTTTCCTTCTTGTCTTTCTTTGTTTGTTTTTGTTTGTTTGTTTTTGTTTGTTTTTTAGTGTATGTGGGCATGCATCGTATAACATTTGCTAGTCACCTGGATCTCGATCAGGAGCGCATCTATTTTGCCTTTCTGTTCCAGCATGGTCGCGAGCAGGCAGTCACTCTCTTCTTTGGTACAGTCTAGGCTCTCCTGCGCATGTCAAAGTCATAATAATAACGTACAGTAAAACCTGTGCCACATCAAATCGCCATCAATCATGGTGGCCACAGAATTTCCGGAATCATTTGTTCCGGACTTTTTCTGACTTTTTGGGCTATTTTTCAGTGTTTTCCTGACTTTTCCTGACTCTTTTTTCCTGGCTTTTCAGGTGTTTCATGACTTGTGACCACCCTGCCACCAACAGGATTTTATCGAAGATTTAACAAACTTTGTGTTTTTTGGCTTAACTAATACGAGCTACCTGCCGTCTGCGTGAAATCCGCGACCATCTCGGGCATAAATAACCAACGAGTTTATAAACTGATGAACAAATAGTTAATGACTGAGTCGTTCTTTAAGGGGGTTCACGATTTCTGTTGTTGCCCACATAATGAGCAAAGTTTTCACATCGAAACAAGTGGGTAACCATCGGGCCAAAAATCGCAGAGCTTCAAGACATGGAAACGTCATCAGACAGAGGTCTAGACAAAAAAATGAACACACAGATAAAGACGACGCTGCAGAGAAGACGAGACTCAATATCCAATACACTTATCTTTGTTTCTATAATCAACAGAAAAAATAAGACAAATCTGAACAATTTTGACTAAGAGGAATCTATTTTAAGAGCGCCTAATAAGTTCAGGGATTGATAACTTGAACAGAGACGTTTATAAACATGTCAGGTTGATTTGTGCCAACCACTTAAACGGATTTATCTGATTTGTTTTGGGAATATTTGGAATATTTACTTGCACAGCCGAAAGCGCTTGCTCATTTTCAAAATAGCATAACTAGAATTTTACATTTACAATATTAAAACCCGCCACACTTTGACCAGCGCACAGAACTAGCCCCGCCCCCTCCCCCCCCCCCCCCCCCGCCCACCCCAGGACGGGACTTACTTTGATTTTTTTACAGGCAGTTTCCGGTGCTAATACTGTGTGGCCAGCGTGCAGCCCGTCACCCTCGCAGACACAGAGGTGACACACCAGCACTTTACAGCTGAAAAAGAACGGCGCAGACATTTAATTCATTTCTTGACATCTACGGGGAATACTGAAAAAAAAAAACTGCTGCAGTATATCAAAGTGACAGCTTTGCTAAAACTGTCTCAGACTGGAAAAATTATGGTCAAACTGGAAACAAATCATTGACACTATCTTAACATAATACCCTCTCCTGTGATTATGGTGTAGACCATGCTTACCAAATATGACGCTGGCAAGGGACTGGGCAGATTACTCTTATGCTTTCTTTCTTTTTTTTATTGTTCATTTTGTTCGTTCATTCCCTCACCATAATGAAGTTTCACCTTGGGTAGAAGGTTCTTGAGTTTGGGTAGAAACGCTCTTGAGTTTGGGAGGAAATGTTCTTGAGTTTGGGTAGAAATGTTCTTGAGCTTGGGTAGAAATGTTCTTGAACTTTGGTAAAAATGTTCTTGAGCTCTGATAGAAAAGTTCTTGAGCTTGGGTAGAAATGTTCTTGAACTTGGGTAGAAATGTTCTTGAGTTTGGATAAAAATGTTCTTGAGCTTGGGTAGAAATGTTCTTGAGCTTGGATAGAAATGTTCTTGAACTTGGGTAGAAATGTTCTTGAGCTTGGATAGAAATGTTCTTGAGCTTGGGTAGAAATGTTCTTGAGCCTGGGTAGAAATATTCTTGAGTCTGGGTAGAAATGTTCTTGAGCTTGAGTAGAAATGTTCTTGAGTTTGGGAAGAAATGTTCTTGAACTTTGGTAGAAATTTTCTTGAGCCTGTGTAGAAATGTTCTTGAGTTTGGGCAGAAATTTTCTTGAGCTTTGGTAGAAATGTTCTTGAGCCTGGGTAGAAATATTCTTGAGTTTGGGTAGAAATGTTCTTGAACTTGGGTAGAAATGTTCTTGAGCTTTGGTAGAAATGTTCTTGAGCCCGGGTAGAAATGTTCTTGAGTTTGGGCAGAAATGTTCTTGAGCTTTGGTAGAAATGTTCTTGAGCCTGGGTAGAAATGTTCTTGAGTTTGGATAGAAATGTTCTTAAGCTTGGGTAGAAATGTTCTTGACCTTGGGTAGAAATGTTCTTGAGCTTGGGTTGAAATTTTCTTGAGCTTGGGTAGAAATGTTCTTGAGCTTGGGTAGAAATGTTCTTGAGCTTGGGTAGAAATGTTCTTCACTCCGATTCCTCTCACACAGCGACATCGATCTATGAATCCAGACCAACTACACCCAGCCCAAAGCACTTTCATTTCCAGCCAATCAGCAAGCCGCAAAATATTTATTCAGCAACAATTACGTGAGAGATGCAGCAAGGACGGAAGGGGGTTGGGGGAGCAGCTGCAGCTGTATTATGCAGCTGCACAACTCACCGATCACAGAAGAGTGAGGCAAGTTCTTGCTCGTGCTCCTTGCAGCTGCGCGGCCTCTCCGCGTCGTCCCCGTCCTGTGGCTGGCGGATCTTGTGCCTCGCGAGCGCGCCCCGCCGTGGGTGGTACTTGCTGAAGCACGTCTGGCAGTAGCAAACCTGCAACATCGATCGCACCATACTCTTACTTTCACTTCAGCAGTGTTCGTTGTTCTATGCAACATCGATCGCATCATACTGATTCTTTCACCTCACCGGTGTTTGTTACTCTGTGTAACATCGATCGCGCCATACCGTTACTTTCACTTCACCGGTGTTGGTTGGTCTATGAAATATCGATTGCACCACATTGTTACTTTCACCTTACACTAGTCGTTGCTCCATGCAACAGCGACTGCACCATATTATCACTTAATTTTGTATCACAGCGCAAAGAAGTGTGGGAGATTCTCTGGCATGTAAGTCAACTTTCTAAATGCATCTCAATGTGATACTGCGTAATTAGAGAGAAAAAAATCATGTTTTGAATTTGCCAAGCCAAGAAATACACCGCAGTGCACCGATAAAATGAGAAAACATCTGTGTTTTTTTAATAGCATCGCATTAAGGAAATGCAACTGCATGTGGATTTCCCATTACCACGTTCGAAGCCTTTTTTCTCCCCGAGCTTTTTAGAACAAAGGGCATGGAGTGATGTGTCTATAGAAATGATAACAGAGCGAGCCCTCAGGATTGACAAGGACTGCCACTTAACTCTTGAGCTGATAGCGAGGCATTAGCTGGAGGCACCCACAGCAACCTTAAAACTTCTTGCAAGGGAGGAGGGGGGCGGGGGGGGGGGGGCAAGATGGCAGGTCTAACCTGAGTGGCTAATGATTTACGTAAAAGGAAATAACTCGTGTTAAAAGACTCCACCAGAAACTCATGAATTTTCCATGTACTTTTGCCACAAGATGAAGTCTTTGATTTCCATTCAATTGCACTCACAACCCTGGGTGGCAAATTACAACAGACACAATTGTCATAACTAGACCACAACTAGAGGGTTGTCTCGGGGAACCGACGCTCCCATCTCATGCCAGTTCAGCCCATTCTCCCACTTAATAACACCATGCCACACTGGTTTATTGCTTAATCCTGGAAAACTGTTTGGACAAAAAAAAAAAAAAAAAAAAAAAAATAAACACTGGAAGGCAAGGAATGAAGACGGATTCCGATAATAGCAGCTTTTCAAACAAGTGGTTTTGACACAGACTGACAACTCAATTGGAGGGAAAAGATATTTATCGATTTTCTTTAACAGTACTTCAAAACACACAAATCTAGAAGAAGAGTTTTTTTTGTGTTATGGAGACTAATGCTATAGCAACAGAGAAATGGATCAGATGGCAGAACAATTATGGGTGATTGGCAACTGATCTATATAACACCCTATTATTTAAAATCAGAATGTATCAGGCAAAAAAGAGTTTAGATATTTCTGGTCCTGGGCGAAATAAGGTACTTTCGACCCAGTGAGTCTATTCCGGAATAGAGTAATTGTGCCAAAAGTGCCTTATTTCGCCCAGGACAAAAAATCCTACTTTTTTTTTTTTTTGCTTCATATATTCTTATTTTACATAATGGGGTCTTAATATGTAGGTCGTGTGCCTATCATTCCATTGCTCACAAGTAAATGAGGTGTCACGTGAGGACAATGATCAGGTGTCACGTGAAGACAACGATCAGGTGTCACGTGAGGACAACGATCAGGTGTCACGTGAGGACAACGATCAGGTGTGACGTGGGGACAATGATCAGGTGTGACGTGAGGACAATGATCAGGTGTGATGTGAGGACAATGATCAGGTGTGATGTGAGGACAATGATCAGGTGTGACGTGAGGACAATGATCAGGTGTGACGTGGGGACAATGATCAGGTGTGACGTGAGGACAATGATCAGGTGTGACGTGGGGACAATGATCAGGTGTGACGTGGGGACAATGATCAGGTGTCACGTGAGGACAATGATCAGGTGTGCCGTGGGGACAATCATCAGGTGTGACGTGGGGACAATGATCAGGTGTCACGTGAGGACAACGATCAGGTGTCACGTGAGGACAACGATCAGGTGTGACGTGGGGACAATGATCAGGTGTGATGTGAGGACAATGATCAGGTGTCACGTGAGGACAATGATCAGGTGTGACGTGGGGACAATGATCTGGTGTGACGTGAGGACAATGATCAGGTGTGACGTGGGGACAATAATCAGGAGTGACGTGGGGACAATGATCAGGTGTCACGTGAGGACAATGATCAGGTGTGCCGTGGGGACAATGATCAGGTGTGACGTGGGGACAATGATCAGGTGTCACGTGAGGACAACGATCAGGTGTCACGTGAGGACAACGATCAGGTGTGACGTGGGGACAATGATCAGGTGTGACGTGAGGACAATGATCAGGTGTGATGTGAGGACAATGATCAGGTGTGATGTGAGGACAATGATCAGGTGTGACGTGAGAACAATGATCTGGTGTGACGTGAGGACAATGATCAGGTGTGACGTGGGGACAATGATCAGGTGTGACGTGGGGACAATGATCAGGTGTCACATGAGGACAATGATCAGGTTTGCCGTGGGGACAATGATCAGGTGTGACGTGGGGACAATGATCAGGTGTCACGTGAGGACAACGATCAGGTGTCACGTGAGGACAACGATCAGGTGTGACGTGGGGGCAATGATCAGGTGTGACGTGAGGACAATGATCAGGTGTGACGTGAGGACAATGATCATGTATGACGTGAGGACAATCATCAGGTGTGACGTGGGGACAATGATCAGGTGTGACCCGACAATGATCAGGTGTGACGTTGGGACAATGATCAGGTGTGACGTGAGGACAACGATCAGGTGTGACGTGAGGACAATGATCAGGTGTGCCGTGGGGACAATGATCAGGTGTGACGTGGGGACAATGATCAGGTGTCACGTGAGGACAACGATCAGGTGTCACGTGAGGACAATGATCTGGTGTGACGTGAGGACAATGATCAGGTGTGACGTGGGGACAATGATCAGGTGTCACGTGAGGACAATGATCAGGTGTGCCGTGGGGACAATGATCAGGTGTGACGTGGGGACAATGATCAGGTGTCACGTGAGGACAACGATCAGGTGTCACGTGAGGACAACGATCAGGTGTGACGTGGGGACAATGATCAGGTGTCACGTGAGGACAACGATCAGGTGTCACGTGAGGACAATGATCTGGTGTGACGTGAGGACAATGATCAGGTGTGACGTGGGGGCAATGATCAGGTGTGACGTGGGGACAATGATCAGGTGTCACGTGAGGACAACGATCAGGTGTCACGCGAGGACAACGATCAGGTGTGACGTGGGGACAATGATCAGGTGTCACGTGAGGACAACGATCAGGTGTCACGTGAGGACAACGATCAGGTGTGACGTGGGGACAATGATCAGGTGTCACGTGAGGACAACGATCAGGTGTCACGTGAGGACAACGATCAGGTGTCACGTGAGGACAACGATCAGGTGTCACGTGAGGACAATGATCTGGTGTGACGTGAGGACAATGATCAGGTGTGACGTGGGGGCAATGATCAGGTGTCACGTGAGGACAATGATCAGGTGTGACGTGGGGACAATGATCATGTATGACGTGAGGACAATCATCAGGTGTGACGTGGGGACAATGATCGGGTGTGACGTGAGGACAACGATCAGGTGTGACGTGGGGGCAATGATCAGGTGTCACGTGAGGACAATGATCAGGTGTGACGTGGGGACAATGATCATGTATGACGTGAGGACAATGATCAGGTGTGACGTGGGGACAATGATCGGGTGTGACGTGAGGACAATGATCAGGTGTGATGTGGGGACAATGATCATGTATGACGTGAGGACAATGATCAGGTGTGACGTGGGGGCAATGATCAGGTGTCACGTGAGGACAATGATCAGGTGTGACGTGGGGACAATGATCATGTATGACGTGAGGACAATGATCAGGTGTGACGTGGGGACAATGATCGGGTGTGACGTGAGGACAATGATCAGGTGTGATGTGGGGACAATGATCATGTATGACGTGAGGACAATGATCAGGTGTGACGTGGGGACAATGATCGGGTGTGACCAGAGACAGTGATCAGGGTGGCTCTCCATGTTTTTCTTACCGTTACATTCACATATGGGGTTTGAAAGGGGCTTTGAAAGTAACACGAACATTCACGATGGACGACACGCGGTCATTACATTGGTTTTAGGGGAGTGTCAACCTCTACGGCGTTTTGACCTGTTGTGTATAACACTTTTTTTCTCCGCAGACCCACTGGGGATTCCGCGAAAATGGTACTCATAAAAGATATGAACTAATATCCCTCCGCTCTGTATTATTTATACATAATAGATAGATCTCCGAAGAGGTCAGCTGTTTTATAACAACGGGAGTGTGGATTGATGCGGGCGGAGGAGGGGGCAGGGGAGGTTGAAGAGTTCGTACGTATGAAATATCAATAAATCGCAGCCCAGTTAAAAAGTTTCTACCACAGCACAAGGCATGTCTTCTCACTCAATGGTAACGTTTCGAATGGCATCAAATCTCTTCAGAAATAATCCTTAGAAGGAAAGCTTTGAAAAGGTGAAAGATTCTGCGTTCAAGATACATGTTTTGCACTTTCACCCACCTCGCACTGCACACAGTGCCACGCGGCCTTGCTGGGGCTGACCCTATCACACAGGTCGCACATGGCGGGGGGTGGGATGGGGGGGGGCACTTTCACCCACCTCGCACTGTACACAGTGCCACGCGGCCTTGCTGTCGCTGACGCTATCACACAGGTCGCACATGGCGGGGAGTGCGGTGGGGGCACTAACACCCTCACAGGTCGCACGTGGCGGGGAGTGGGGGTGGGGTCGGGGGCACTTTCACCCACCTCGCACTGCACACAGTGCCACGCGGCCTTGCTGGGGCTGACGCTATCACACAGGTCACACATGGCCTTGCTCGTGCACGGGAACTGATCGACGCTCTGGCTTAGCGGTGACAGCAGCATATCCGCCACGGGCGACTCCAGGCTCAGCGACTTCCGGATGCTTCTGCAACCACGTAAACAACGGTGACGTCATAATGATTCAACAGAGACGTCATAATGCATCATCATAGACGTCATACTGCGTCCACACCGAAGTCATGATGCTTTAACATGGGCGTTATAATGCTTCAGCGTGGACGTCACAATGCGTCAACACGGACGCCACAATGCGTCAACACGGACGCCACAATGCGTCAACATGGACGTCATAATGCTTCAACAGGGGGCGCACTTTCTGACAGAATGAGTTATTTTCTACATTTTATAGTCAACACCAATCTTTTTCAGTTGCTAAAGTATAACAGAAAAGTAAACACGTTATTATGTGACATAATTCTATCAGCTTCAATAATATCTTCCCATGTGGGGCAATAACCGAAGGGCAGTGAGCCAGTGATGATTGTTACTGCAACCGGGAATTGAAGACCGAGAGGTATGTGCCTGTTATAAAGTGTTTCAAATGTTATCACGCAAATCCCAATTTTATTGATCATTTAATTTTCAATAAAATTAATGTTAATGTGTTGATTAGAGATCTGAAATGAAATAATGACTCGGTTTTTCGGTTTCAAAACCGAACCGATATTCGATGGACTCGGCTAATCGAAAACCCTTACACCTCTGCCTATTGTCACATGTCGTCTCTAGTGATAGGAAATCACACAAGTCTGACTCTTTATATCCAACAATGAGATGAAAAAATACTCAAAGTGAGGCTCAAATATTGACATATTTCTATTGTCAAAACACACAACTTTCGGCTGACGTGTTTGTTGTATTTGTATATTTCATATAGAGATCTGATGCTTTCAGGCTATCCCACTAAATTACTTAATTTATGGTTTTCCCTTCACGTCTCTGATTCAGTAGGAAACTGCATTAGCAGTCTGGACACGTGCGTATCTATTTTCCGATGCTGCGCCCCTTGAGTTACGTCACACCTCCTCCACTCTGCGGAGATGTTTTAAGCAAGCGACCTGAGGCACATACCGTAATGCATCAAAATGCAAACGACCTGACGCACACATTAATACATTGCTTAATAACAAATCTATAATGGAAGTTAGGGTTAGTGGTTAGGGTTAGGGTTAGGAAATAAAATGTGAAAGTATATTTCTTACTGGTGTCCTAGGAGGTTAAAACTGCCTAAAAAAACCATGTGTGCCTCAGGTCGTTTGCACAGTAACCCATAGATATTACGCCCAACTTCAATTTTCGCCATGCCTCAGGTCGATTGCAAAGACACACGCCCGCCACTCTGTCCAATTCGATGCAGTTGTCACGTGTCTGCCTTGCAGTTATTCCACCCAAACTAATCGCAAAACAGCAGCTCTTTGCCTTCTATCTCAAAACCGCATTTACATTTACCACCAGCAAATCATTTTAGCAACTATGTAGGCCCCCTTCCACGCGATTGATTGGCATTCGTTTAAGTACGAATGCCGTGTCCATTACGTTGCATAAGGATAAAAGGCCAACCTTCGGTCAACGAAAATTGATGTTCATTTGCGAGGTCTTGATTATACAGGACTGCTTGTAAATGACGCCCCAAAATGTGCATTACGAAGCGCTACAACTTGTCGGACTTAACGCCAGGCGAATCGGTTCAGTGCACACAGGGACCGAAACAAAGAATCAGTGCGCCTCGGGGCATGAAAAGTAGTGCACATCACTGGGATAAAACACTCGGTTGAATGAACTTCTCGATGTAGCATGGTAATCACAGTTCTAAGCGAAAACATAGAGAAAAAAAAACAGAATCTAATGAATTTACACAAAGAGCAATTTCATTGTATCTACAAGGTCGGCAACTTAAAACAAGAGCCCAGACAGGCTTCTTATCTCTTTCGTAATAACAGACAAAGAAATTCCATGAATAAGTGATAAAGGATCCCACTTTTTGTTTAATTCTGTTGTGCGCAACGGTATTCAGAGAATAAAAAAAAATTGACCCTAGACATTTGCCAAATCTTATTTACTGTAATCCACCAAATTCCGATCAATGGTTATCCGCACACAGAAACTCATGGTAGAAGAAACAAGTATTAGTAGTCAGTCCATATACCCTGACCTATGATCTTCGTTTATGAAACCCCTGGGTTTTGTATAACTTACAGTCTGGGGGTTTTCTAAAATATCTCTGATGTATTTACTGGATGTGAATTTTTTTTTTTAAACATTGGGATTCTGTACCAGTTTAGTACGATGTAACTAGACTTACGAACTGATCGATTATGATCTACTATGCCGTAAAATCTCCTTGCATCACCTTCGGGACTGATAAGGCATTCTACAGAAGACTAGAATCACTTCTGCTCTTTTGAACAGTGAAAGGCCAAATGCTTGAACAAAACGTCCCCACCTACTGCCCCTGGCCCAAAATGTCTCTGACCCACATGTCATGGATTCAAACGTCCCCACCTACTGCCCCTGGCCCAAAATGTCTCTGACCCACATGTCATGGATTCAAACGTCCCCACCTACTGCCCACTGGCCCAAAATGTCTCTGACCCACATGTCATGGATTCAAACGCCCCCACCTACTGCCCCTGGCCCAAAATGTCTCTCACCCACATGTCATGGATTCAAACGCCCCCACCTACTGCCCACTGGCCCAAAATGTCTCTGACCCACATGTCATGGATTCAAACGCCCCCACCTACTGCCCCTGGCCCAAAATGTCTCTCACCCACATGTCATGGATTCAAACGCCCCCACCTACTGCCCACTGGCCCAAAATGTCTCTGACCCACATGTCATGGATTCAAACGTCCCCACCTACTGCCCACTGGCCCAAAATGTCTCTCACCCACATGTCATGGATTCAAACGCCCCCACCTACTGCCCCTGGCCCAAAATGTCTCTGACCCAAATGTCACGGATTCATTGGGCGATGCAGGTTTTAGGATTACAAGACGCTTGTCGTTACACTTTTGTTACACTTTTGTTACACTCTTGTTACAGGCCCATCACGTTCCTTCTTGATCTCTCCCTCTTTTATGAATTTGTAAAAGTGACGTCAAAATGACACGCACAGCCAAAACTCCGTCAGTGAACACTTCCAATCAGTGAACACCTCCAATCAGTGAACACCTCCAATCAGTGAACACCTCCAATCAGTGAACACCTCCAATCAATGAACACCTCCAATCAGTGAACACCTCCAATCAATGAACACCTCCAATCAGTGAACACCTCCAATCAGTGAACACCTCCAATCAGTGAACACCTCCAATCAGTGAACACCCTTCAATAGACGAACAACAGTTTGTTCCATTTCTGTACTCCATTAGGACAATATGCAGACTGAGGGCAAAAACTTCGTTCGATCGAAATCGCCAAAACAACATTTTGTTTCTATTTGACAGAGGTCAAAAACTACATTTTACTCTATTTTTCGAAGGTCAAAAATCACATGTTGTTTCCATTTTGTGGGGGGCTAAAAATGACTTTTTTGTTTCCAGCCACACAAGAAAAGTTTGAATGGTTGTCGGGAGAAGAAAAAATCTCTTCCTGCAGACCATTTTCTGTAGACCATTCCCTTAGACCATTTTCTGTGCTTCATAAATACAAAATAAACCGGAAATTTGGGTCCGAATATTGCCATCCGTTTCTGTTCCAGTTCACGTGCGAACCAAACTCTCACGCGAAGCTGGGGATGGAGGAACGGGGTGTTAAACAGTTAAAACGTTTATTGTGACGTAAATACTACAAACTGGCGGATTGGGGGGGGGGGGCGCTGTTCATAATAGACCTTCCCCCAGCTGCCTCGCTAATTTCTGTAGCAGATGGTTAAGACCTAAAGCAGCTAGATTAGGCGAAAACATACCATTGACAACACCCTACGACAGTTAGGAATGCGTTGGTACTCAAATTATCTCAAAGTGTGACGCAAGCACTTCAGCTTATGGCATTACCTACGACACATTTTTTCGCTAAGCATTGTAAGCATCTACACGTGACCACCCCCCCCCCTCACCCTCCTTCACCCGCCTCCCCCCCCCCCCCCCCCCCGCTCCCTGAAACCACTCACGTGACGGGGAGAACACGTACAGAAAGAGCTGCTAATGAGCAATTAGTATCGACCATAGAATTTGGTCATTATATCTGGGGGAGGAGGGGGAGGGAAGAAGATGAGAGGGGGGAGGAATTTCACAACTCCTCAATGAATGATAACGAACATCTGTCTGAATCTCAGCTGCTAGTCATACCTGTCCTTACTTCAGCTGTGCTTTGGCAAAAGCCCTAAAGATAAATCCTGGGTAGAAAATGCGTGTTTTTCATTTGTCTGCCACACTCGCTAAATTAAATATACTGACCTTTAGCGAGTTCAGTTCGAAAACCACCTGTTTTTTTTTTTAAATTACAGTTTTGTTTACCCAAACAGAGCAGTAAACACTTGCCATGAATTGTTGAAAACCTGCGCAATGCCGAGTAACCACACGATTCAATAACACCCACAGGCTATTCAGTAACATCTTGCGCACAGCTAAAACTACCCACGCCACTTTTCACCTACCATGCCAAAAAAAAAAAAAAAAAACTTGATTTAAAGTCACACACTTTAACAGCCCCCAAAATGAAGTTCATTGCAGCCTGTGTTACACCACGCTCTGACAGGTCACTTGATGACGTCACGCTTACTTGCTTCGTTCCTCTGTGTATCTGATGACGACATTCTCGAGGGCGAGGTTGCGCGGCAGCCCCTCCAGTCGCTCCTTATTCAAGTGCACTTCCTTCCTGCACGACGGGCAGTCCAGCACTGAAAACAAACATAGCCGACATACAATGATAAAACCACACGAAAAAGGGTGGCACTGATCCGAAACATATCCCCCTCCCCCCCACCCCCCCCCCCCGCTACGCCGGCAACCTGAAGAGCGAGTGCGAAGAGTGCGCAAGGCTGGGGGAGGGGGGCTTTATTTTATTTCCTGATTTTTTATACTGATATATTCTCTTATAAATTCGACATGTTTTGCACATAAATGGCACTGACAGCGATGTTATACTGCATGTTCCTGCAATCCAGACAGCACAGTCAAATCCCCATCGAAGGGCGGCCTTTCTGACTCGGGAAATAGTCATTATACAGAACGGTGTTCCCTAAAAATGCAGGTGCAGTATGCAAGAAATCATAGGAAACGGAAAACGGGAAGCAAAAAGCCTGTTCCTCCACCAGTGGTTGTTCCTCCACCAGTGGTTGTTCCTGCACCAGTGGTTGTTCCATGAACAGTGTTTTACCTTTGCTAAAACTTTTAAAAATCAGTCCAGCAAACTAAAATAAATGTATCTTTTAAGTACAGTAAGGGTCACAAATGACAAAAAGCCATCCCCCCCCTCCCCCTCAGGTTTTATTTTCCGAGTTCTGCATTGAGCATATCTATAAAACACTTTTCAAAAGCTCGCAGCTCGACTACCAATCCGGTGGACTATTTTGACCCAACTCGCCAATTAACTTGAGCAGAAAGGTGCCAAGATATCGCCCGACCTTTTCTTGCTCGTGCTAATTGAACCAAAGTTGTACCTAGCCTTCTCTTGTTGCCAAATCTCACTAAAATGGGTATCAATAAATCCAATCAATTGGGACGTGTGGATCGCTGACGGCGCAGGCGGATATATGCCTATTTCCTACCAAGTAAACAAAGGGAGGGGTGGGAGGGGTTGGGGGGGGGGGGGTGACCGCGACAGTGAAAGCGCAGTTATGAAGAATCCAGTCCAAGATGTCCGCACCTCAGTTTTACAGATAAAACCTGAACATCTTGGTTGGCGCTGATAAAAACGGGATATTCTGGGTGGCATTATTCAAACGTTTTGGGAGTCTGTTTACCTAGCGTCTGTTGAGTACAGCGTTTACTTCGCGTCCGTTGAGTACAGCGTTTACTTCGCATGTGTTGAGTACAGTGTTTACTTCGCGTCCGTTGAGTACAATGTTTACCTAGCGTCCGTTGAGTATAGCAGTTCGAACAGCATCGCCTTCTTATCTTGAAAGCGTTTAAAGAATTTGGCTGGTGAAAACAATGCGAAACAATAAGAGCCACGAAATTACATCAAGACGGACCAGAAGGCTCCGAAATCAAATGGGTCCTAATGGATTGCACTGATTATTTACAGTTTTACTGATGTATCACTAACTTGTATATTGTATAAAAAAAATATCCTGCAGAGGTGAGCAAGGGGTTGGATTTTTGTTTTCTAATTTAGGTCCCTGTTCTCGCTTTCTAATTCCGTCCGGTAGAGGAAGGGGGTGGGGGAGGAGGGGGGGGTGGAGGGGGGAGGGGGGGAGAACCTGGGGAAACGTGTCAATTCCAAGCCACGGTCTGTTCTGACCAGATACAGCGAAATGGCCTTCATGACAAGATTACCAATTACAACAGTCCAGCACACTGCCACCCCAATGTGGAATTAATAAATAACGACGTCTACTATTGTGAAGGAAGGGGGGGGGGGAGGGGTGGCAGGGGGCAGGGGGAGGTTGAGGAAGGAGGGCGTTATATTTACAGACATTTCACCAAACAAGTTTTATTTATCATGCTCATGGTCGTTATACATCGCAAAATACATGCCTGAAACTCGGCTGGCATGAATGGGTTCGGCTGGGATGAATGGGTTCGGCTGGGATGAATGGGTTCGGCTGGCATGAATGGGTTCGGCTGGGTGAATGGGTTCGGCTGGGATGAATGAGTTCGGCTGGGATGAATGGGTTCGGCTGGCATGAATGGGTTCGGCTGGCATGAATGGGTTCGGCTGGGTGAATGGGTTCGGCTGGGATGAATGGGTTCGGCTGGGATGAATGGGTTCGGCTGGCATGAATGGGTTCGGCTGGCATGAATGGGTTCGGCTGGGTGAATGTGTTCGGCTTGGATGAATGTGTTCGGCTTGGATGAATGGGTTCGGCTGGGATGAATGGGTTCGGCTGGGATGATTGGGTTCGGGTGGGTGAATGTGTTCGGCTGGGTGAATGTGTTCGGCTGGGATGAATGGGTTCGGCTGGGATGAATTCGCACGTAACTCATCTCCCGTACTTTGTTCTTATGTGAAGCTACAGACAAGCAGACGGCTTACCGAGATCTTTTTTACTCTTCTTCTTCTTGGTCTTGTTATCGAGGATGTCCTGTAGGCACTTCTTGCACACGCTGTGGGAGCACGGCAGCATGAGCGGGTCGGCGTACAGCTCCAGGCACACGGGACACGTCAACTCCTCCTCCATACTCTCTAGGTTAAAATCCACCCCTGTATCAACGCAGAACAGAAAAAAAGTATCAAATCTGTGATACTGAATCCGAGTTCAAAATGAATAATTTTAGTTCACAGGCGTATATTGTAAGCCGTTTGGGCAGGATTATCTGAGAAAAAAAAACAGTATGTAAAAATAAACTTTTGTTGTTGTTGTTGTTATCAATTATTGTTATCAATTTCCTTATCAATTCCTTCCTCTGGTCATTTGTGAGCTCTTTGTCCAAATGAAAATGACGTTGTGGCATGTCAGTGTGTTATCGTTGTTATCAATACCACGCCAAACTGACACACAAAAGTCAGATATGCTAGAACAGTGCTTGCTATGCACTGTTATCGCGTGACGTCACTGCTATCGCGTTACGTCACTGTTATCGCAGTACGTCACTGCTATAGCGGTGCGTCACTGTTAGCGCAGTACGTCACTGCTATCGCGGTACGTCACTGTTACCGCGGTACGTCAGTGTTATGCTACGTCACTGCTATCGCGTTACGTCGCTTTTATCGCGGTGCATCACTGCTATCGCGGTACGTCACTGTTAGCGCGGCACGTCACTTTTATCGCAGCACGTCACGGTTAGCGCGGTACGTCACTGCTATTGCGTTACGTCACGGTTAGCGCGGTACGTCACTGTTATCGCCGCACGTCACTATTATCGCGGTACGTCATTTATCATGTTACGTCACTGGTATCGCGGTACGTCACTGCTATCGCCTTACGTCACTGTTAGCGCGTTACGTCACTCTTATCGCGATACGTCAGGAATCATGTTACGTCACTGGTATCGCGGTACGTCAAGTTTAGCGTGGTCCGTCACTGTGATCACGGTACGTAACTAATATGTTGTCTAGTTACCAACAAAACAATACACGTGTACTCGTCACAGCGGTCAAATTACAAAGGCACTGACGATCTATAGCAATGTTATAAAACTGCCTGCCCACTAACCAGCTGCAGATTTCAATATCTTTGAGAAATCGTTGTTGTCAGACCTGGAAAGTTCGACAGGCCTAAATATATAACAACAAGCTAACAACTGAATCACTGCTTGCCGTACAAAATCACTGGGCTTCTTAATCCATGTGGTAAATCCACTGATTTTACGGATCCGCTGAACATAGACACAGACATCCAAACAATTCCGCGAAAGCCATTCTAAAAACTTCACTTCTCGATTTTACCCTTACGTAGATCTATCACTCTCACAAAATATTCATCGCACAAGTAGGATTTTTTAAATTTTCTTCTTTTTTTTAAATATGCATCTCCAGTCCGAGGTTAAAGTTGTATAATGTGTCATAGTGTGTTATAGTGTGTACAAGCACTACAAAAGACTTTCAAATAAGCATTATCAAAAATTCACTGTTCGATCTGAGAGAAATAAGAACGCAACCAGCCACCCCCCCTCCCCCTCTCCCTAAAGCTTACTGGCGTTTCATTCGCAAATTTTAAATCACCATGACCTCTGTGTATCTGTCACCAGTTCATCCGCAAGCTGCCAAACAAGTGCATGGATTTGCTTCAAACGTAGTGAACTCGGTCTAGTTCGCTTAGTTGGGCACTTGGCAGGAGTACATGTATATACCAAGTGCCAAGCGGATGTACGTGCTAGAAAAAAAATATATACAACCCATACAAAAGTTAAGACCCTAAGCTCATTTATTGTGTCTTTCCTATCTTATCGCAGTAAATTATCATCCTGCTTTCTACGCACTTATACTGACCTAGTTCGCCCGAAGATGAGGCATCCGAATCCGTTTTCTTCATAGACAGAGTCTGCACAGTCCAGTTTTTCACTGAGCACATATTTTTTAAACAGTTATCCTTTCTCCAAAGACGCCTGCGAAATCTGTGCATGTTCGAAGCTGTGCTATGTTATTGATAATATACCAGTAATGTCACACGACGTCACAGATATTATACTAGTAATGTCACACAACGTCACACAGATTATGGCAGCGTGATATACTCTATTAAACAACTGCAGGGGGCGCAGTTCAGGAGTGCAATTAATGCTAACATCAGGTTCAATACATGCACCATTTCTTAACAGAGTGCAAATTATTTTTCACAGGTGCTTACGTTGTGACAGGCACTGTGGCTGCAGGGTACACGCCAGCGGTCTTCCTATACACCATATCGATTCATAACTGACGCTGTGATGTTTTCCTCTAAGTCCAAAAGCAGTGGCATCGTGTGACACGGCTGTAGAAATCAAGTCCCCTTTTTCATGGCACCGCACTAATGACGTATTCATGGCACCCCTATTCCCTCACATAATCGCCCTCATCCTATCCCACAGCTTCCTGAGCTCTTCGTAAATAACATGCCACATTACTGTTTGCGTGAATTTCTTCAGCACGTGCGGCCTACTCAGACTGGTGGTTCGTTTTGAAGTCCCCACCATAAAGCCATTGGTTTTTTTATAGGCACTTTGTGACATAAGTGTAGTTATAGCAGTGATAACACACAGGTACATTAAGTTGAAAGAGAGGCGACGCTGTGACCAGGAAATACATATAAAGGTTTATATATATATATATATATAGAGAGAGAGAGAGAGAGAGAAAGAGCATTTGCCTTGTACTTAACTCTCGACGATATCAAACACCACCACCCGCCCCTCCCCCTCCCCCCTCCCCCTCATCCGGTCTCGTTTCAATTTGTTCTCTTTTTTCACAACGAATCATGCGCTGTTCAATCCCAGGGTACTTCAAACAATGTGCGAATTCCCTTCTGTTTCACGCACATTGCTTGCTAGAACATATCTAGTGCAAGGCGGGATCGCCGTCCTCCCCCCCCCCACCCCACGCCCTCCCCGCCCCCCCCCACCCGAGCTCCCTTGCATGTCAAACCAACATGTTCCCACCACACACATAACCTCGACCATATCACACAAGTCATTCATATAAATGACTTCTTTATTACAAATCGTTACAGGTCTTTCACATCACGAAAGCTTTTACAGGTTCCCTCGTCTATTTTTAGGGTTGTCAAGATGCACAGATATGAAAGGTTTCGCCACCCTCCCCACCCCATCCCCGCCCCTCCCCGCTCTCACCCGAGCTTTCACATCGCTAAAGCTTTTACAGGTTCCCTCATATATTTTTAGGGTTGCCTAGATCCACCGATATGAAAGGTTTCGCTGCAGTTCCACTTCGTATTCAATTCATATTACATAATTTAGTTGAAGGGTATTTATTTCTATCTATCCCTTGAGCCTGTTGCTATAGCGATACGACTTCTCACCACTTCTCGTCATACAACATACTCGTGTTCTTCCTCACAACCAAGTTGTCAACGGAAACCACCTTTTTATCTAGGGTCAAATAAAATCGGCCAAGATGGGACAAGTGATGAAATCAGTTCCTTCTCCAAAACAAAAATAATACTACCACCTTTCGAAACACAAACCAACAAGAAAATCAGAGCTTGCTTTTTATTCTCAACTCCAAGCAATTAAGTGTGAGCTTTTCGTTTCTACTGTATAGATTTTCCTTCCTGTACGTGACTCGATATCTCTCATGACTGACTGTTGGCCAGTAGAACAGCCAGTTCATATAAATTATATATGGCCCTTCTCCTCCAATAAGATCTGAAATCTTTTCAGCACGTAAATGTGCCCTGTTTTTGTGGAAATGGGTCCACGTTCAAACAGCAGCCAATATAAGAGCTGGCTAACTTGAAAACATCAATAGTGTTTCCGGGAAATATCATCAACTCCTTGCTTTGGATTTTCCCCCCAGTTTCTCTTATGCATTTATGTCGGTACGCATCACACAACTTTGTTTAGATACTATCTGTCGACTATACTGACGTATGCAGTTATCACACTGGATTTATTCAATTACGGGTTGACAAGCCAATGTATGATCCACAATCATACATGTTTATATTTACCATGCAAGTGACCTTTTAGATGCGCAAAAAAATCCTTGGTCTTCTTTTGCGCAATCAAAATGAAGACACTTTTGTTTGTGTTGTCACAAAGGGCCAGCCAAGGACAGCGTGTGGAGTTGAGGGGTGACGTCACATAGAACGTTCCTTTGTGCAATTCGGATCAAAATAACCTAATTCCTGTTTATTATGAATTTAAAATAGAACTGGGGCTCCCCTCAAAACGGCTCTGCATTCCCCCCTCCCCTCCGAACACCCGTTATCAGTCCAGGTGCTACCCAACCTCCCTTCCCCTAAATTCATAAGAATCGAGTGAGGCGCGAGTTGCAATCACGTTTTGACGTCATATGGCGTCACGTGGTGGGCAATATGCGTCAATACAACAGCAACCGGCAGTCCTGTCCAAGGCATAATCCCACTAAGTTTGTAGTTGATCCCACTTGTCGTTCAACAGTTATCGTGTTAACAAAATCAAGTGTCCACAACAGACGCACACACCACATACACATACTCATACACACACCCTCACACATTTCGTGCAACAGTTATCGTGTTAACACAATCAAGCGTCTAATAACAGACCACAGACACATACTCTTAAACACACAACCTCACACAAAACACGAAAACAGGACATTTCCCCTTTGCGGGGGGGGGGGGGGGGGGGGGACATAAAGACGCGATACAATTCTGAGGTGCCATACTTACCTGTGCTATGTTGTAGTTTTTCTTCGAAAGGTTGCGCAATATCTAATGTTTTTTTGTTTTTTTCAAAGAAGCTCTTGTCGGTTGAACATGACTAAGTCTTACTACAACAAGCCACCATACAGAGCACAGCCCCAACCGGAAGTCCAAGTAAAATCTAAGATGACCTTGATCACTGTGACCTTGAAATTAGGTCAAGGTCAAATAAAAACAACGTGCAGCTCCCCACTTTGATAGATCATATATAAACCAAATATCATGGGATTTTCAGGGTGGGAGTAACAGCCGGCGATAACGGGCAGACGGGCAACACCCAACTCTATATACCCCCTCGGTAATAAAGATGCTGTCGACGGCTAATAAACTGTGCTGGGAATAAAACCTTCAAACTGTGTAACTATGCGAAAATAGGTAAGCCATACAATAAAATTCTCATTCGCATAGCACTTGACAATGAGCCCGTTATGTGAACAGGAATGATAAGTGCCCGAGTCACCATGTCAACCAATACGTCACCATGTCAACCAATACAAGTTCACACAATGCTAACACTACCAAGTGCATGGTAAATAGCAATAGCGCTACCAGCAGGTGTTTGCCGAGTATAATGAACTGTCAATAGCTTAATCAGGGCAATTATATAACGCATCCAATGAAAAAAAAAACCACACGAGTGGTTGGTGGACTGTTGTGAAAACCCGTCTGAATCACACGAACGGGAGGGCTGATCCGACTCCCCCCTCCCCCTCCTCTCCACAGCCTGTAGCACTGGCAGCAGGAGCCGGAACCACAGGAGCGGGAGGGCTGATCCGACTCCCCCCCCTTCTCCCCGCAGCCTCAAGCACTGGCAGCAGGAGCCGGAACCTGACGACCGGGAGGGCTGATCCGACTCTCCCTCCCCCCTCCTCCCCGCAGCCTCAAGCACTAGCACCAGGAGCCGGAACCACACGAACGGGAGGGCTGATCCGACTCTCCCTCCCCCCTCCTCCCCCACAGCCTGAAGCACTAGCACCAGGAGCCGGAACCACACGAACGGGAGGGCTGATCCGACTCTCCCTCCCCCCTCCTCCCCCCACAGCCTGAAGCACTAGCATAAGGAGCCGGAACCACACGAACGGGAGGGCTGATCCGACTCTCCCTCCCCCCTCCTCCCCCCACAGCCTGAAGCACTAGCACCAGGAGCCGGAACCACACGAACGGGAGGGCTGATCCGACTCTCCCTCCCCCCTCCTCCCCGAACCCTGAAGCACTGGCAGCAGGAGCCGGAACCACACGAACGGGAAGGCTGATCCGACTCTCCCTCCCCCTCCTCCCCCAGCCTGTAGCACTGGCAGCAGGAGCCCGAACACGAACGGGAGGGCTGATCCGACTCCCCCCTCCCCCTCCTCCCCCCACAGACTGAAGCACTAGCACCAGGAGCCGGAACCACAGGAGCGGGAGGGCTGATCCGACTCCCCCCCTTCTCCCCGCAGCCTCAAGCACTAGCATAAGGAGCCGGAACCTGACGACCGGGAAGGCTGATCCGACTCTCCCTCCCCCCTCCTCCCCCACAGCCTGAAGCACTAGCATAAGGAGCCGGAACCACACGAACGGGAGGGCTGATCCGACTCTCCCTCCCCCCTCCTCCCCCCACAGCCTGAAGCACTAGCACCAGGAGCCGGAACCACACGAACGGGAGGGCTGATCCGACTCTCCCTCCCCCCTCCTCCCCGAACCCTGAAGCACTGGCAGCAGGAGCCGGAACCACACGAACGGGAAGGCTGATCCGACTCTCCCTCCCCCTCCTCCCCCAGCCTGTAGCACTGGCAGCAGGAGCCCGAACACGAACGGGAGGGCTGATCCGACTCTCCCTCCCCCTCCTCCCCCCACAGCCTGAAGCACTAGCACCAGGAGCCGGAACCACACGAACGGGAGGGCTGATCCGACTCTCCCTCCTCCTCCTCCCCGAACCCTGAAGCACTCGCAGCAGGAGCCGGAACCTCACGACCGGGAGGGCTGATCCGACTCTCCCTCCCCCCTCCTCCCCACAGCCTGAAGCACTGGTAGCAGGAGCAGGAACCACACGACCGGGAGGGCTGATCCGACTCTCCCTCCCCCCTCCTCCCCACAGCCTGAAGCACTGGTAGCAGGAGCAGGAACCACACGAACGGGAGGGCTGATCCGACTCTCCCTCCACCTCCTCCCCACAGCCTGAAGCACTGGCAGCAGGAGCCGGAACCACACGAACGGGAGGGCTGATCCGACTCTCCCTCCCCCCTCCTCCCCACAGCCTGAAGCACTGGCGGCAGGAGGCGGAACCTCACGACCGGGAGGGCTGATCCGACTCCCCCCTCCCCCTCCTCCCCACAACCTGAAGCACTGGCACCAGCAGCCGGAACCACACGAGCGGGAGGGCTGATCCGACTCTCCCTCCCCCCTCCTCCCCGCAGCCTCAAGCACTGGCGGCAGGAGCCGGAACCTCACGATCGGGAGGGCTGATCCGACTCCCCCCTCCCCCTCCTCCCCACAACCTGAAGCACTAGCATCAGGAGCTGATCCGAGAAAACCCTCGCATGAGAACTGAGATATCATGAGAGATTTTATGGACTAGGGCACTTCACCTGCACTCCCAGATGTTTACATCCAGATAGAAAAAAAAAACCAAAACGGATCCCAAACCCGGAACAGTACTTCCCAACCACCCTAGAGAAAATGTTACTAAGCAAAGAACCCAGAGGGAATTTTAGGACCTTAAACCTTTCAGTAGCCAAACCCGGTCGATTTCTAATATTTTTTTCCCAGACAATGTGAGATTTTTAAATTGCAATTGTAAGTCCAACAGTTCAGAGCTGACACAAACGGTCATACAAGTCGGGGTTGGCTGACTAACCGCAGCTGACACCAGCGGGCATACTAGTCAGGATTGGCTGACTAACCGCAGCTGACACCAGCGGGCATACTAGTCGGGGTTGGCTGACTAACCGCAGCTTACACCAGCGAGCATACTAGTCACGATTGGTTGACTAACCGCAACTGACACCAGCGGGCATACTAGTCAGGATTGGCTGACTAACCGCAGCTGACACCAGCGGGCATACTAGTCAGGATTGGCTGACTAACCGCAGCTGACACCAGCGGGCATACTAGTCGGGGTTGGCTGACTAACCGCAGCTGACACCAGCGGGCATACTAGTCAGGATTGGCTGACTAACCGCAGCTGACACCAGCGGGCATACTAGTCACCATTGGTTGACTAACCGCAACTGACACCAGCGGGCATACTAGTCAGGATTGGCTGACTAACCGCAGCTGACACCAGCGGGCATACTAGTCAGGATTGGCTGACTAACCGCAGCTGACACCAGCGGGCATACTAGTCGGGGTTGGCTGACTAACCGCAGCTGACACCAGCGGGCATACTAGTCAGGATTGGCTGACTAACCGCAGCTGACACCAGCGGGCATACTAGTCGGGGTTGGCTGACTAACCGCAGCTGACACCAGCGGGCATACTAGTCGGGGTTGGCTGACTAACCGCAGCTGACATCAGCCAGCATACTAGTCACGATTGGTTGACTAACCGCAGCTGACACCAGCGGGCATACTAGTCACCATTGGTTGACTAACCGCAACTGACACCAGCGGGCATACTAGTCAGGATTGGCTGACTAACCGCAGCTGACACCAGCGGGCATACTAGTCAGGATTGGCTGACTAACCGCAGCTGACACCAGCGGGCATACTAGTCAGGATTGGCTGACTAACCGCAGCTGACACTAACGGGCATACTAGTCACGATTGGTTGACTAACCGCAGCTGACACCAGCGGGCATACTAGTCAGGATTGGCTGACTAACCGCAGCTGACACTAACGGGCATACTAGTCACGATTGGCTGACTAACCGCAACTGACACCAGCCAGCATACTAGTCAGGATTGGCTGACTAACCGCAGCTGACACCAGCCAGCATACTAGTCAGGATTGGCTGACTAACCGCAGCTGACACCAGCGGGCATACTAGTCGGGGTTGGCTGACTAACCGCAGCTGACACCAGCGGGCATACTAGTCGGGGTTGGCTGACTAACCGCAGCTGACACCAGCGGGCATACTAGTCACGATTGGCTGACTAACCGCAACTGACACCAGCGGGCATACTAGTCAGGATTGGCTGACTAACCGCAGCTGACACCAGCGGGCATACTAGTCGGGGTTGGCTGACTAACCGCAGCTGACACCAGCGGGCATACTAGTCGGGGTTGGCTGACTAACCGCAGCTGACACCAGCGGGCATACTAGTCGGGGTTGGCTGACTAACCGCAGCTGACATCAGCCAGCATACTAGTCACGATTGGTTGACTAACCGCAGCTGACACCAGCGGGCATACTAGTCGGGGTTGGCTGACTAACCGCAGCTGACACTAACGGGCATACTAGTCACGATTGGCTGACTAACCGCAACTGACACCAGCGGGCATACTAGTCACGATTGGCTGACTAACCGCAGATGACACCAGCGGGCATACTAGTCAGGATTGGCTGACTAACCGCAGCTGACACCAGCGGGCATACTAGTCGGGGTTGGCTGACTAACCGCAGCTGACACCAGCGGGCATACTAGTCGGGGTTGGCTGACTAACCGCAGCTGACACCAGCGGGCATACTAGTCGGGGTTGGCTGACTAACCGCAGCTGACACCAGCGGGCATACTAGTCGGGGTTGGCTGACTAACCGCAGCTGACATCAGCCAGCATACTAGTCACGATTGGTTGACTAACCGCAGATGACACCAGCGGGCATACTAGTCACGATTGGTTGACTAACCGCAGCTGACACCAGCGGGCATACTAGTCACGATTGGTTGACTAACCGCAGCTGACACCAGCGGGCATACTAGTCACGATTGGTTGACTAACCGCAGCTGACATCAGCCAGCATACTAGTCACGATTGGTTGACTAACCGCAGATGACACCAGCGGGCATACTAGTCACGATTGGTTGACTAACCGCAGATGACACCAGCGGGCATACTAGTCACGATTGGTTGACTAACCGCAGCTGACACCAGCGGGCATACTGGTCTTGATTGGATTGTAATAGACACTGTCCCAAACGAGGTCACATCGATGAACGATTTATACGATCAATCAAATTTACAAAAGCACAGAACAAAGATTTCAAGTTCTTTCTTTTACTTTTATCAATGCTTCAACAGGCTTCCATGTGTTTAATCGTATTGCTTCGCATTCTCAGTTTTTCGTTTCTTTCTTTCTCTTTTTTTTTTTTTTTTTTTTTGGCAAATTTTTTCTGACTTTCTCACAAATTCCATATATTTATTCCTACAGAGACTGACATACGTTTGAGTTTTCCCTTGATTAATTACAACATATCATGCAATACATCCTGCAGCTTACAGCTGCAGCTGTATTGGCAGTTTGCTTCTGGAAGCGCCAGGACTCGGACGCCGCACAGCCCTAGGCAAGGGCAATTACGTCACAATAACACCGAGCCCGTTTTCACACAGGTAACAAATTGAGTTTAAGGACGGTGCAAAAAGCCTTTACAAGAGGGGGAGCGGGTGGGGGGGGGGGTGCGGGGGAAGAGAAACGTCCTTGCTGTCACACAATTAATGCAGCAGTTGGGCTCAGGAAATGGGATGAAATGGCATTGTAAATGACTTGTAAATGGAAAGGAGCACAAGACAACGATGTGTAATCACCCGCGTGAACCTCCTGCACACTCAACTGGCACAAAAAAAAGGCATCGCAAGGTTTTATACCCACAAATGGGGTAAAACAAAAACAGAAAAAAACAATGAATCGATGTTGATATTCAAAATATATTATTTTGTTTCTTGTTTGTATCTTGAGAATATCTGATGGTTACCCAAGACTTGTGATATTGTGTGTACCCCTGCCACAGACTGATTTCAGAAAGGAACCCCTTTCCCCGTGCCAATAACCCCCTTCTAAATGCTTTCATTACTATTTGCCGTTTGCTAATCAAGCTACTATTGTTATTTTAATCGAATGAGCGCAAAAATCGAGACACAAAAATTACCGAAGTGCAAAATCCTGCCTTATCTGAAATCTAAATGCGGTTTTGTTCTCGTCGTATTGTTGCTGTCTCCCTCCAATGAACTGACTACCTACCACCGTCCAAATGACTACCTACCACCATCCAAATGACTACCTACCACCATCCAAATGACTACCTACCACCGTCCAAATGACTACCTACCACCGTCCAAATGACTACCTACCACCATCCAAATGACTACCTACCACCGTCCAAATGACTACCTACCACCGTCCAAATGACTACCTACCACCGTCCAAATGACTATCTATAACCGTCCAAATGACTACCTACTACCACTGAACTGACCAACTACCACCGTTCAAATGACTACCTACCACCGTTCAAATGACTACCTACTACCTTTGAACTGACTACCTTCTACCACTGAACTGACTACTTTCCACCACTGAACTGATTACCCCCAGTTGAAGTGACTATCTCCCACCGTTGAAGTGACTATCTCCTACCGTTGAAGTGACTATTCCCCACCGTTGAAGTGACTACCTCCCACCGTTAAACTAAATGTCTGTAGCCACATCACACGGTTCACTCCACACATACTTTGCTTGGTTAAATATCAAGACTTTGGCGACTACAGGAGCAGGAAATAATACATGATATATCCAACCACGAGCATTGAAACGGCCTTTAACAAGTCGCGTAGGGGTGAATTAAGACCAATTCCTATTCCCTGAGTGATATGTATCTCGTATCTCTGCTTACGTAAGCAGAGACCGTATTCTTCCTAACTCCATTATTGACTCCGCAATGCGGCATGGCCACATTTTGTTAGTTGGATGCCTGTAGTTAAGATGCAAGGAGTCCAGATGCCGGATATTGGACCGGAAAAATATCCAGATGCGAGGTGTCTGGATATCGTTTTGAAAACTAAACAAGCGTTTTTTTTGTGTTTGGGTGTGTATGTTTGTCTGGCGTACATTTGCACTTGAATACGAGAGACATACCGAAGCGGCGAAACACATTTCTACGGCTCTACCAAAGCGGGGAACAGTGCGGTGTGCAGTTCAAATTCTCTATACCGTTATAGATCACGGGGGAGGGGGGCGGAGCCTCGTTATAGATCAAGGGGGAGGGGGCGGAGCCTCGTTATAGATCACGGGGGGGGGGGAAAGCCTCGTTACAGATCACTGGGGCATCCCTCGTTACATATCACCGGGGCATCCCTCGTTACAGATCACCGGGGCATCCCTCGTTACAGATCACTGGGGCATCCCTCGTTACAGATCACTGGGGCAAGCCTCGTTATAGATCAATGGGGCATCCCTCGTTACAGATCACTGGGGCATCCCTCGTTACAGATCACTGGGGCACGCCTCGTTACAAATCACTGGGGCACGCCTCATTATATATCACTGGGACAAGCCTCGTCATCGCATCATACATATCTTCGGACAACTTCGGCGAGCAATACGACGGTTCGGCACACACCGGGGGCTCACAAGCGCCAAACCCCAGCCTCCTCCCTCTCCGCCACCTCGCGCCACAAACTTCCAACATATCACGTGATCGAGCGAAGAATCTGCCATTAATGAACATCAGAACCTTGCAATGCCTTCCAGTAGTTCCAGGTTGATTCAGAGGTTGTTACGGGGTAGTTAGGGGGTAGTTCCGCGGTAGTTCCTAGGTAGTTCCGGAGCAGTTTCAGGCGGGTTCCTAGGTAGTTACGGGGTAGTTTCCCTACAATCGTTCCGTATGCGGGAAAGAGGATTTTCGTGACGACGAGTAAAGTTACCAACAGACAAATTCATCGATCTACCAGGAAATTTCGAGAAAGGCACTTTATCCGTACTTTATCTCTCCGCCATCACAAAGAGCACTTGTGATGGATCTGGCCATGACCGCTAATCAAGCGAAATGTTAGGCTCCCCAGCTGATGTATTGCCGACGATGTATACGGCACAAAAAAAGCAATAATTTTCACAGGATGTATTTGATTAATTTTCCAGGAGCAGGAAAACTCCAAATATCACAGTGTTCAGCACTCACGGCTAGTCCGCACGGCTAGTCCACGCGGCTAGTCCACACGCCTAGTCCACGCGGCTAGTCCGCACGGCTAGTCCACACGGCTAGTCGACACGAACAGTCCGCACGGCTAGTCCACCCGGCTAGTCAACGCGGCTAGTCCGCACGGCTAGTCCACGCGGCTACTCCACACGCTTAGTCCACGCGGCTAGTCGACACGGACAGTCCGCACGGCTAGTCCACGCGGCTAGTCGACACGAACAGTGCACGGCTAGTCCACCAGGCTAGTCCAATCATCTACAACACTTATTTATATCCTAGCGTATGTGTATTAGACGGAGACTTTATAACATAGAACCTTAGGGGATCAAGCCTGAAAATCAGTGCTGCAGGAAGAAAACCTCACACACACTCTTCAACCGTTGCAGGCGCGGGCTTTGAAAAATCACAATAAATAAATAAATCAATCAATAATAACTGTGAATAACAGCATGTTCTGCACATATGTATGCAAATTTCACTATGTTTCTTTTTTATTTGCAGATCGAACGTGAATAGAGCACACTGTACATGGCCTGTGTCGCTGCGGCATTCCGGAAACTTCCAACCCTTTTTCCACGAAATAAGAACACATTCATCTATATTCGAATCCCACTGGACAAAACTTAATGAGATATGAACAGTCGAGTCAGAGAGTCACAAAGCGTGGGTCTCCCCCCTGCTGACATCTGGCGTGTTATATATAACGCACTTTCTAGTTATAGATTAAATACTGTTTATATATATATATATATATATATATATATATATATATATATATATATATATATATATATATATATTGTGTGTGTGTGTGAAAGCGAAGTGTGCACTGAAGTCCTGTTTTTATTTTTCATTTTTTTTTCATTAGAATGACAACCTACATAGATCAATATCCTGTAGAGTGTCCAAAGGGCAGGATCAAGGAGTCAACTGAGGGAACGTTTTCGATGTCATCAAATACAAATGAAGTGTCGTATAAGTCGGCGTCACGGCGCACTTACTTTCGTCAATGAAACCGGCGTCACGGCGCACTTATTTTCGTTCATGTACAGCGGCGTCACAGCGCACTTATTTTCGTCCATGTACCGCGGCGTCACAGCGCACTTATTTTCGTCCATGTACCGCGGCGTCACAGTGCACTTATTTTCGCCCATGTACAGCGGCGTCACAGCGCACTTATTTTCGCCCATGTACAGCGGCGTCACAGCGCACTTATTTTCGCCCATGTACAGCGGCGTCACAGCGCACTTATTTTCGTCCATGTACAGCGGCGTCACAGCGCACTTATTTTCGTCAATGTAAAAGGCATTTACTTGTAATTTGGCAGCCCCTCAATTTGGCTACTCACATAAAAAAAAGATTATAAAATAATACCTCTATAATCTGGCAAGTTTCCTCCGATCGCAGCCGAAAAATCTCAATATTTGTAGATCTGCTTTTTAAATACTGACTGAAGAAATCACAGTCCCCTTGTAAGCTGTGGTTGTATTACCTTTATTTTTTTAGTGTAATGGCTAGATGCGTCTATGAATGTGCGTGTGTGTTTGTTGAGGGGGAGGGGGTGGGTGGGTTGAGAGGGGAGCATTGATGTGATGCGCCAATTCCAGAACTGACTTTTTAAGTAACTCGAAAATATGCGATTTCTGACTCTGAAACGGAGAAACACATGTCACCATACGCACGCGCAGAACAATCGAGATCCGCGCAATGCACGGGGGCAGGATCGCAGGGAGCGAGGGGGGGGGGGCGCGGGTGAATTACGAAAATCGATTCAATTAATAGAGTCTGTCAACAAATGGATTAAAGAGAAAATGATGTTGAAGAGTTTACCCGTCAGGTTGGTGGGAAGCCTCGGGATATCCGACACACACCGATCTTTCCGCTGCTCCGCTTTCGTCGTTCGTTTACGAGATCGAAACATTCCTAGCATTGAGAGCTACTTGTACTTTTCGCAAAAAAAAGTATCACAATTTAAAAACACTAGTCTTCACGGCAGCACACCAGCTGTCCACACCATCTCCTAGTCACACATTTCGGACGGGATGCTCGCCGGCCTTTGTCTGCTTTAATGTTCCTTTAAACGCCCCCATCCGGTTCTTTCAAAACGCCAGATAATCTGCTTATCCATCGGTACACTTGTTTTCATGGCTACTTAGCCCCTCTTTTTTATGTTGTAAACTGTGTTAATTAGTGCGATATCCAGGCTAGCGTGCGTACACAGCGACTGCATATATATTCATTTGTTTATAGCATTCCGAGATAACAACAAATATATGGCTTCTCTGTGCCAGTAACACTGGGAATGAAGCGACTCAGAGCGTGGCGAAAACCACTCGTTTTTCTTTAATAAGTCAGCCGAACAATGGGGATGGAAGTTCACTGCAAACGAACAGCGACTATCCCCATAGTTCACATGAATCTGTTTTCCCCTCACTGCCCTTTCCAGGCCTCCCCTTTTCTCTGCCAGAGAGGTAGCCGACTCCTCTGCTTCGTAGTAAGCAAAGTGGCCTTTCAATTTCTCGCTTCACAACTGGTTTTTGTTTTGCACCAGTGTGTCAGTTCAGGTTTTCCCAAACAGCTGATCGAAGCGGATGTTAGCAAACAAAAAGAGAAAACAAAAACACAAATGGTACTCTTGTTTGTGGCCTAAAAAGCCAGTTTTTCCAAGTGTATTTCGTCAGGAAAACCCTGATGGAATACAAACAAGATCTTTGCATCGCAAATAAAAATGTAACACTTCTTTATGCGTATTCTTATCCCTCGCCTGGATCCTGTTATTTTGAGAAGGTAAATAATGCAGACCGCAGTAGCGCCAGTAGCCTTCACGGCCCGATCGCTGCCGTGACCCTGAATGACCCTGTAAGTGACCCGTAAGTGACCCTTCATAGCCTGTCATCACCACCGAAATCCATAAGAATTTTTGTAGACCCTGCACACATTTTTTTCAATACTTGTTGTCGGTCACTTTTGTTTTATTGGCGCTGACCTGCTGTTTGTGAAAACGCGGAGAAGCTCCACGAACGACAAGTAGGCTCCTTTATGCCGAATCCCACAAGATACAGACAATTCGTTCATATTTCAAACACGTTCAGAAAGAACCACTTTTAGCGGAAACACACACTTAAACACAAGTGCATCCTGTACAGAAACACTGGCCTCTCCACGCAAACCTACTGAGCATCATATTTTGCTACACATCACGTTTTAATTGGTAAATTCCTTGCTACCATTGCGCAATACGGGGGGAAAAAATCTTCGGTACATTTTAACGAACCAGAGCACATGCAACTGTGACGCGAGAAAACATAGAGAAAAATCAATGCTTGATATCTAATAGAAAACATATGTCATATATATAAAACAAACCTTTGGTTTGACAGAAGCCAAAAGGCTGCAGCAGACTCATTCCGTGTGTAGAAGTGGCCAATCTGGTGCGCACAACGAAGTGTCATCGGACTTATACACACATGGCATTCGCTTGCATGATAGCCGTGTGGCTTTTCTTATACTGTGAGGAGAGCTGTGATTGTTTGGTTTTTTGTGTGACGTCATCTTTTGGCTAATTAGCAAGTGGCGCTCAGCAAATCAATACGATCAGTTCCATTCCTGACATTTTCAAGGATTTCTTTTATCAACGAAAATAACATCATTCATGAAGTTTGTGCTTTGAAAGGCAATGGGACAACATAACATTAATCTGCCCATCGCTAATCCGAAGTCACATTTTATACTAAGATCACCGCACGAAGCAGACAAGAAAACCAGGATTATCGTTACTCAATTGAAGAAAAACGGCCTGACGCAACGTGCTGTAATTAACAAGCATTGTAGGAAAATAAAAGGTTGCTGTCGCGAACAGTCCTCTGACGAGAATCCCCAAGAACATTTTTTTTCTCACTGTTGTCTTGTTTTGACGAGAAGATACGAAATCAAAAAATGTCCTTGCGACCAGCCGAAATATAACAATTGTTTTGTTAGACACAAGCATTGGCATGGTAGAAAACAGTCTGAGAAATAAGCTTAGAGCCGGGAGTGCCTAGACAAACGGGGCTCACAACTTTACTCCATTTAAAATCAGGCTATGAAAATTCGAAAGTTAAACTTTCACATTTTTTTACCCCAGCATCAAGATGAATATAGTCCAGTTGAAGATAAGTAAAACGAAAAAAAAAAACAACTCCCCCCCCCCCCCCAAAAAAAAAGCAAAAAACTGCGTTTAAAAGATTTATGTTTGATGCAAAAAAAAAAAAAAAAAAAAAAACCGGCGGGAATAGTTTTTTTTAAATTGGCCGTGCACTGGATCGGTTTGGACTGCATTTCTCGAGCCGAGTCTCCCGAGCAATGCATAGTGTGTAGAAAAGTGCGGAGAGGAAGGAACAAATGAGGTGCTTTCTCGATGAGTCCGGAGAGGATGGAACAAATGAGTCACTTTCTCGATGAGACCGGAGAGGAGGAACAAATGAGGCGCTTTCTCGGTGAGTCCGGATAGGGACGAACAAATGAGGTGCTTTCTGGGTGAGTCCGGAGAGGGAGAAACAAATGAGGTGCTTTCTTGATGAATCCGGAGAGGGAGGAACAAATGAGGTGCTTTCTCGATGAGTCCGGAGAGGATGGAACAAATGAGTCACTTTCTCGATGAGTCCGGAGAGGAGGAACAAATGAGGCGCTTTCTCGGTGAGTCCGGATAGGGACGAACAAATGAGGTGCTTTCTGGGTGAGTCCGGAGAGGGAGGAACAAATGAGGTGCTTTCTTGATGAATCCGGAGAGGGAGGAACAAATGAGGTGCTTTGTTGATGAGTCCGGAGAGGCTGTAACAAATGGGGCTCCTGCAAATTTGAACGTAAAGAGGCTCTGTTGTTCAGACTGTTATAACCTTGCATCTGCCATTTTTTAAGCAGACCTAGCAGAATCTACTTCCTGCTGAATAGATTTCTCGTGCACAGGGGTAGTGATACGTGGGGCTTCGAAATTTAAAAAAAATTATGAAGTCTGAAATTTTTAAAATAATTAAAAAATTTGAATTTTTTAAAAATATTTAAGTGGCGTCATTCTGACAACGGATGTATTCAAATCCTCACTGCATGCATTTCTTGTATTTAAAACGGAACATTATTTGATGACCAGAACTGGGATTTCCAAAATTGAGCCACAAAATGTAAATAGAAAATATTTACATTTCGGTGAAATATAAACTTGAAATTCTATGAAATAAAAGTTTCAAAAACTTTAAACCAGTGAAAAAGCTAGCCAACCCGTGTAGTGAAAACTCGCGTATCGGTAGCTAGCCACAACAGCTAGCTACTAGCTAGCTCTCTCGTGTCGCGAATTTTAAAATCAATGTATCACAGCTTTCGTTTTATTTTATAATTTTGTATACTACAGTGGTCTGCAAGGTTAATATTATATTCGTGAGTAAATAATAATCGTTAGCTAAACGGACACTAAATCACTAAAGACATCTCTTTAATCTTCAAGTCCTTGATCTTTTAGAATTTCTGGAGCCCTGGGTTGACGTAACGCCTTTGAGTATATCTTCATTAATAATCTTTTTAACAAACAAAACCTTTTAATGAAACAACACATAGGAAAGTGCAGTTCTGAAAAGACACCAAACTAGAGTCTCAGTAAGGCAGGATCCTCCGTGAAGCACTAAAAGTACAATGAGGTGAAGTCACGCTGCAAGGTTTCAGGTTCCTTTGACAATCCCCTCTGTGAGAAGTTGGCCGGACAAAACATCGTCTCACGGCTAAGTTCAAACCAAAAATTCACAATTTTTAACAATTTCCCACGACGTCATTTTTTTGCCCATTTTCACAATAATGCCGCACTGCACATCTTCACTATATATATTTTCACCATGCAAGGTTTCAGGTTCTTAGGACATACGCTTCTATGAGAAGTGGGCCGGACAAAACTTAGTACTTCTTGCGAACAGACAGACGGACGGACGGCTCGACGGACGGACCAGCTCATAACTATATCCCTTCGTTTCACGGGGGATAATACCAGAACTTTTGAGGTTATTACGCGCGGTTGCTAGCCATTGTAAGCAATGATAAAGACACCCCACCCTCACACGAGAGTGCGAACAGTGCACAAAACTAAGGGACGGTTGTCGTATCAGTCCAAACGCAACTGCTGTTTGATTTTTATTTTACGACCTTTGGTACACATATATTCCCTTATAAATTCGATATTTTGTGCACTCCTCTGCGATGTTTTGTGTCGCGCTGTTGCAATATCATGTATACACTTTCAGTAGTGCGTAGCGTGACGTTTTCGACGCTGGAAGCCTTGCGTGCGTACCGGGGGTATGTGAAAGGCGAGATACTACGGATTCCTTTCTACGCGTACTGGCAATCATGGAATAGTATGACAAATGGCACTTGTTGTTTCAAAATTTACAAGATGTGATTCGTGAACACTTCACATGAACATTCATGAATATTTCACCGGAACACTCATGAACACTTCACATGACTAGTCATGACCACTTCGCATGAACACTCAAGGATACATCACGCGAACATTCATGAACACTTCACATGAACATTCATGAACACAACTCAACGTCAAGGGACAGTTTGTCGCTAATGAATGAACTGCTGCCGTTTTTATTACCTCCTGCGCCTTTCTTGCCCTTGCCGCTAGGTGTCTCTTCCCCGTGCTGCTTGGGCGTGTGCCTGTGATCCCGCTGATCCAGCCCGCTGCCATGTCCCTGGTCCTGTCGCAGCCATGGCTGTGCCGCAGTCGGACAGTCACTCGCGTGCATCGTCTTGTGCTACTCTTCTCCCCACATGTCCCTCTGCCGTAAGCCCTGACAACAAAATGCTGAAAAAAAAATCATGTTACAAACTTTCACTACAAATGTGAGTTGTTTACAAAAAAGGGCAGGGGGTGCGTAGAAACAAGACCGTCAAGTGACGGTGCTCAGGTGGCGTTAGAGCAACAAAACGCGAGTCAAGAACTTTACTCGCGGTAGGGCTTTACCCATGCATACGTTAGTCGACCTAGGAATTTACCCACAGTCGGATATTACTCGAAATGAAAGAAACAAAAACACAGATTGTCCACAATATTTTATTTCATATTTGAAACGTAAACATGCAAACAATGCAGTACCCTTCGTTCAGATACTGCCCATGTGTAAGAAAATTTTAAAAACCTTATCTATTCGATGTCGCACTTGACTAGACTTTTTGTGTACTGCACTAAGTGGCCCAGCCGAAGTGGACGCAGTGTAAATACCGATAGTGACAATGGTAATCATCAAATTGTCTTTTCACTGAGACTGAATTCTTTCCTTACACGTGGACATTGTGGGCAGTTCCACGAAGAAAGCCGAGAAAATGTCGATTTGCAAAATCAGCAGCAACGGTAGCGATGCGCTGTGTAAAGTCGCTATAGGAGCGGCGTGGTTGTGGTGGTTCATACGGTAGGGATAGCAGCAGCGTGGTTGTGGTGGTTCATACAGCACGGATAGGAGCGGCACGGTTGTGGTGGTTCATACAGCACGGATAGGAGCTGCATGGTTGTGGTGGTTCATACAGCACGGATAGGAGCGGCGTGGTTGTGGTGGTTCATACAGCAGGGATAGGAGCGGCGAGGTTGTGGTGGTTCATACAGTCGTGATAGCGACACTAGGATCTTATGTGATATTTGATATTTATGATATATATATATATATCATGAATCAATGCCCGGTATGCGTACGGTCTTTTCCATCTGCAAGAGCGAGGCCATCTTGATTGCTTTAAGCCACTGTGTTTTTCTGGCAGTCATGTACCGCGTGCCTGTTTCAAGCCAATGGCTTGCCCTGTTTTGATCTAATTTGCATACATCCCGGTGTAATGAAACGTTTTGACCCCCAAACAAAACCCCCGGTCGGTTTGTTTTAAAACAAACAGAACCCCGGTCGATTTGTTTTGGGAAAGCCCGCCATAACAAACAGACTTCCCCTATAATAAAATGACCCCCTCCAAATAATCATATTTAACTATAAAATGGAAGTAAAAAAGGTGCATATGGTTTTTTAAGCATTTACTACATCTTGAAGTAGAAAATTATTATTTTGAGCCTTTGAAATGCCATATTATTGAACTTGGACAGATTTTTTGGTGACAGTATGTTAGTGGTGTTGGAAGTGTTTTCGTGTTTGAAAATGTAGATGTTAGTTGCTAAATAAATTGTTATTCATGGATAAAGTTTTTATTTCAATTAAAGAAACTAATAAGGTGGCCATACTTTGAAAGAAATAAAGAAATCAACAAAAAATAAGCGGGTTGAAACATTTCAGAGGGGGTCTGTTTGTTTTAAAACAAATCGACCGGGGGATCTGTTTGTTTTAAAACAAATTGCCCGGGGGTCGATATATTTTGGGGGTTAAAACGTTTCCTTACACCGGTGCAACTTTCAACTCCATCTACAGCTATCAAATCTATAAAAAATGAGCGAAAAATTTGGCTTTCAACAAAATAATAAAAAAAATATGAAGATCACACATATCACTCTGGTGCAACTTTCTGTGAAGTTTGGGATCACCCAAGCCAGCAATTTATTTTTTCGTTATTTAACGTTGTTTTGGGACGGACTGACAGACGAAAGAAGCCCCCACATGATGGGTATAGCACATGTGGCCAATGGCCGCCTGTGTTAAAAAAACTAGACTGAAGCTATCAGAAAATAGGAATTTTACTGTTAAATCCAGGGTGGTCATAATATTCTTTTAGGAATTAAATTTAATAATTATGTAGTAAAATACTGCATTACAAAACTTGGAACCAAGATAAACCCTGCACGAATAATACGTAGCAAATATACCAATATTAGGTAAAGTTCGGCGGGTCACCCATTTCCCGGGGCTGGGATGGGTCAAATCCCGATCCCTGGGATTATATACTGCATATGGTCAGATCGATAGTCGAGTGTAAAATATTCACTGGACCTTACCACTGAGGGCGTACGGGTGGGGCAAACAGCTGCCTTGTACCAAATTTCATGAAGAAAATCGGATAAATAAAAAAACCGGACACCAATTTTGACTGTACCATATGTAAAATAGTGGCCAAGGGTGGGGCACGGCGTCCTCCCTTTCTATTGGAGAAGTGTGCCGCCTTAATTTCTGCGGCATAGGTTGCATCTTTCTGCTTAAAAGTTCAAATATAATTGTTGGAGTGGGCAGCCGGGGGGGGGGGGGGGGTTTGGTCCTCTCCATATCGGGGGTTTTGGCATGGGGGTTCGGTTCCGGGGGGTTTGGTCGGGGGGGGGGTTGGGTCCCGGGGGGTTTGGTCTCGGGGTTTTGCCCGGAATCCCTGCAAAACATCAATTTTCAGATATGTACCAAAAATTGGGAAACAAAAAATATTAAAACTTTTTTTTTTTTTTTCTGCTGGGGTACGGACACACAAAATGGCCGACCATTCGATCGGGGATAAGTGTGCCACAGTTCTGCCATGGATATTTATTTGGATATCATTACCGCGTCGTTATACCAAATGTCATTGAGCAAGTCGTTCAGCTAAATTACATAGGAACCGATTTTCGACTTTTCTATGTATAATATGCATTATATGCTGTAGCGGGAGGTAGGTCTTGGCGCTAACCCATCCCAGTTGATCCGTAATTTTTCTGCCCAACCCACATAGAATTTCCGGAAGGCTATATAAGATATCCTTAAACTGATTTGTTTTCAAAATAAGTCTTTTTCACTTGCTGTTTTATATTTACCAAATACCAAAATGCTCGCTTTTATTCATTCCAAAATTCGTGTTTTCTGATAGCTTCAGTCTATTATTTTCGGATAGCTCATTTTCTTATTCTTCCTCACACACTGACGTCACAAGACTGGATCAACCAATCAGCTGCGAGGGTTTTTCCTTGCAACAGAACTGTTTGGGGCAGAACTAATTTTATCACTTTATCATTTTATTTGCAAATCTACGAGCATATTTCTCCCTTATCACCGGATTAATGGCAAGTTCTTGTCAACAAGTAAGTATTTGTGAAACACGAGCAGGCCCCAACGGCCCCCAAATTCAAAGGGGTATAAAGCGACTACGGACAGACGGGCGGGCGGACGGACAGAGGGACGGACACCCCAAACCTATAGGCCCCAATCCGAAGGGTTGGGGCCTAATAAGCCGATTTGTACTTTCGGATGGTTGCGATGGGGGGTATCGTTTCCACTGCAAATATTTGGGAAAAAGTCATAAAGAAATGATAAGGCAAAACCATCCAAATTCTAATTTTCTTTCGAATTTAAAATGTCATCAAACGATGCTTTCTATCATTTCTTTCATTTTTTACCTAGTTCCCTCGCAGTCGGAATTCAAAATTCTTGCGCATTTTATTTGAAACACCCAAAGTGTGATTTATATTTTAAGCCTATTCGCACTTTCGGGTCTTTCCGGTGGTCTTGTTTCGACTGCAATTTTTTGGGGATGAATTATAAAGAATTGATAAGGGAAAACATCAAAATTCCAATTTTCTTTCAACATGCACAGTTTCAAATTTATAAAGCCATTATATGATCTTAAAAAAAACTATTTTACACATTATGCAGTTACTTTAATAACCAACATGTGAGTATGTTTCTCGCGAAATGGCATTTTGTTGATTTTTGCCGTTTTTATCAATTCATTATCCCAACTGAATTCAGCCGAAACGCAAAAACTTTTCGGCATATGTCAAAGTGCGAATTGGCTTATTAGGGAGTTTTCTCAAGGTAAAGCAGCGTAAAAATACTCCAGCTATCGCTAACTTTGCCTCCTGTTCCAGTTTGGAATTTAATGAAGGTCAAGGGCATGCGTTGGAAATTTTAGTTTCGGTTTCCCATAGTCCTATAAAAAGTGAAGGCCTATTTTGAGCGATAACGGAGGATTCTTAAAGATCTCAGCTTAATAGAGATTTCAATTTTCACAGACAATTTTAACATATTTTGTATTTCAATAGTTCAATACCTTGAACTTTGTTTTGTTGAATTTTTTTTTCAAACAAACAGGAAATAAAAAAAAATTATTTTTTTTTTTACACAGATGGCATTCTTTTGGGCAGGATTATTATCCGCCAACAGAATTTTTTCTCGAACTGGCGTTCTCTTGGAAAATGTAACCGGTTCCCATCATACTTTTTTGTACCCAAGTTCACTTCAGTTTAAGAACTTGGGATCACGTGATATTATGGTCCCACCGCAGTCGTTGTTATAAAACAGATGACCTCTGAAAAATATCTCTATTATGTACAAGCACAAAGAGGATAGATATTTTAGAAAAGTAGTTTCTTTCTTTTATTAGTACTATTTCTGTGGAATAACCAGTGGGTTTGCCATTTAAAAAGATTTGATAACAGATCGCACGCACGCAGAGGTTAGCGTTTGGTTAACAACGCAAGGAGTAATGTTTGCGTTGCTGTTTTACAGCCAGCCTCTATGGCGGTTCGGTAAACAGAGCCTTTCAGAGGTCAGTTGTTATATGACAACGGTTGAATTTTATTTACATATAAAAAGTCACCGTGTGCTTTGCTGAAGTATTATGACATTTATACACATATTGTATTCTATTTTGTGTTTTCTTTCTTGCAGGGAAAAAAGTTTTCGTAAAATTAGGGTTTGTTATGATTTTTTTTTGGGTAATGTCATTCTCGTGGAGCGATAACTGAATTAAATTCTGTTCCACGCGCATCTTCCGGAATGAAAAAAAAATCATGCCCCACGAGAATGCACGGACAAATTTACAGTGACTACTTCTATCATTGGTTGTAGTGATTGATTATATGCAAAGAAGATATCCGAAATGAATCAATGACAAAATGTTTAATTAAAATTTTAATGGTAATCTTTAAATGTTACTAATGCCTGGAAAAACTCTCCATTGTAAAATACAGGATTTCAAGATAAAAGAGTAGTTTTATATGTTCTGAAAATAACGCAAGACACAGAAACTTCTTGTATCAATTTGCTTAGAAACCAAAGTGAGTTCTACAAAAACTAAGTGAGCCAATCTGTTAAAATCCAAATCACAGTGAAATGCATATTTACTGAGATTTTCAAATTTCTAGATGGATATAGCAGTAAAAAAAATGAATTCAAATTATGCAATTTGTTAAAGAATAGATAAAATGCTTTTGCAAATGGTGATTTGTAAATATATTAGACATAGCCCATCCTAAAGGTACCAATTCAAACATAGACAACTTTGATGTTAAGTAAAATGTATGAGCAAGAAATGGACCTGATGGGTGTAAGCATAACGTTTCACTTGTTCATCAAATCTTTACAAGCATCATCACATGCTAACTAATCCATTCTTTTGACAGAGTAAAAATTTATGCTATTGTGAGATAATTTCTATAATACACGCAAATACACGTTTTGATCAATTCTACATAATTTTGATAAATATTTAGAATGCATTCCAATATTTTTATCAGCCATTTTTTGCACACAATCTATTTTGCTTCCGGAACGAGCTTAGCTTTGAAATTTTCTTGTACAATGTAAAACAAAAATATACAGGCAGAGCCTTGCTCAACTGTGACATAATATTAAAGCACTTCCTTCCCCACGTGTGAAATAAATAAAGAAAATGCCGCACAATAATGATGAAAATTTCCCTTTGTGAAGTTCTGGAAACGCGCATAAAAAACGGCTGTTCTTGGATACAGCATACCAAGGCCAGCTGTCATTAATCACTTCAACTGCTTGAACTGTCTGATCTGTTAAGGGCTTGGGAGGGTGCCTAGATGCAAAACTAAGCCGTTATTTTTAATCACTTCAACTGCAGTGTGCTTCTGAAAAAGGACACTGTAGTCTGGATTGATGTCAGTAGCAAAATAAGTGGATTTTTTATACGGAGATGCTACAGTCGGTTCTAATATGTCTAAAAATTAATTTTACAAAATTTCCGGGGGGGGGGGGGAGTCAAAAACCGAAGTTGCTCAGAATCCTCTGAAATTCTAAATGTGCTAAAATTGCAAATTTTTTCCACTCGGGCTTAAAAATCGAAGTTGCTCAGAATAGTCTGAAAGGTCTAAATATGCAAAAATCACAAACTTTCCCATGGGGGGGGGTGGTCTGACACATTATGTCCTGGGGGAGGGGGTCTGACACATTATGTCCTGGGGGAGAGGGGGTGGCCCAGAACCCTGATTCATTAACTGCTGGCTTAAACCATTGTTGTTACATTACAATCTGTTTAATTTAAGAAAAAGTTCCTTCTGAGCATACCAGCAGCTTGAAAATATTACTTTCTGGCTAGTTAAGGAACAGGCAGTCCCTCTGTTGTTGCTAACTGGTACAGAATGTGAACAATTTATGCCGCATCTATTGCTAATACATATGTTCCTCTTCCAAAATAGCTGCACCAGTCAATGCCAATAAGAAATGTATCCCCGATATTTGGTAAAAACATACAAACTTGTTCTTGCAAATTAGAGTTTTAAAAAGGGAATGGTCCATTCTCTACGGTTACAAGCAGGATGACAAAAATATCATATCTGTTCCCAGGTTTTTATTTTATTGCTAAAATATTGCTGAATTCGATAAATTAAGAGATATGCCAGGAAAAGGTCATCGCATACTCTTCATTTTGATAGGTAGAAATCTTTCTGTCAAACTTAAAAAGCATTCGGGCTACAATTGTAAGACTCCTCGTGCTTTCAGTGATAGTTTTCACAACTTCCAAATACAAATGCGAAAAAATTACAATTTCCTCAACTAATTTTAATGTATGGGTAATATATCTGAGGTATTTAATTTATTGATACTCATTTTATGAGTAAGATATCTTGCAGACGTAGAAGCCAACACTATGGGCTTTCCAATGTATTAAACATTGGTTATCCCGAACCATAATAATAAAAAAATTCATTGGAACATATAGCACCACATGGGTCTCCTTACTAGGCGCCCTGGTGCTATGTTTATTATGCCTGTCAACCAACCGACCAATGAGCACACGCTGCAGTTTCTATCATGTGACTGACCCATACCCAACTAATCGTACCAGACGATCCCAATTGATGGGGAGGTGGTTGGGTACAATTCGAGTGATGGCTTCTAAGTCTACAAGATATTTTATTCATAAAAATGAGTATTAAGAAATTAAATGCTTCAGTTTTAATTTCGAAAATATCGACTATGAAGTCATCACTATGAGAACTGACGGTGGGAAATGAAAACCCAATGTAAATGAAATGGTTGATACACTGTCTACAAGACATGTCGAACAAAAGGCAGAAATAAAAGAAATAATTCTAATTTATTCTTTTAATTTCAGCGGGTTCCCACCCAGCACTGCTCATTCAATAACAATTTACCATATTCAGTAGGGTTTCACCAAGAAGTGTCCATTATGAAATACACTGTAACTCGATCAAACTCCATTACCATACGAGCGAGCGTCCCCCCTTTTTACAAAGAGGGGAGCTTGAGGAAATCGACAAACAATGCAATACAAATGTTGAGACCCGCCGCAGCAGCAATTATACCATGCGCAAAACCGCACTAAAAAAAAGACCACGGTAGCAAATGCACTGCTTCGGTCCGGCAAAAGAACAGTCCCATGATGGATCAGTTGACACACTGTCGCTGAAAATCCGAGCTGCACCTCCAGGTAAAGTCTACTTAGTGGACTTCTTCTTATAAGACTTCTTTCCACCCGACTGCTGGGGAATGCTGCAAGAAAGGGGACTATTATGAATCACTGATTCAGCAGCAACAAAGGGACCAAGACTATGCAAATTATTCAACGCATAAGTTGTATATTCTTGCAAATAGTGCTTAGTAAAAGTGTTGGGCGATATCCCACAGCCTACCCGCAACAACTAGCACATTGACACGCCATTAGCATTGCACAAGGAGTGCGTAACATGTCTAAGCTTAATTACCTCTTCAGGTTCTTTAATCATATCATAATATGCTAGCAATATGGTTTTCTTGATTTAATTCAAAATTGACGCTTTAGATAAATCTATCTTAATACTACGCATGAATGATATAAACAAGTGACGCTGCAGCGTGCTGTGATAGGCAGCCGATCGTTACATGTACCCACGTAGGAGGGAGACCGGGCATAGCGATGCTGTGTCGACACATCCGGCAAGGCCTCTATCACAATCTGCTTAAGCGTACCCAAGCCCTTAGTGGCAATGTGTGTCTTACCCAAAAAGGACGGCAATGGTTTCAAAACCAACGCCTCCTACGACCCATTGACTTGACAGAGTTTTGCAAGGCGTGTATTTCACCGCGACGTTTAGCCGACGCCAACGCCACAAGAAAAACACATGCCAGGATAAGCAGCATGACCGAAATGATAGAATTAAGGAAAAGTGGCAATGTGAGGTACTTCAAAACCAGTGACAAATCCCAAGGCACCACTGTCATAACAAAAATAGGTCACTCCAACTAAAAAGACCTAACCAAATCCGACAATACTTCAAAGGGTGACAAATTATAACCTGATGAACCTGAGAGCCGAGCGATACGTCATAATCGATATGACCGATACCCTTCTGACCTTAAACAAATACAGAAAAAAGTCGGCCACTGCCACTGCCGTAGCAGCCACGGGATCAACGCCCCTGTCCAGACACCATGCCTCGAACAAACGCCAATGTGACAAGTACACTTTGTTCGTAGAGTGCTTAGGAAGGAATTCTGTCCATTCTCTGGAGAACCTGTTGCGAAAACCCCTTAGATTTCAGGAAGGAAAACTTATGCACAAAGGTTTCAGTCGAAACAACTGAGGATTTGGATGAAAATGATCCCAATGAGGTTGATGCAGACTGCCATACTCCAGGGGAACTGGAAGACTCATGACGCATCAACAAAGGAAACCAAGGCAGTTCTTGAAGATCGGAGGCTAACACTAGGAGACGCTGTGGCGTCTCGCCAAACCTTCGTAAGAACCTTCGTCATGAGAAGGGACGGTGGAAATGCAATCAGCACCTGCGGCGGCCACTGACACAGCAAGGCATCGATTGCTATTGCGGCCACACCCGGACACGGAGACATGTATGCCGGAAGACGATGACTGAGACGATTGGCAAATAGATCGACCTGAGGTGGACCCCACTGGGATTGCGACGCAATCCAGCGAAACTTGTAATCCGCTCACGCCCACTCTGTGTGAACAACCTAACCCATCTGCGAAGCTAAATCCACTAGGACATTCATACTGCCTGCAATATGAGAGGACTGAATGAAAAAAACCACAATCCTGAGCACACAAGACCTGTGTGGGGAGATGAGACAACACGACTGAGCGGGTGCTGCCCTACTTGGACATATACGACGCCAGCGTCTGACTGTCTATCAGAAACTGAACCAAGTGATCGTCGAGTAATGTTTTCAGAGTCTGACAAGCTATCAAAACCGCTTTTCTTTCCAGGACATTGATATGCAACCGCTGTTCGTGTCTGGAGCAACAACCCTTCCGCATATGACTCTGGAAAACTACACCCCATCCTGTACAAGAAGCGTCCGTTTGCACTTGCTTCGATGGAGCCGGGAGGGAAAAAGGGACTCCAACCAAAAGATTTGATTGTATGGACTACCAATCCAGAAGCCTAAGAGCCAACAACGTCAACCTTATGCAATGACCGGGCAACCTGCCAGGCCGCCCTGCCTTCAGAACTACCCGCTGAAACTCGCGAATATGACACCTGCCTAGCTCGACCGTCTTTTCCGTTCCCACCAGCAAACCTAAAAGAGACTCCAACTGTGCCACCAGCGGCCTGGGTGTAGCAATAACCTTGGCAATGAGTGACATTATTTTTCGAACTCGGCTTTGCATGGGAAAAGCTCTGGCGCGCACGAAATCTAACGAATCTCCCATAAACTCTATTTTCTGACTCGGAACCAACTCGGACTTCTTGCGATTGACCAGTAAGCCTAAAGCCTCGCACTGATCCAACAGAAGAGGAGACTGGGTTAGAAGCACCTGCCTGTCCGCACTTACTAACAACCAATCGTCGAGATATTGGAACAACAGCAACCATACTTGTCAACTCCACCGTTTGACTACCTTCATAATTTGTGTAAACACAAACGGGGCCGTTGAAAATCCGAATGGTAGGGCGAGAAACCAATAACTCTGATCCGCTGCCGTGAATGCCTGAGTTAGGGTAGATTTGATCAACTGGGCAGTGTCTTGTGAACAATATGTCTACAAGCTCTTGAGCAATCTGTTGCAACATAAGTTGCTTCTCTGGCTTGTGACCGTGCGTTTGCAACTAAAGAAGAATTGGGAAGCTTGGCCAGCGGTGGAAGCATTTGACAACCCGACCTGTCCCTTGCAAACGGTAAAGGGTAACCCCAGCGCAACCATCGGACTCTATTTTTGGAAGCTTCCAGAGCTTGCCAAGCTTGCCACAAATTCTTTATCCTTCCCCCTACGGGCAAATTTACGTTCAGTTCGTGACACTGACAATCCACGTTTTCGCAGAAACCGAAAGTATCTGGTAGAGGCGTCGTGCGATCTGTGCCGGATACTTTGATTGGTTGTTATCCTTTTTTGAGTCCAGCTTGTGTTTCTTGTGTTGGGGTGTCGACAGTGGTAAAATCCCGGTCTCTTCCGAGGCCTAGCCGTCGGAGGGGCGGCTGTGTCACTGGAGTGGTACGCGGCGTTAAAGTCTTGCGCCTCAATTTATCTTGTTATTTCACCCATGCCGCTTAAATCACATTCTTAAGCAACTCCGGCGGAAATAAGTTGCTTAAGCAACCCCGTCAATAGGTGCAAATCGAAGCTTCCTCGCATCTTCTGCTGTAATGCTCGCTCGAGTGCGGCAAAACCTGATACCTCCGCAGAACTACAAGCGGTGACACTAGATATGCGTTCAATTTGAGCAAGTCCGATGATGCAGCATCCATCAAATCAAATCCCCGGATCAACAAACTTTCTCAGCGCTCGAAATGCTGCATCCTAAAAAGAAAAAGCCCGCATGTTCTTCCCGGCAACTTCCTCTAGAAAACGACAGTCACGCTCCGCAAACGGTACGCTAAAATCAGGACTGACCTTCGGCAACCAGGAAGCCACGTCTTAGGGATACGTGAGTGGCTGAATGGGGAGAACTGCGTCGTTTAACTGATACGAAGCCGTCTTAACGTGCAAGACCTTTGATGTCGGCAATCGGCACCAATGACGCAGAATGTTGGCTACACAGGGAGCTGTGGACAAGGTCATGAAATCCTCACATGGTTGCGATTGGAACTGAGTCATAAAAACAGAGCGGGTCTACTAACTTGCGGCTGCAAATTCGTTAGCGTGGCAGAAGAGTTGTCAGCAATAAACTTCAAAATGTCTTTAAACGGAAAGTCCGTTACCAACAGATCCACAGTTTACCCGCTCAGTCCCTGGAGGCGTGGGCGTGCGCACCGGCTTAAACGGCCTATATTCCTCCCGTGTCGAATCCTGGTAAGCCACTGAATACAAGGCGTCCGATGATGTAGCCTGAGTAAAGGTGAGTGGCGCGGGCCGCGATGTAGTAGATGACACAGGCAGAGTAACTGCCGTAGTTTGAATAAAAGGCGTCTGAGTCTGTTCATGTTCACTAACTGTGACGGAATAAAAGACCGAAAGTGGAAAACAAAAGTGTATTGAAAAAGCGGTTGTCTGTAAAACAAACATCAATTTATAGGTACGATGCAATAACAAAAAAATACTCTTAGAAATAAACGCCTTTAAACTTGACACCAATTAACTGACAACACTCACAAAGGTCAACCTACGGCCCGAAACTCGTACATGAAATCACTTTAATAATTACATGACATAACTCCAATAATTACATGGGATAATTTCACCAGTAACACGAGGTAATATAAAACAAAATTCTATATTTGCCGACTATGCGGGCCTCAAAATCCCAAAACAGCTCCTTCTTTAACACACTTCAAAGAAAACTGGAACAGAAATGCACGTGGTCCAGGAATTTATATTAAACAAGAGAGCACGCTTGACTGAGCAGCAACAATATTGGCAGCGGGAAACGCTTGGGCACCACACACAAAAAAGACAAACTTCACATCTTTAAAAGGAACCCTTTGATCACCATAACACTAACCAACGGTTGTTCGCCTTCCTACGACGAAGAATTGTCAGCTAAAGAGGCGGAAGAAGAGTCGTAAACCGCCTGGCGACGCAAACTACGCACACCTTCCGTCAAAAAATCGGAACAATAAGAGGGAGCGGAGGTGGTTGCAACCCCTTCGGTGGCGATGACTAACAGAATCGAGAAGTGGCAACAGAATAATCTTGGGATTCACCTTCACTGATGATATGGAATCCTGTGCCTCCGTATCCGATCTCACAAGCGTCGGTAACACAAACGGTGAAAGTGATTGCATCGATGCACACGACTTATCCCACTTGGAACGTTTGCCACCTCTAGCCGACTCTTGCTGTTGTAGCAGAAAGGAAAACATGGCGTCATCCAAATGCGCACACTGAGAGCAAAGATTATCTAACGTGCACGGTCCCCAGCGACTGTACAATCAGAACAGAACAAAACATATAATAACGGCTGAAACAATGTGTAAAACAGCGGATATTAACCATAAAATACGACAAAATAATCGCTATACATCATTAAGCTGTTTCAAAAACAATGCACACACTGTAAAACACAAAGAAAGACTGTAAACCCGACATTGCAACGTGTATCACGTGACCAAGTCGCCGCAAATACAACCTCGTGGCGTGACAACCCGTGGCAGTCACGTATAATGAAAGACAGCAAATTGCCGCAAACAGCACTGGTGCGTACAGCAAAATGTCGTAAACACCACCCGTGAACGAAGCGATACGCTGCAATTACGACCCGTGAACACGGAAAGTAGTTGTAGACACGACTCGTGAGCACAAGGAGTCGCTGCAAGCACAACCCGTGAACACAGTGTGTCGCCAAAACGACGACACGTGATGACAGCACGTCGCTGCAATCACAGCTGAAAAGGCACAAAAGTCCTCGCAAACACGACTTGTGAGCACAGCGAGTCGCCTTAAACACGATCCGTGAACACAGTGAGTCATTGCAACATGTGTTCAGAACACAGGGAGTCGTCACAAACATGGCCCGTAATCTGTTGGAATCGCTGCAACCACGACCTGTGCACACGGCAGGTTGACGCAGACACGACTCATGCATACAGCAGGTCGCCACAGATACGACCCGTGCACACTGCGAGCCGCTTCACACACGATCCTTGGATAGAGCAGGTCGACACAGGTCATAAACCCAACAAGTCGTTACACACACGACCCGTCAACACGAAAAGCCGGCGCAATCACGACGCGTGAGTACATCAAGTCGTGGCAGACACGACTCGTGTTCACAAACAGTCAGTGCAAACACGACTGGCAAATAAACACAAAGTTGCCACAAATACCCTGCTGTGTTGTGCCTGTCACTGTCACGGATTATAACCAACAAGGTGTCAAAAAGTGCACGGGAAAACAGCCCCATGCTATCCTCGTACCACGACATATGATCGATGCTACCACCAGGTTGGTGTTGCGACAACCCGTCAGTGCAGAGTTGCCGTACCCGCTAGAAGCACGACGACGTTGTTCCCAACTCCTGATCGATTCTTCATCGGGTCAAATGTGTGCAGAAGCGGCTATACTACTCCCCAAAGAAATAAACAACCCGCAGCAGAAACTATTGAACGGAAAGAGAAAGTGTATGCAACTCTCTGAAGAAAGTTGCCGCAGTATCGAGGTAATAGAAGCCGAAACCTCCCGAACCTGTGGTAACTGCGTGTCTAACTACTCTACAATGCCCTATTGGTGGCAGAAAGGAAGAAATACAGCAGAAAGTTGTAAAGCTTTCCTGTTTGCAGAGCCTACTCAATGCAAACTGTTTACTGACAATGTGGGAAACACTCGAAATAGAAACTGAGAAACGCCCAGAAACCATCTCACTGTCTATTACACATAACCTACACTACTTTCTGATGGCAGAGATGCATTTACTGAACGAAAGCCGGCCTGACAAAACTCAGAACTACGGCATGTAGGAATCAGCAAAGTCAACAAAACCATTCAAAACGTACCGTAACCAGTAAAAACTTGCAGTATACGTAGAGATAATATCCAAGATAAATAATATTTAAAAAAGCATGCATTTACCTTGATTTTGATCCGTCATGTCAACAAAATTTTCACCGGAGAAAAATCTCCTGTTATTCGGATCGCGATATGTTGGGAATGGTTCGGTCACATGATAGGAACTGCAGCGTGCGCTGATTGGTCGGTAGGTTGACAGGCATTGTAAACATAGCAACAGGGCACCTGTTAAGGATACCCATGTGGTGCTATGTTTTTCAAAGAATGTTTATTATTATGGATCGCAATAAGAACTCATAATGATGGCATCGTAGTCTAAAAGCGGATATTCTCAAAATTAAAAATCTAGTGTAGACCAATAAGGCGTTTACAATCAAACCTCTTGGAGAAAAAGCATTTAGCTGATTAAAAATGAAAATACGGTCGTTTGACCAGTGTTACTGTACAATCTAACTGAAGAGGCTTTAGTTCGCAGCGAAATTGGGACGTGTCATATGAATTTGCTTTACTCTTGAAATTCTTACCAAAAAATCTACTTTTCCTTAGCAGATTATTTTGGCTGAAATATTTTTGACAAGACGAATTTTTGTGTGGGAGTTAAATGTGAGAATATAAACATAGACCATTTTGCTGTGCACTAATCGAGAATTCATACTAAATTATACATTTGTAATTACAATTCGAAAGCGAACAGTGTGCCGATCAGGCCACAAACTTTTATTTGCCAGCCATTAGCTATTTGTTAATGCACTTGAATGAAAACTCTGATTATTTGAGAGGGGGTTTCAGAAACTCACAACACCGCCATCCAGTCTCGACTCGATTCTGAATGTAACTCCATCTCCTTAACGTGAAATCATTTACCAGACGTGGTAGTGCGGTCATAATATTCATTTGCCTAGAAAAAAGTATAGGGGTGTGTGCTCCGGTAGAGAATGCGCTTTTATCGGTTCTTGATCCTTAAACGCCTATTGTTCCTTATTTACCCGCAGCAACATCAATAATCCTTGAAATTCATATGCAACGGTTGTACGTTTGAGATTCTGTGACGTTACATCACGTGATTAATAAACAAATGGCGAAAACAATTGACAATTGGTCAAGTTGTTTATGTTATCTTGTTAACAAGAAATTGTGGATGGCGGCAATTTTTAATTCTCCAATCAATTCAAAATTTAACTTCATGCCTGCATTTTTAATGGCTATGCCTCGTCTAAGATTTAGTGATGATACCAAGTGTCACGCAGTTTTTGTGTTATCGTGTTAACGACAATCTGTAGATGAAAATCAAGATGGCGGATAGGGCAGATTTGAATTTTCTCCTCCCAAAACCGTCCTCTGGTGTAATTTCCCGAAGTTTATCTAAATCTAAAATTACACACCGCTTTGTAAAGGTATTTGTGACTGCTCATCTTTTCAAGAAAAAGTGAGAAAAGTCAAAGATGGTAGTTATTATGAAATTTTCTGACAGAGCTTCAGAAATGGCTTAAAATAGTTTTTAATGAATTCTCATTCTCATTCTCATCCAAGAAATTGTAGCAAAAAAATCCAGGATGGCCATTTTCATTTTTCTGAACGATCCAAAAATTAACTATAACCGTGCTTTCTGATGAAACCTGGTCTAAAATTTGATGGTCACCCATGTACTTTTTTTATCCAAGACCACCGTCTTTGTAGTCTTGAAATTGTCTCCAGGTCAAAAGCAAAAAGGCGTGCACCTACTCACAATGACAGGTCATCTATATACCGAACATCACAAGCAAAGGAGTATTAGTACCGATAAGTTCCCAGGAGAATATACATTTTTAGGAAAAATTTATTCAACATTTATTGCTAATTTTTTGGCGATACACCAAACATTAACAGTAAGATTAAGTTTTAATTTTAATAAAATGTTTTTACTTATACCAGTTATACCCCCTCCAACCATAAAACACACACATTCAACCAAAATCTAATGTCTTTTCACAAAGATTTTAATAGAAGCCAGGTTTCTGAGAAAACTTGGTTTATGCTAATTTTTCCGCCAGTTTTAGCAGATCGCCAAACAAAAGGTAAAGTTTGCAGCCTTTATCCAACATTTCAAGAGAGTAAAACTGTTTCCTTGGCGTCAGTTCAGATTTCACCAAACACATTTTTTTCGCCTTTTCCTCAGCCAATTTCTGGCTAATAAAAAAGAAGATATATATATATATATCCCAGTACATATTCGATAACTGGAACCTCGAGGGTCCCAGGGAAAGAGTTCGAGTTATCGAATATCATAACGCACTCAGCAAAAATTTATTGCAATAATGCATTCGTCCATTTCATCCATTTTTTATTTACTATCTTCCTTTTAACTGGTCTTGTAGAAACCATCTCTCAGAACATAGATATAGTTAACATATATGAGCTGATAGTTTAGCGCTAGTTTTGGACATTTTATAGGAGTAGCTTTTGCAAAGAAATGGCATGTTGAGACGCACTCCGGTACACAAGGGATTAGGAATTAAGATAAGAGCTCTAGTTGACCACTTGAAAGCAATGCATGCTTGCAATGATGCGTCTAGATGGGAGTCGAGTTGTCACCAATAATTTCATTGTTTAAACAAAAGAGTGTGCTTCTTAAACAAGTAGCGTGTGTCAGTTTTATTTACAAACACACAGACTTAAGCCTTCCCCCCCAAAAACAAAAATTCAAGTTATGGATAGTTCTAGTTATCAAATATGTTATAAGACCTAAAGTGAAAAGTGAAATAAAAAGAACGGGATTGACTAAAAGTGTTCGAGTTACCGAATAGTTCCAGTTATCGAATATGGACTGATATATATATATATATATATATATATATATATATATATATATATATATATATATATATATATATATATATATATATATATATATATATATATATATATATAACCAGTTAGGTACCAATGAAAGCTACCTGTATTCAAAATTTACAAATTAAAGCCATATCCCTGGCATCACTTAAGATTCCAATACATCAGTATACCTGGCATCACTTAAGATTTCAATATAAAAACGGTTTGTCGGCAATCTTCTGATAACTTAGAGAACTACAAACAAAAAATACTAGCCTGGTAAGTCCTAGGCTCTGCTTACATTCTTCAAAAATTTTTAACAGTAGATTCTATCCTTAGCGTCTGTTAAGAAATTGGCTTTTGACCAATATTTCTACTATTTTTTTCCGAATCACGAAAAAAGTTCTAGCAAGTTAATTGCCTATGACCGCTACCTTAACCAAAATTATGTTTTTCTGGCGTCGGTTAAGATTTACCTAAATGTTTGTGCCAACTTTTGATGAATGCCTGCTTCGTTTACTTAAATTTTAAAAGGGATCAGACTATTTTTCTCGCATCAGTTAAGATTTTACAAATAATTTCGGTTTTTTATTCACGTTTCCGCCAATTTTTCCGCCGAATCACAAAAAATACAGTAACATCCAGGAGGGTACCAATAACCGGTTTCTTTAGCTAAAATTTCAAGACAGCAAGGTAGGCTATTTCTTTGGCGTTATTTAGGCTTTTGCTATAAAAGTTTTTTTTTTTGGCCAATATATTCGCTATTTTTTTCGAATCGTCAAAACAAGTAAGAGACAGGCAAACACATATACGACTACCTTCGAGCAAAATTTTGGGGAATTCCATTTAAATCCTAGGATGAGGTATGTTTTCATGAAAACTTTTTGGCTAATATTTCCGCCAATCTTAGGGCAATCACAGAAAAACGTGGGTCAACATTTCAACAGATTAAGGCCAAGTGCATTTTCAATAGTGTTTTTGTCGAATCACCAAAAAGTTATAGCCAGATGCTATTTCATCTTAACTTATTTAAAATTTTCAGAAGGTAAGATTATATCCCTAGCGTAAGTAACGATGTTAGTAAGAAGTGTTTTTTCGCCATTTTTTTTCTAAATTTCGCGAAAACAGTAATAACCAGTTAAATACCAATGATGACTATCTCTAACCAAAAGCTCAAAACAGTAAGGCCATTTCTGTGGAGTTAAGATTTTTCTGTTTTTTTTTATCGTTTCCGCCAATATGTCCCCCAAATTTTGGCCAATCACCAAAATAAAGTAATGTCCAGGTGTGTTATAATGATTGCTATCTTATTTAACAGTTCAAGACAAAGAGGCTATTTCCCCATCGTTAGCTTTGACTGATAAAACATTTTCAGTATCTCCTCCAAATTCTAGGAATCCCCAAAACTTCTGTTTTCGAATTGCTAAAAAACAGGAACTGGCAGCTCCTAAAGACCGTCATCTTTAATCAACATTTCACTACAATAAATACAATTTTCTAGCGCGAGTTAAGATTCCCCTTAAATTTGTTGTTTTTCACTAAAGCTTCGCCAATTTTTGGCCAAGGACAAAAAAACTAACAGCCAAATAGGTAGTAATGCCTGCTATCTTCTCTTAAAATTTCAAGAGAGGCTTTTCTCCTGGTATTAGTTACGATTTTACTGACACTTTTTTTGGTTTTTCGATAAAACTTCGGGATATTTTTTTGGCCAATGACCAACAAGAATGTCCAGGGACATTGTGACCAGCCGAAATCTAATAAACCCATGAATAAGATTGCTGGTTGCCAAGTCTTAGTTACATTGTCCAGGTTTGTCCAATGACAAAGTCCCAGCTCACGAAAAGCGGTAGGACCAAATCCAGCGTGCATCAAAAACAGAAATTCCCTGAAAATTGGGCTTCAAAAGACGAAATGGCTAAATAATTTAGCAACGGATCCGATCATAGACCGATATAAATAAATAGAAAGATTTGTTTTCCAGAAAAATGGCAAACAGATCGTGATCGTGGGTAGTCTACCAGAAATACCTTCGAACAACGCATCAAAATTGTATCCACACACGTGTACTGTTGACATGTCCTGTCGGACATATACAATTATTTTAAGCAGTAGAAACGACCAAACACATGTGCCTTTTGAGAAGAAAAAAAAACGCCGCGTCAAAAACATCACTATTAAGTTTTAATACTTTGGTATATATTATTTTGCGGGGTTTACATTTTCCACCAGTGCGCATGTTCATTAACTTACGGTGATGTGCGGTTTGCATTTCAGAAAATGCGCATCTTTATTTAACTTGCCGTTATGCTCTTTTCGCACTTCGGACCAATGCGCACGTTTATTTAGTTTGCTTTGGTGTGCGGTTCGCAAAGCAAACCAATGCGCATGTTTATTTCATATGCATTGCTGAGCATGTTTACTTAACTTGCGCTGATGCGCTGCCCGCAATTCAGTGAGCATGTTTATTCAACTTACGTTGATAAGCCTCTCGCATTTCGGACCAGTGCGCACGTTTGTTTAGCTTGTGTTGATGCGCGTTTGACATTTCGGACCAGTGCGCATATTTATTCAATTTGCATTGATGCGTGGTTATTATTTAAGACCAGTGCGCATGTTTATTTAACTTGAGTCGTTGCGCGGTTCGAATTTCGGATCAATGCGCATATTTATTTAGCTTGCATTGATGCGCTGTTCACATTTCATACCACTGCGCATGTTTATTTAACTGGCGTTCATCAGCGTTTCTTATTTTAGACCAGTGGGCATGTTTATTTAACTTGCCTTGATGCACGGTTCGCATTTCGGACAAGCGCGCAAGTTTATTTAATTTGCATTTATGCGCGGTTATTATTTCGGATCCATTGCGTATGTTTATTTAACGTGCATTGACGCGCAGTTTGCATTTTGGACCAGTACGCATGTTTACCAAACTTGCGTAGATGAGCAGTCCGCATTTCGGACCAATGTGCATGTTTATTCAACTTACAAGTTTTGGTTGGTTGGCTGGTTGGTTTTTTTATTGGTTTAACGACACCGCCAACCTGTTGCAGGTCATATTGTGTCATTCCTGGTAACTTTGTCGAATTTATACTTTATTGATTAAAAGTCATTATAAAAATAAAATCTTAAATATACTAAAAACTAGACTTAATGGTGGTCTACACATAGGAATACATGTTGATCTCTTTTAAAAATTCTAGGACCTTATTTTAATTTACTTTTTCAAAGAGCTCTCTCATGGAGTTAACTCTAAAATAACGGGGACGAATGTGATTGCAGTCTATACAATCTATCAAGATGTCTTTCACTGTATACCATTCCTGACAACTTAAACATTCGGGTTGTGGTTCACCTCTTAAGAGGTGTTTGTGAGTAGTGTAAGAATGTCCTATTCTTAATCTGTGAATTATCATATGGTCGCGAAGGCCATTTAGGGAGGGCAATTTGCGCCCTACCACAGGGTTAATTTGGTATACCGTAATTTCCGGTGTATAAGCCGCGGCTTATACACCGATTTTACATACAAAACCCCTTGGTGCGGCTTATACACCGGTGCGGCTTATACACCGATAGCTTATTGTTGGTTTGTTCATAGCAATGTTGTTGCCATAGATTTTGGACATATCTAGAAATATGGCACTTAAAAGCTGATGACGGTATAAGGAAATCTGAGCAAACTTGGTTTAACGCTTCTTTAGCGCCTTTGTCCGCTCCCTCGTTGCCCGGGATTCCAACGTGGCTCGGTACCCAACAAAATATTATCTCTTTGCAAGCTTTTACTACTTCGTCGTGTTTTTCTATCAAGTCCAAAATTATTGGGTTGAATACCAGTAGGTTTTCTAGTGACTCAAGCACTGACATAGAGTCCACGCACAATATGAATTTTTTGTAACGGTTAATCTTGACAATTTGCATAGCCAGCTGCAGGGCTCTAACTTCTACAAGAAAATAGAAGACCCATCAGGGAGCCTGGTTTTCAATGTATTATTTTCTGTGACAGCTGCTGCAGCCTTGTCCTCAAGTTTGGAGCAATCGGTATATATGAAATGATAGTAATTATAATTGTCCTTTAATTCTGCAAATTTTGACTGAAATACACACGGATTAGTTCGTTCTTTTGTGGACTCAGAAAGAGTCTTCAAGACCACAGGTTTTGTTAACTTCAAAGGGGGTTGGTTGGGTATTCTGTAATTTGCAACAGATTTAACGACTATACTTGCTTCTTGCAGGTGTGGTATAATCCTAGTTCCAAAGGGGTGGGGGGGATAGCATTGGTACCTCTATCCGCATAATGTGATCCGTAAACAATCTCATGAGTAGGGTTACTTCTATTGGCGTAAAGTTTTATACATTACTGAATGGCAAGTTTTAACCGCCGTATATTGAGAGGTTGTTCATTTGCCTCAACTTGTAAACTGTCGGCTGCGGATGTTCTAAAAGTATTTAAACATATTCTTAAGCCTTGATTCTGTATCGGTTCTAGCATCTTGAGATTGTGGGAGAAGAAGCCTTTTGAAAATTAGACCCCCCCCCAAAAAAAAAACAAAAAAAAAACAAAAAAACGAGAAAATATTTAGGAAATACACATGGCCCAACCCTTACAAGATATAATTCGCAGACAGAATCGCCTAGAAAACATTAACAAGTCCTAATTTGGTCAAATTTTGGCCGATTTCAACAATAATACGAAAAGGCACATCTGCAATATATATATTTCCACTATGCAAGGTACCAAAGCATGTGCCTTTATAGCTTTTGAGAACTGTTGCGGACAAAACTCCATCTATATACGAAGTGAACGCATAAATTTTGTCAAGTTTTAACAAGTCCTAATTTGGTCAATTTTTTCCCGATTTCAACAATAATATGAAAAGGCACATCTACAATATATATATATATATATTTCCACTATGCAAGGTAACAAAAGCATGTGCCTAATAGCTTTCGAGAACTGACGCGGACAAAACTCTATCTTTATACTAAGTGAACGGATAAATTTTGTCAAGTTTTAGAAAGTCCTAATTTGGTCAATTTTTGGCCGATTTCAACAATAATACGAAAAGGCACATCTGCTATATATATTTTTCCACTATGCAAGGTAACAAAAGCATGTGCCTAATAGCTTTCGAGAACTGTCGCGGACAAAACTCCATCTATATACGAAGTGAACGCATAAATTTTGTCAAGTCCTAATTTGGTAAATTTCTGGCCGATTTCAACAATAATACGAAAAGGCACATCTGCAGCATATATATTTCCACTATGCAAGATAACAAAAGCATGTGCCTAATAGCTTTCGAGAACTGTCGCGGACAAAACTCTATCTCTACACTAAGTGAACGCATAAATTTAACAAGTCCTAATTTGGTCAATTTTTGGCCGATTTCAAAAATAATATGAAAAAGTACATCTGTAATATATATATATATTCCCTGTGCAGGGAAACAAAATCATACTCCATATTGTTGCGAAGAACTGGCGCGGACAATCTCTACAAAAAAAAATGTTGACGGACAGACGGTAACTTATTAGGCCCCTCCCCTTTCAGGGGTTGGGGCCTAATTAAAAAATGCCCCCCCCCCCCCCCCCATTTCCCCAATTTTTTGCGGATCGCCAAAAAGAAAAAAAAGAGAGACCTACCTAGAGAACATTCGTGTAAAATTTGAGAGGAATCCCATCAAAAATGAAGCAGCAGAAGCATTTTATGCAAAAGTTTACACACGTACATAGTCGGCAGGTCTAAACAAGCATGTCCAAGGACATGACCCAACCGAGTTACCAAACAAGGAAACAGAGAAAACCTCTGAAACGAATACTGTTAGGCCAAAAAATGAAGAGCTTTGTTTCTGAACGTTACTTTTTCGTAATTTTAATACACAAAAACGAGCTTTCCCCTGGTGGAAGCTACCCGAAAAGGGAGGTTGGAGAGGTTAGGTTTTGACGATTCGCGTATTTACCCACATTTACACAATTTTACAACATTTTTAAAATTTCACCATTTCGGTTTTTTTTGTCATTTGCGAAAAAAGTAAAGTCCAGGTGGAGAAGCACCTAAAACATAGACCTCTTATGGACCGACCGACGCCGGCCCAAAGGGAAGGAACACAACTAGGCCCCATAACCTGTCAATTCATTTAGTTTTCAGGCTGATCGAAGCAAAACCCCAAGACAAGGTCAGTATACAAAACCCATAAATTAAGCTAACTATGCGTTTTGGGTCTATGTCCAGACCAGTCCCAAGGAGGAGATGCACAACTACAATCTATAAGCTTTCAGTCCATAGTTTCAGGTCGATCGAAGCAAAACCCTAGGACAATTCAGTCTATGAGTGCGCACGCACGAACGCACAACGGGCGGAAAAACTATATTCGTCAAAATCACCTTATTTCATCATAGAAACACGTTTCCCGGCATTACCTGAAATTTCGATTGTGGTTACGTCAGTTACTACATGGCCCGGGCGGTCCATAAAAACCGTTTGCACACACACAAACATAACGAATAACTAATTTCCCACAAGTGATGAGTGTACCGAGCCGACGAGTATGCTGGGCTAAAAAATCGCCAAAAATACATTTTCAAAGGAAATGAAGAAAGACTTCGCAGTAAACATTTGCACTATATGTGGGTTCTTCTTGCCACGTTTCAGCCTAATCGAACTAACTGTGTCGGAGATATCGCAACAATATGGCCAAAAAAGTTCAAAATCAAAAATTCGCCAAAAATACATTTTCAGCGGAAATGAAGAAAAACTTCGCAGTAAACATTTGCACTATATGTGTGTTGTACTTGCCACGTTTCAGCCTAATCCAACCAACGGTTTCGGAGATACCGCAACAACATGACCCAAAACGTTAAAAACTAAAAATTTAAAAATTCGCCAAAAATACATTTTCAGCGGAAATGAAGAAAAACTTCTCACTAAACGTTTGCGCTACATGTGTGTTCTTCTTGCGACATCTGAGCCTTATCCAACGAACTGTTTTGGAGATATAGCCTGCCAAAGTGAATAGCAAGTTTGTCCAAGGACAAAGTCCCAGCTTACGAAAAGCGATAAGACCAATTCCAGCCTGCAGAAGCAATTCCCCCAAAATCCACTGATCGACTCAAAAAGCACAATCCGTATTCAAGAGCTCCCAAGCATGCCTCACACCCAAACTAAATGATATCGGATCAAAACTGTAGCAGAAGATGCAGATGCACTTTGATTTATTTTCTTGAAAAATTTCCCCCCAAAATCAGAAATTCCCAAACCGAGTCAAACAGCACCAGCCGCATGCCGGACATACCCAGCGATGCCTCATAACGAAAATAAATGAAACTGGATAAAAATTGTAGGAGGACATGCATTTTAATTTTTTTCTTCAAAAATTCAACACAAATCCCTTGACCGACTCAAAAGCACTAGCTGCATTCAAGAGACCCTAAGCATGCCTCACACCCATAATAAATGGTATCGGATCAAAACTGTGGCAGAAAATGCATTTTGAGGTATTTTCTTCAAAAATTCCCAAATCGAGCCAAACACCAGCTGTATGCCCGATCCACCTAGCGATGCCTCGTACCAAACATAAATGAAATTGGATGAAAACTATAGAAGGAAACGCATTTTGAATTTTTCTTCAAAAATTCCCCAAAATCCCCTGATCGACTCAGAAAGCACAAGCCGTATTTAAGATCCCGCGAGCATACCTCAAATCCAAAATAAATGATATCGGATCGAAACTGTAGCACAAGATACATTTCGATGTATTTTCTTCAAAAATTTCCCCCCAAATTCAGAAATTCCCAAATCGAGTTAAAAAGCACAATCCGTATGCCCGACCCACATAGTGATCTCTCATACCAAAAAGAAAGGAAATCGGATAAAAACTCTAGGACGAAAAGCATTTTGAATTTTTTCCTTCAAAATTTTCCCAAAAATTCCCTGATCGACTCAAAAAGCACAAGCCGTATTCAAGATCCCGCGAGCATGCCTCACACCCAAAATAAATGATATCGGATCAAAACTGTAGCAGAAGATGCATTGTGAGGTATTTTCTTCAATCCCCCCCCCCCCAATTCAGAAATTTCCAAATCGAGTCAAAAAGCACGAACCGTATACCCTACCCTCCGAATGATGTCTCATTCGGAAAACAAATGAAATTGGATAAAAACTGTAGGAGGAAATGCATTTTGAATTTTTTCTTCTTAATTCCCCCCAAAATCCCTTGATCGACTCAAAAAGCACAAGATGTATTCCAGATCCCCAAAGCATGCCTCACACCCAAAATAAATGATATAGATCAAAACTATAGGAGAAGATGCATTTTGAATTAGTTTCTTCAAAAATTACCCCAAAAATAAAAAATTCCAAATCGAGTCAAACAGCACCAGCCGTATGCCCGACCCACCTAGCGATGCCTCATACCAAAAATAAATGAAATTGGATAAAAACTGGAGGAAATGCATTTTGAATTTTTTCTTCAAAAATTCCCCAAAACTCCCCTGATCGACTCGAAAAGCACAAGAGGTAGTTAAGAACCCCTAAGCATGCCTCACACCCCAAATAAGTGATATCGGATCAAAACTGTAGCAGAAGATGCATTATGAGGTATATTCTTCAAAAATTCAGAAATTATCAAATCGAGTCATAAGCACGAGTCGTATGCCGACCCACCTAACATTGCCTCATACCAAAAATAAATGAAGTTGGATAAAAACTGTAGGAGGAAATGCATTTTGAAGTTTTTTCTTCAAACATTTTCCAAAAATTCAAAAATCACTCGATCGATTAAAAATGCTCAAAACTTACGCAGGACCCCTCAGACTTGCCTCAAACCAAAAATAAATGAAATCGGTTACAAACTGTAGGGGGGAATTCAGTTTGAAGTGTTTTCTTCAAAAATTCTCCAAAAATACAAAAATTGTCCGATCAACTAAAAATGCAGGAGTCGTATGCAGGACCCCTTAGGAGACCATCATGCCAAAAATGAACGACAGTGGATTAAAAATGTAGGAGGATATACATTTTAAAAGTTTTTCTTCAAAATTTCCCCCAAATTCAAAAATTATCCGATTGACTGGAAAAGCACATGCCGTACGCACGATCTCTTATGGAATCCTCATAAAGAAAATAAATGATATCGGTTAAAAAATGTAGGAGGAGACGCATTTTGAATTATTGAAAATTTTTCTTAAAAAAATCACCAAAAAATACAAAGATTGCCTGATACATTAAAAAGCACAAGCCGTATGCACGATCCCTTAGTTATGCCTCAAGCCAAAAATGAACGACATCGGATCAAAAATGTAGGAGTAGATACATTTTAATTTTTTTTTCAAAAATTCCCCAAAAATTTAAAAATCACCTGATCCACTAAAAAAGCATAAGCCGTATGCATGACCCCTTAGGGATGCCCCACACGAAAAATAAATGACATCGGATAAAAACTGTAGGAGCATATGCATTTTGAAACAAAGTTTACTAAATAAACAACTAACTAACTAACCAACGGACGCCACCCGCAAATCCACAGAAATGCCCCAGCTTACGTATAACATAAGCTTGGCAAAGAAAAAAAAAAAAAAACTCAATTCAAAATTGTAGGGAGAAATGCATTTTGAAGTTTTTTTTCTTCAAAAACTCCCTAAAAATACAAAAATTGTCCGATCGACTAAAACAGACAAGCCGTATATGTTACAGGGAATCTGTGAAATTAGGGATTTCATGAAATCCCCAGTGGATTCGTGTAATAATTTGCTCAATCAATTTTGATGTTTTTATTCAGAATTTTCATGTTTGCAATGTAGTATTTAACCGAAATTAATAGTAGATTTTGAATTAATATACTCAAAGCACTCGATTGAGAAACTGTCATTCATATAATACTTCAGTACCTGAATTTCGCCATATTTTTTGTCTTATGTAACTTATGTCACATTTCCCGCCAAATTCTGTTATTTTGGATGGTAATGTTATAAATTCCAGTTCCTTTCGATGTGAAAAGGGATACACAGTTTTGAAGAATCACCAAACAGCCTTCCTGAATGGATAATTTTTCAAAATAGTTTTAACAATAAATATGAGCTATTCATTACACGAATTCCCTAGGGATGTCATGAAATCCCTAATTACACAGATTCCCTGTAACATATACACGACATTTTGGGCTGCCTAAAAAAAATGACATCGGATCAAAAATTGTAGCAGGGGATACATTTTAAATTTTTTTCTTCGAAAATTCTCCAAAAGTTCAAAAATCACCCGATCGACTAAAAAAGCACAAGCCGTATGCATGACCGCTTAGGGATGCCTCACACCAAAAATAAACGAGATCGGATAAAAATTCTAGGAGGAGATGCATTTTGAAACGAAGTTTACTAAATAAACAACTAACTACCGGACGCCATCCGCAGACCGATAGAATACCCCAGCTTATGTGTAACGTAAGCTGGGCTAAAAACACTAAACCTCCCCTCCCTATGTTAAAAAATTTACCAAAAATAGACTTTTTGAAGAAACGGAAAAAAAAAAATAACACGGGCATCAACTAGACAGGAAGCAAGACGTTTCGGCCCAAAACCATTTCGGCCCACTCCCATAGACGATTCGGCCCAAGACGTTTCGGCCCACTCATTTTAACTAAACTTGCGCCCCAAGACTTTTCGGCCCAAGACGTTTCAGCCCACTTTTCCCCAAGACTTTTCGGCCCAAGACGGTTCGGCCCACTAAACTATCATTATACAGATGTTTTGATTTTGTGTTAGACATTTAGTTAATGGATAAGTCCAAAGCATTGCAAGAGCAGTTTGTTAAAAATCGAAACTGTAGCTATTCCTATCTGAATTTAAATCGTATGTTATGTATTATCTCAAATTGCTTATACTGCTGTTTCTTTAACGATTGAAATTTTCAACTTATGAAAACCGGAAAGCCATACATAAGCATACAGCAATTAGATAAATGATATGTAATTGCAATTAACCTGAAACGCAATAGGCAGCCTCGGGTAGATTTGATCAATTGCGTTCTGACTTCGATGAACTATCCGCGTTATTACAAAGTATAAAATGTTATATAAGAGTCTGTGTCAACTGTAATTCTGTTTGAACAACTAAGTTGATAAATCGGCAATAATTTGGTGGAATGAGGTATTTACCAGGTTGGTAGGGTAGGATGGGTAATAGGCTGAAAAGATATTACTTTGGAAAGGAGCAGCATACTTTGTTTCGTATATTCTGGTTCGAATTACGAATGAGTAACAAGTCTATATCACAAAACCTTTTATTTCCAATAAAAACCCTTGTTACTTAATGGAGGGGGGACGGTGGTATAGCTGACCAAAATCGCACAAGAATTCCGTTTCAACGGAAAAACCCGTATTTAACCGGCACATCAAGTCGAGAATCATCTAATTGATTGTGTGTGGATTTGAATTTACGTAGTGCAATCAACAAAAAAATCATCACACGCCGTGTTAAGTCGGTAAATCAGCTCATAATCCTCTGCAGATTAAGTGCAGAGGATTATGAGCTGATTTAGCGTCAGTTAATTAACTGTTAACCCATCAAATACCAGAGTAGGTGTAAGAAATGCGTTTGGAATTGCAATATAAAAATAATCCAACACACACCAGAGACGATCAGCAAATAATTGTTGAAAGCCATCAGACGCTGGAGTTAGTTAGAAGAATAAAATTTCACAGCTGTTTTGAAATAACTTATGAATACATGAGCCTCAATCTTCAACCCTTTCTAAGTAATACTTTTTTAGTGGACCGAAATGACTTGGGCCGAAAAGTCTTGACAAAATGGGCCGAAAAGTCTTGGGGGAAAAAAGTGGGCCGAAATGTCTTGGCAGTTCAAATGTGGGCCGAAACGTCTTGGGCCGAAAAGGTCTGCCATTTCGGACTAGGCCGAAACGTCTATGGGCCGAAATGGTTTTGGGCCGAAACGTCTAGAAGCCACTAGACATGTACCCCAATATGTGTGTATGTTCTCGACTCATTAATTTCACAAGAACTCACTGCGGACAGACGGCAAGACGGACGGCAAAACAGACAGACGGACCCACCAAATGCTATATATGTCTCCCTTAGGGGGAGACATACAATTAAATGAAAGAAAGATCTAACATAATTCTTTTTTTTATTTTTCTAAAATATGAAATTATAAATGCCATTGTTTACGTGTAACCACCTCATTTTAACACCAAGTATAACAGCTCTTTTGACGATCGAAAATAAGCAACATTAAAGAATACTATACACGAAGTTTTAAGTTAACATTAAAAACTTGCCCATTCTTTACGTTAAATTAAAACATTCCCTGCCGTGTAGTACTCGGTACGACGCTTCATGCTTTAACATAAAATCAATCACAAAAAAAAATTTTTTTGCACGATTCGAAGTCGCCAGTGGTTTTTGTTTAACAATAAAAACCGTAACTTCAAAAATGTATAACCGCAAGTATACCATCGGGGAAAAAGAAAATATTGCATGCTAGTGTAACAACCAGAATTCTTAGAAGTTTTGTAATTTTTTAGAACAGCAAAATGTACACCAAAGGCATAGAACCGGAACAATTTTTTTTTTACAGTTGATTTACGTATTATTGGGGAAGGAGGGGGTCGGGACGGGAGGCTTGCTCCATCATGGCTGTCTGATTTGCCACCTAATGTCTGTAAGCTCCGGGGACGTGTGTCTGTAATGCCTAAACCATTGTTTTACTTTCATTTCGTTTCTGTGCCCCCCCCCCAAAAAAAAAGTCAAACACAGGACTAAAACGCCAGTGGATAGATGCTGCAACTGTTTCCTTAAACACTGCCGGTACAGAGAAAGTCTCCCTTCGAATCTCATTGACTTCTTTTTTTTTTTAATTCATGTTCCTCAGGGGGGAAATGACGTAAGCACACGTGACTTCGGTGGCTGAAGATGCTGACTGCACAGTGACTGCCAAAGACGGTCTGCAATGCTTGGGGTAAGCCGGGTCTTGATCGTGGATTCGAAATTGCGGAACAGTCATCACTCAGTATTTGAATAAATCTAGCCAAGGTCACCAACGGCAACCACTCATCTTTTCACGTAATAACAAACACGAGAGATTTATTTTTTCATTCGAAAATGCGTACCCTGTCTCTATCAACGAACAAGCAATGGGGATGGGGGTGGCGACGGCAGACAGAGACAGAGAGAGAGAGAAAAAAAACATCGTCGAATGACGTCACACAGTTCAGTGGTCCTTGTCGTCGTCGTGCGTGTGCCACGTCAAGCGCTCCTCGTAGAATGCTATGACGATCTGCGGGCAGCGGATGTTGGCCTGGCGCGCCGGCACCAAATCGGCCTCGTCGAAGTCCTTCCTGCAAATGTACAATTCTCCTTTACATCTCACTTTTTTTCCCCCATCATAAATCAAAAAATTCCAACCTCGTCCCCCCCTGACAAAAGAGGAACGTAACGCAAGTATATTATTACAGAAATAGTCATATGCTCTCGTCCAATAAGAAGATTTCACGTCGATTAAGCATTAAATACTTAGATGTGTTGTTTGGGTTTGTGTAACCACATACAGGTGGATGACGCAAATCGACTAATAAACCTATTCGTGCCGATCGCCTTGTGTGATAATCCCTTCCAACCCATCCAATAATCCAAAATATTGTAGACGAAGACGAGCAATATTTGTATGATAATCTATCACGACATCAATGGGCAGGTATGCCCAAAAACAGCCCCGAGTGCACGCGTGACAGTGGACCACAGCAGGCACCGGATTCTGTATATTTGTTATCTTTTTAACAATTAATTAGGTTGGGTGTCATAAGTCATCAGCCATGAAGAAACTGAACCATTTAACAATTAGGTCACAGGTCATCAACAATGAGGAAACCGAACCATCTAACAATTAGGTCACAGGTCATAACTCATCAGCCATGAGGAAACTGTACCATTTAACAATTAGGTCACAGGTCATAAGTCATCAACCATGAGGAAACCGAACCATCTAACAATTAGGTCACAGGTCATAACTCATCAGCCTGAGGAAACTGAACCATTTAACAATTAGGTCAGAGGTCATAAGTCATCAGCAATGCGGGGAATCACGTACCATTTCATAAGGAACATAATTTCACCGCCTGAGTCTGTCGCACCAATGATCCGCTCGGGTTGTAAGCCTCTGTCGAAACCCCTTGGTTTGTTGTCATCATCCTGTAGCGGAAACAAAACGAAGCTGTAAATTCCTGTCCACTCGCTAAGAAAACACATCGTCGACTGGGTTTAGGAAAGTAGATTTGATTTGCAAACGACTATTCGACTAACACAGAATGTGCGCCACAAGAAATGGGTCGTGCACACCCAAATGCACAAAAATATACACTAGATTTTTTTCACCCATACGAAACAATTTCAGGGTTGGCAGGTTTCTCCCATTAGGGTTTTTACCCCAGGGGAGAAATACCTTTCTCCCGCAGTTTCTCCCCTCTTTTTTTATTATTTTGTTTTGTCTTGCTTAACGTACACGTTAGAATACACAAATGTATGATCCGCATTTGTTATTCAGGCTTTCACTCTCTTTCTTTTACTACAAGGCAGATGCCTTACTATTCTACTCATGATCAAAGAAAAATCCGTTCTCTGTCAGCCTGTGTCAGACTACTGACCTGCTTATCTTTCAGTTACTCTCCGAGCTACGCCTTAACAAAACGTCTTAATCCTTACTTCTCAGGAAATGGAGAGATTAAGGGTGTGAGTAATCCTCAACAGCTACAGAAGGGTTGTAAAAATTTACGGCATTATCATTACAAACAAATTACGATTGTTGTCTTTGTGCTGCCGTTAAATTATCAACTCAAAATGTTTAAAGGAGGAAGACCTAAATGTAAAGTTAGGGAGCACTTCAGTTTGTGAAGGATAAAAAATCATATGCTAAATGCATTTACTGCGGGAACGAGCAGTTGGCAAAAGCTCATCTTGCGAAAGTATCCCCATCTAAATGCACTAAACGTGAGAGAAATGTGCCAAATGTCGATGACACGACAGTTTATTAAATATTTTGGAATAAAATGCAAATAAAGATTGAAAGAATTTTTATGCCCGACGTTTCTCCCCTGTTTCTGGCCCATTTATCCCCGGGAGAAACATTTCTCCCCGGGGGAAACCCTAAATCCCGAGTATTTCCCCTATGGGGAGGGGAGAAATACCTTTCTCCCTGGGAGAAACCCAACCCTGAACAATTGTGGGAGAAACAGCTTGACATGATGGGAAAGAAATTCTACCACTACCTCCACGATTTTCTTTTTCCTTTTTACGGATCCCTCCTCTTCTTCCTTCTTTCGCTTCTTCTTATCTTCTTTCTCTTTTTTGTGCTTTTCTTCGAACGCTCCAATCAGGTCCGGACAGTCAAGATTTTCTTCTGGTTCCCACGTATTCTCAGATCTGAAAAAAAAAAGAAAACATTATTCACGACAGTTCACAAGGTGCCCACAGACACGTATAATGTATATTTTGTTTCCCAAGTTCTAAGCACGAAAATATCCCCGATATTAAACCGAGTAGCATTTGTTATGAATAAAAAATACAGCAAGGAAGCTTCAGTTGCTTACAAACTGAAGAATCAATCATCAATCAAAAAATTTCCTCTCCATAAGCCCTCCACTTTAGAATAAATATTACCAACCCACGTTAAATAGCCTTTCCAATTTACCACAAATATTCCCAACTCACTCTCCATAGCCTTTCCACTTGAGGAAATATTCTTTTTTTCCGCCACGAACTCGCACATCGAGGATTTTTTCCACAATGAATTCTTCTTCTTGTTCCTCCTCCCCAGATGCCGTTCTAGTCTCCTCTTCAGCCATAGCTTTTTTTTTTTGGCTTTTCTCTCTGAAAACAGTTTAAATGCAGGTCTTATACAAATGATCTGTCCCGAAATACTGTTGCAGAGAGTATGATCGTCCAAGTAAATTACACAGAACGTTTCCGTGAAATTGAATCATTAAATGTTTGGTTCCAAGCTCTTGACAAAGGCATTCTGTCAACAAAACAAACTGCAAGTGAAACTGGCCAAACCCGAGGCCGAATATGTTCAAGTAGAACAACACGCACGTGGTATTAAAGTACAGACGGGCAAGCCTTAGTAGTTGACATACCACCCATATTTAAAACACTTCAACAATCGACCAAGAAAGCGGCTTGAGCTGTCAACAAGTGTCAACAGACCCGAAAACTATAGTCGCCCGCTCCGGGCAATGTGGCGGCGGGGACTCGAAACTAGATTCAGATTCGATTAATCGCCACAAAATATTTTTCCACTAATCGATTCCAAAAGGTTGGACTAATTCCAAACAATAAGGACTATAAAGATCCACGTACAATGCCGAACAAGATTACTGATACCTTCCATATCGATATGATTATTCAACGAAAACCAAACTGGCCATTTTTTTTCACGAAGTGTATCCACCTACCTAAGTTTTACCAGGAGGAAGTTACACTGCAGCTGGCTAACCAGCAAATATCCGTATAACTGCAGCAAATTTGCTCTATTTTTGCCAACTGGGTGTGTTCTAACCATGATCAGAAAGCTGAGATTTCGTGAAAATTTGGACGATCAAAATCACAACAAAAGTTCCTCGTTCAGAATATGTAATATGCATATATTACCATTCGTGTACAACGCCTAAATCACTAGAACAAACAACTGATTGATGGGTGTTGACTTCAAAAACCTCGTACTTTTTTCGTTGTGCGCTCACTGATGGTGTGTATTATGTGGATGCACTATTCACACTTGGGTATTTTCAAACCCCATAGTTTATTGAATTCGCACGATTCGGCAAGGTGTTTGCACATGATTCTTTTTTTTTGTTTCGCCACAGCCTTGTAAAATATATATTGCCATTCGTCTACAATGCCTAAATCACCACACCAAATACATGATCAACGTAAATAAAATGTTAATTAAAACAAATGATATCTGCTCACCAAATAAACAAAACACCGTACAGCGCGCAGCCCCCCCCTCCCCTCCCCCCCTGGGAAACGGCCACTAAACGGCACCCATCAGTGAAACAGCATGCTTTTTGTGTTATCATGTCCGCAAAATATTGCGGATGAAAATCCCAAGACAGTGGCCAGTGTGAAATTAAAATTTGGGTCATGGTAAAAATAAAATACATGTGCCTATCATAACAGGTCAGCCATATACCATATCATCAATGGAAACGGTTAGCCCAGGTTGAGAGTAACAGCTGGCGATGAACGGACGGAGAACATCCAAACCTATATTCCCCTCCGGGGTCTAAATTCAGTTGAGGGCTAAAAACTTGGGAAGTGTTAAATAATCTTCACTTTCTTCTTGATACATATTTAATTCCTCGAAAGACCTATAATTAAAATCTAAATGTTGTGCAAGAATTACTTCAAATCTGCCTTGCATTGTGCAAATGCCACCACGGGTAAAGTTTTCGAAGACACGGATTATAAGCATTTCTTCATCTGGGGTCACTAAAACACCACTCAGCTGGCTGCTTTCAAATGCCGCAATTAAATATGACATAGTATAGACTAGAAAAGTGGAGAAATGTTATTTGTGACCGTTTTGACTGTTTACCATAATTAAAAAAAATAAATGTTTTCCTTTTTCAATCAAATACGCTTAATTTACGAAAATTTCTCTTCACAAATATGAATTAAGAATTCTGTGAACTATACCTCCCACTCACTGCAGAGGCAGACAAGTAAAAAATACCTACGCAACACTTGAAGTGTATGTACCGTTAAATATTTATGAATCAGTCACTCAAGTGCGTTGTGTACTGGTGTAAATTGGTGACGCCAGCAACATTCAAACTGAACAGTACAAGAAATTGGGTAAATCAGTGGATTCGTATTTAGACTTTGCGAAAAAGTTTGTTTACGTCTTGACCGAATCAGGTTGGCATAGTTAAGAGCAAAATCACAGTTTGGGGTGTTCCGAATAAAATGTGCAAAAATTCTGCGTTTTGAAAGCAAACTAACCGGATAAAAACTGAGAGAAATGATAGCGAGATTTTGCCTGAATGCCAAATTTCTCTTGCATCAAACAGCAACCGTATTTTTAACAAACCGAATGCTGAATTATTTTTTTTTAAGTATAAAAAATAATTTAAGTTTCTATTTCTTGTATGTTCCGAGTATGAGCTGTTTCTACTACTCGTAATTTCTGCTGTAATTTCTTTCACTTTTACCCGGCTCCCTTTATTCGAAACACCCAGTGTGATTAGGTAATAAAGAAACGATAGAAAACAAGTAAGTATTTGTGAAACACAAGCAGGCCCCAACCGCCCCCAAATTCATAGGGGTATAAAGCGATGACGGACACCCCAAACCTATAGGCCCCAATCCGAAGGGTTGGGGCCTAAAAATGGCACAAATCAATACAATTCCATTTTGAAAGAAGCACATTCAAAAGTTTGCTATTAAGGGGCTGGAAAATATTTAAAATATCGAGGGAGAGGAAATAGAAATGGTTAGAGTAGACCGTAATTGGTGACAACAAAATGTTCAATTCTTACTAAACTTAATTAGCCAGATGCAAACCTTTTATACTAAAATATTCCTTATTTTGTGATACTTGACAAATAAAAATTGTTTTCAGCCACGGAAGATGGTCTTTTCAATTTCACCAATTTGGATCTACTGTAGCAACTCGTTCTCCCCCCCCCCCCCCCTTATACCAGTATTTTAAAAGATCATGACTTTATAAATTAGAAAACGTGCATGATAAAATTCAAAATTTGCTTTCCCATAATAGTTTCTTTAACATTTAACCCAACAAATTTGCATTCGAATGACGTTTTCATCTAAAAGATCCGCAAGTACGAACTGGCTTGTCTACAGATACGCTTGCGACAAACGCAAAAATATGTTGGAATAAAACGCAAAAAGTTGCTATTTTTTATTGCGACTTATTGCATTTTATTGCATCTAGCCGCGATCCAATATTTCAGAGGACGCGTCCTGAGCATGCAATATGTTGCGACTTATTTCATACTGATGATAAGATTACACCTTGAGCAAACATTCACGCAAGCGATTTAATCCCCCTGCGCATTCACTCCAATTGCATGTATTCTGTGTAAACAAGTCAATGTTTCTGCTGTATGTGTGGACGTGTAATAGGCTGTATTTGTGTTTAAAATTATTGCATAAGTGCATGTTCTCGGGCGACATGAAATAAAATTAAAAATGGAATGCCAGTGCTATGTGCTTGGGAGATTACTGTCCCAGGAATGCCAGTGTTAACTAATTTTAAGAAAAAGCTTTTAATTTGAAATTATCCCCCGTGGAACGTAGCAAGTTTTGTTCCTTCCTTTCTCATCTGTTTTTATTTGCCATATTTAAGTGAAAAGCGAATAAATTTACATGAATAGTGTCTTTCGTTAAAAAAAAAAAACACATCAGAAAATTAGCTTTCTGCCCGGAGGGGGTGGGGAGGGGTGTGTGAAATAGAAATGGAATTAAAAATGGGAAAAAAATATACAATTTTTATTCAGGCCTGTGGGGTGGTTTCAGTCTTAAACTGAGGATAACATGACGGCAAGGGGTGGTAGAAAAGGTTTGAAAAATTTAGTTGCTATTTAGTTATCAATTTTTTTTACTTAAAAAGCGATAATTTCATAATAAAAGAACTGAACACATATCCAAATGCGAGTTAACACAGCATTTTTTAAATTAACATTTGACACCCTTTCAGTCTGGAAAATAAATGGCCATGCACACTGTAAAACAACATGAAATATTTAAACACTGCTAGCATCATGCATCACACACAATACTTTTTGTATGCAAACAAAAGTGCGCATTACTGTGGATTAGTACAGCACACAATGCAAAACATCAAAAGACAATGTGTTGCATAACACTCAGGCAAGTGTCAATGTATGTAAAATTTGTTGCGATATATTGCGGCCTGCCAAATGCATTTTGCGACACACAGGGCGCCAGGGGTGCACATAAGGATTTTTTCACCTTCGCCAATTTGGCGAAGGCCGTTCAGCTCACCTTCGCCAAATCGAATTCACCTTCGACAAATTAACCCTCTTACTAAAACTTAATTTGTTTGTTGCATCTAAACCATACATATTCTTAACTATATGGTCCAGTTTACGTTTTTACAGAACTACATCGGTAGTTATTCAGTCCATATTTTGATTTTATTATAATAATTTTTGCCTAAAATTCACCGTCGCCAAATTGGCGAAGGTGAATCTGTTTACCTTCGCCAAATGGATTTCACCTTCGCCCAGCGAAATGCGAAGGTCTTATGTGCACCCCTGGGACGCGTTTTGTTTCATTTTTCTGCAACAAAATGCATTTATTTTTTGAAATGTATTGCGACTTATTTTTGGGTTTGTCGCAAGCGTATCTGTAGATACTGCAACCATTCCTTCTCCCTCTCGTACGTACCTACTTGAATATGAATCCCACTTCTTTCTTAGTACAATTTCACGAAATGTATCGCACAACTTGTTGAGTAGCCGAAAGTCTTTATTTAAAACGCACCTTAAACTCTCTTATGTTGTTTTTAAATAAATCAGCGACGACCAAGAGAACAACGGGGAATTCTTGGCGCGAAATCCTGGGCGATAATGTAACAATTAAAATGACAACACCCTACTATTTCCAGTAATATCAACCAATAACTTCAAACGATAATGTAAATATCATATCTAGCCCTTCTCCTCAAAAAGAAAATTATTTTAAATGAAAACTTGCCTTTGTTTCTTGAAGCAAAGCGTCCAGTCACGTGTACTTATGCTATTCGCAAAAGACTTGTGCTGGTCAATCGCAAGGCGGCAAAACGGTTAGCTCAGTTGATTAGAGCATTTGTATGGTAATCCCAAAATCTCGGGTTCCAATACGGCCTGGATTCAACGCTCGCTCAATTTGCGTTAGCTATAAAATTGCATTGGGTTCGATCACCCATCACAAAATTGAAAATTAACACCCACTGAGGCGTTCGACCATTTCTTTAAAAAGGAGAGCGCAACAAATTTATATCGAAAAATTATTTATTTAATTCAGTACAACAGCGCTGAAAATTTGAGTAGGATTGCCAGTAATAACCATATGCAATGAAAGATGATTGTACAGACATATATATCAATCTAGTCAATCATAAGGAAATAATTAAAATTATTAATTATTAATTAAAAATAATTATTATAAGCCAAAATTATATTTTGAAATGAATGTATAACAAGTTGGAGGTGTGAATTTGAGCTTCTCATTTTCAGTTGTTTACTTCATTATGTTGATTTCTATAAAATCGGCACTGGGAATTGCATGTTGGGTAAATATTTTTATAACAAAACAAATACATGCAAAAGATAAAATGAAACGTGATTTGTTCGAAGAAAAATTTGGACAAAAATTGTCATTGATACGGAAAAGGATACTGTAATAAAAGTTTGGTCAATAATTAGTTATCCCATATTTGGTTGAAGGGACATTTTTTCTATAAAATAGAACAACCCCAGTGTTTACTTGAAAAAGAATGTCAGTTTTTATGAGTATATTTCAAAAGAAGGCGAAAAACAAACTTGCTTCTGGATATCCAAAAGTTTTTCTCCTAATTTTTGTCAGTTTTCAAAGCAGCCAGTGATAACCAGTACCAAGCTTAAATTTCCTGTAAGCCTTTTTGTTTTTTTTAAGGGATGGCCGGACGACTCATTTGTGCTAATTTTGAATTCCGTGGTGGTGAATAATCCTGTGCAGCCGTTTAGCTGAGGCAATTTGAGCGAAGGTCAATCCCCCGCTTTACACCCCTGGCCGGATTCGAACCAGGGACCATAGGAGTACAGGACCAACGCTTTACCGACTGAACTAACCGTCATACCCTTTCCTTTTTGTTTCCTTATTGTTGTTTTATGTCTTGGTTTAGACCTGAACATTTTTGCAACGTTGATTTTTCCACGTCTACATAACTTGTTGATTTTTCCCAGATACAATCAACGTTGCGTCAGAGACGTTAATTCAGCGTCAGAAAAAGTTGGGTTTTCGACAACTAAAATAAATCTCAAGTGTAAAAAGCGTCAAATGATGTTAGTGGATGTTAGAGACGTTCAGTAGACATAGATAAATGGTCGAATACATGATCGCAACCAAATTACAACCAGATTTAGAATGATATATATTATGTGAAAAGCCGATTTACGTAGAAGTTTGATACAACTAGCATTTTGCATCATTTTTAACGAAGATTTTTACGGATTTACGGAATTTTTAAGTGTTCAGAATCGCCTTCTTCGTGGCTCCAAGCTAAATATTCGCCTGTCTGTGGGTAAAACGGTCTATAAGGTATGCTCGAACTTTGTTTCGCATTTAAATGAATATTGGTTTAAGAATCTAGATGGAGTTTGCTTTGTATAGAATAAGGATAAACAGGACCAAAAACGCTCTCCTGTCACCAAATTAAATGGTCAGAGCTGTTAAACTTATCTTGGTGGGAAAAAGTGTTCATGGCTAATCGATTGCACAACTAGAGTCAACTGAGATCTGACTTCAGAAGAGTGACAATCTTAATCGGAAATGGGACCAAAACATGGCCGCAAAAGCAACAAAATTTGAAAACAACCACAACTGATGAAATTGGATGTAGATTTACTAGGGCCACTACTCTTGTGGCATTGTAAAAGTTAAACAAAAATTAATTTGGTGAAAAACCTGACGAACTTACTATTAATGTACTGTTTCACCCTTGACTTTGATTATCATTATGCCAAATTTTAAGGAAATGTTACAGACATTTTAGGAGGAATTTTTATATTATAGCTTTTTGAAGACTAAACTGGTGCGTATTTATGCAAAACTTAGTTACGATTATTGAAAAAAGGAGTATTTCTATAATGTCATATTCAAAATTGTGATTTGTGTTGGTTCTTTTGTGCCTCTAAGATATTGGAATCATAGGGATGAGAAAAAACACCCTCGATATACCGAGCAGCTCATTAAACAAGAAAATAGTTCAGTTCAGTCATTATGTAATGCTCATTACATGCAGTGATTTAAATCTTTCTTAGCCCAGCTTAAATCTATGTATGAATATTTCAATCTAATTTTGCAAAAACCTCTGAGTTTTAAAGTATCTTCATATCTTTTTTTTTTAATTTTTCTTGAGGAAGAAGAAAGTGTACGTCACATCAATCACTCGCACATTTACACCAGATACCTTTCGGCAACCTTTCGCAGACACCAGTTTACACATCGCTAGGTGTCGCAGCACCCACACAAAAATGCAATTATTTTAACTACTGTTTATAAATTCAATTGCATCTACGATGTAGTAAACATTTGGAAGAAAAGAAATAGACGTGGAACAGAATAAGTGCGCAGAAGTGTCATAGGGTTTTTCGGAACGTACATTTGGTTCGACTAATGTATGCATGCATTAAAACAACAAGGAAAGACAGCAAGATCCATTTTTTTAATTAATTTTTTTTAAAATTATCCATGATGGACCAAGATTCCTATTGTATTTATCATCGTCTAAGGTAATCGTTCTACATGCATATACATGCTTACTTCACGCATGCAGGACGAATGATTAAATACTAGACTGCGGAATCGGGTATCCCATATTCTATATTTTAGAATGGGAAACATAAGGTTTTTAGGGTTGTTACAAGATTCAAAACAGTTCCGTTTTGGAACCAGTTTCTAACAAGATTAGTGTTTTGTCTATAAGTATATCTTGATTGTTCCAGATTGATTGTTTAGACATTTTCGAGCTTAGAAATATTTTTTAAAAGCCTCTAAAAATATCTTGATAAAAGGGAGACATGTAACGGAGTTTTTCTCGTCAAAGTTGTAATGGATTAACAGATTTAAGCCCCCAATCTTTCCTAAGTAATAATTAACTACTTGGGGCCACTTTTTTGTTGCAATAATTTTGGTAACCAAGCAAGTTTAAGAGCCATATTCTGTGATTGAAGCTTTTAGTTCACCTTCATAATAGTTCCTTTTTACAGTGGTATGTTTGACTTTTGATGGAGAATAATCCCATAAAAATGATGAGGTTTTCTTTTGTGCTTGTTTTATGAATTCTGCGTCACATCTGGTGTTACAAAGGGAAAAAATTAAGTTAGATATTTCAAGTGACTTAGTTCTTAGAATTTTTTCTAACAGACTGAGTCCTCTACAAGACCAAAATAGGTACTTTTCTTTCATTTTTGCAATCTTATCATTAATATTCTTTTCGTTGCATTTTTAAGATCATATCCAAGGGAGATTCCAAGCACGTTGAAACAGTTTCGGCACACTTCTAAATCATAAACGCCTTTTCTCTTTTTCCTAGGTCCAAGCCATATAAATAAAGTTTTATCTTTGTTGATTTTCAGGCCTGATTCACTTGCGAAGTTCTCTAGCGTTCGAAAAAATTCTGACATTGATTCAACACTACCCAAAATATCTGTTGTGTCGTCAGCAAATAGAATTAACTTAAATTCACTTTTCCCGACCTTTAAGCCTTTGATTTTGTCATTGTCTCGTATCATTTGGGCCATGAACTCAACCGCGAGAGCAAAGAGTATACAGGAAAGACCGCAACGCTGTCTCACCCCATTTGTAATTTGAACCATTCGGTGCTATAGCCATTATTCATTACTGTGCTAGAAATATCTGTGTAGCATAACTGAATCCAAACTATGAGTTTCGGTCCAAAGTTAATTTTTTTAATACTTTCAGCATAAAGTTCCATTTCAAACTATCAAAGGCCTTTTAAAAATTTATTTGAAGGAGTAAACCAGGGATTCCTTCATTGTCAGTGAAGTCTAATAGGTCAGAAATCATTGGAATATTTCCACCAATATATCTTCCTTTTATAAATCCAGTTTGATTTTCATTTATTAGTTTATTTAAGAATGGGGAGATTCTATTAGCTAGGCTTTTCGATAACATCTTGTAATCTGTATTTAATAAGGAGACTGGTCTCCAATTCTTAATAATCTCAGGGTCTTTACACCTTTTGTGCAACATTGTTATAGATGCTCTTCGAAGTGAGGGCGGTAGTGTTCCTTCTGAATGTGATGTATTTAAGACGCCAGTAAGAATTTGATATAAAATTCAGAAGACAGACCATCTCCGCCAGGGCTTTTGTTTGCTTTCATAGCTTTTAGGGCACTAAAGAGTTCATCTATTTTTATCTTGTCTTCAGTGCTTATTGGTCAAAAACACTAAGCTTGGGCATTTGTTTAAATTGTTCAAAAAATGATAGGTCTACGGACTTAAGGCTCTGTGAGGCATATAGCTTACTGTAGAAGTCTTTAATTTGACACTGTTTTTTGCTTGACATAGCAATGGATCCGTCGATTGTTTTTAACTTAGTGATATTTTTTCTGTCGTATATTTGTTTTTCCACATTAAAGGTATGATGTGTTTTTCTCATTTTTTTTCTATAAATTCAAGTCTAGGTCGGACGTATTCCCCTTTGGTTTATGTTCGATTAGGGAGTCTAACTGTTGCTTGCAGAGTTTGAATTCAACGAGTTCGTCCTTACTAATTTCGTCGTCAATTACTTTTATGTCCAAAATTTCTATATTTAATTTGAGCGATTGTTAGTCTTTCTGTCTTTCTCCGGCCCTTTTTTCCCAAAAGTTAATTTATACTGCATTATTTCTAATATTTGAAGATCGTATCTGAGTCTTATATCTCGGATGTGTGACAATTCGTTCCATTTATCGGTTATTAACCTTTCAACGGTTTGTACGTAAGTTGTTTCTTGAAGAAAACTGTTGTTTAGTTTCCAAAAAATTGGACCTCTTTTATCCAGACAGAGATCAACTATTAAGCCAATACATTTATGGTCAGTAAATGGGCAGTATGAAATATTTGTTTTTTTTTGGCTTTCACGATATCCGGTGTGACCAAAAAGTAATCGAGCCGACAAAGGATTCTGGGTGAGTTTTGAGACCGTGTATACTGTTTTTTTATTTGGGTTGCAGTAACGCCACATATCCGATAAATTGAACGATTCTATATTGTTTTCCAGAATTGATAGACCTTTTTAGTAGGAGAACGGCAGCCAAATTTATCAATGGACGAAAGCACCAAATTAAAGTCACCACCTATAATAAATTCTTATGCCGGACAATATTGCCATAAAGTCTTAATAAAATGTTTCTTTGTCAGAATTTTTGTTTGGGGAATAGATATTGAAAACATCCAGTTGGACTGAGTTGACTTTTAGGGTTAATATTGAATATTGACGTCATCATAATTTTTACAACACACCTGCACTTCGGTTTGTCCCATGGTTGCAAATCATTTTTCCACCCCACTCACTTTCCCACATATTTATCTTCATATCTGGTTAAAAGCCAGTCTAGTTACAGATTATTACTGAAATAATGCTTTACATTAGGCTTTCCAGTTAACTGCTGAAAGAACTAATTTCTGTTCAGAAAATAGTGTTTTTAATTTTAAAAATATCAGTTCGTAGACTACGAAGCCATTACAGTGGATTTCTAGAGTGTTAACATTGGTTTTAGAAAATTTACAAGATATAACCTGAAATGCAAACGTTGAAAAGATTCCTCTCATCGGTGTGTTTACAATGTGTTGTTAACGAACCGACCAATCAGCGTCGAAGCAGTGTTACTTACCTGAACGTCCCATTCCCAACTTATCGTGATCCGATAAGCAGCATTTTTTCACTGTTTTCGATTGTTGAAGCCCCATCAGGTGGACATTATCCCCATCAGGTAGACATCACGTCAGCAATGGGGACGCAAATTGCGAGATCGTCTCCCGCTGTACATGCGCCTGTTTATTCTGTGTTATTGCATGTTTTATATATTGACTTGACAATAGAAATCAACACTTCTGTACAGGAAGTTACTACTGCAGATGACTATTCCTTTGAACAAGTATTCCCAAATGGGGTCAGCAGACCCCCAAAGTTTTGCTGATAAAGAGCCTCGTGAGAGGCTTACCATAAATCTGAATTTGCACCTGACACGTTGCATCGTTTATCCGATGAAGAACTCAAGATATTTCGTGGTCTGGCTTCAAAGTCTGGAGTAAGTAGCCTCCGCTACATCAAGTCTTGGTCAATGCCACTTGTGTGCCATCGACTGTCGAACTGGGGCCAGTTTCCTATGCGTCATGTTCCACCACGCATGATGCCGACAGAGGATTACAGACCCCTACGTCCGCACGCCCACACCGACAGGGGTTGACACCACATGAGACGAGTGGGATGATACGTCTGCTCTTATTTGATGTCAACAGTATATTCATTTAGAAACAATTATTGAGTTTATAGCGACAATTCTTCGGCATCACTTACCTTGTCAGTTCGCCAATTGATGAGGCCGTCGCTGTGTCTTGCTGCTCAGTTGCAACCGCAGCTTAAGGAGGATTTTACAGGGAGCACCTATACTTAAGCCTTGACACAGCCGGTCTACGCAACGTCAATCATCCATGCTATCGATGCCAGCTGCCAAGAAGCGACTTATGTCTTCCACGGTATCCACACCACAGTTCTAGAATCCTAAATTGGACGTTAAATCAAAGGTAGGAACCAATCAAAGTATCCTTCGAGATTGTGCAGCGATCTCGCCTGTTTCAGATACCTTACATTCTTGCGAAAATTTGGTTTCTCAACTGAGCAAATCAAAAACAAATGTGGGTTTTTTGCCGTCTTGTCTGGGTCTGTCTACGGGTCTGTTTTTCAGTCGCGGCTTATCACAACTCAATCAGTTTTTACATCCCTATTCGTTCAAAATCGACATTCGTCCACTTTAAGTTATAGCAAAGACCCTTAAATAATAAGACGGTTCACTTCAGTGCATTGTGCATATGATCTGTGCTGCTAGCGCCACCATACGGTTGCCGTGTCCATGATCCGGAATCAAAACAAAATGGCATCAAAGAAAAGGCATGGAGGTGCATATTGCGCGGCAGTAAATTGTCATAACTCACGCTACAATAGTACATATTCCTAGTTTCGATTCCCAAATGATGCGGAGAGGCATGTATCTTTCTTTTAGCATATCAAAGATAAGTAAAGCCTATAAAGATGTGAAAAATAGAGCAAAAAATCCATGCTTTCTATAATGTTTTTTTTCAAAGACAGATTTAAAAAGTCCACAATCCAAAAATACAGTTTATGCAATAATTTTAGTCTGGAAAGAATTTTGGAGGTATTTTTTTAAAACTTTCTAACCTTCGGTTCAAAAAGCAGTGTGTTAGCATGAAAAAAACAGTAAAACAACACTTGATATTTATATAATAAACAAGTAAGTAAAATTTTATACTTTTACACAGATTTACATGCCATGAAAACGAAGACATTACAAAGATGAAAGGAGAAACAAACCAATTTTCACGCTTTCGAATTGGTAGAAACCGTCATGGCGAACATTGCTATGAAAAAATATGACAAGACTTTGATGTTACCCTTTCACTCTCGGTCCCCCGCTCACCGCCCCCCCACCCTACCCGTGTATTTGTTCGGAATGGCTGATCCGTATAAGATATATATGTGAATCTCCCCTTTCCTTAACAAAAACTTCTAGTTCCGCACCAGTTTGAATGTAACACGTACATATCTCCAAAGGGCAAATACTTGTTATATCACACATCCCACAAGGTGATGACATATACTCGGTTTAGAACAAAAGCATATAAGGAACAGGACACATAAGTATATATGTTACGCCGTGCAAATATACTGAGTGCAGCCTCTGGGGTTAAGCGAAATAGAAAAGTCTAAGACATTTTAGTCACATGAATTTCATGGTGGTTTACCCAGGTATATTGAATTTTGGTGATCAAATATTTTTGTGAACTATGATTTTTTTATATATCTGTGATAGATTCATATATTAATGAAATAAATTATTCGATCAAATCCTTATTTCATGTATCTTGTTTTATGAATGAAAACGCACTTTCAGTTGTAGCCGCAACAACACACTGTCAGCTTGATACATGTAGGTTAAATACAGGATCTTGAATGTACTTAGCCTGGTAGCTAACATGAGGCCACAGCGTCCGCTAGGGAGGCGCTGCAATCTCTGGATTCGTATTGCTACATAACAAGTGCACTCTCTTAGTAAATACAAGCTCTTTGGTTATAGCATCTCGATGGATCATCCATGACAATCGACCTTTTTTGAAAGAACCCTGATGATGTAATGCAAAAGAAATTGTCAGTTGAGGCCCATCAGGTCAGAAATGTAGCGCACTCTTTGCGCCGTTCTAATGATGTGTCAGTATGTGATTAGTTGCGGGTGGACTGTTGGGCTTGTCCAAACACGTTTAGTAAACACTATTTGTAAGAATACACAACGAATACATTGACGAAGTTGCGTACTCTTGGTCGGTTTGTTGCTGCTGAGTCAGTGATTAGTAATAGTTCTTCTTCTTGCAGGACTTCTCGGCGAGCAGGCAGAAATAAAGCTTCAGGAAGAAAGAAGTTGGCCAGATAGACTCTGTCCCTGCTGATTTACCTCCCCGCCCTGCATAGCTTTCAGTGTAACTATTTTTGTCACGTGACTGGCATTGGGTCAGCTCGACGCAGTCACGTCTTGTACCATGGTCGTGTTTGACAGTGCAATTTTGCAAATGGTGCAGTCAAATTGAACTAGGAGTTATGGAAAGTTTATTCGCATTCCTCGAAAGGATAAGTGGATAGAGTTTGGTGAAAAGGCGTGGACATTTTGAAAAATGATCTACCAATGCTCTCATCAACCTTCCAAAATGGTGGTGAATGGAGTGTTACACTTACCAGCGCCAAGCCCTGGGGTGACATTTTTCTGTGAAGGGGATGATTTTTTGTCAAATTTATCTGAATATGAGGTGGGTATCGTGGCACCGTTTGGGGAAGGAAAGCATAATATTTTTCGGATGTCGGAGTAAGGGTATCAGAGGATGAAGTTTTTATTTCATGGGGAGGAGGAGGTGTGCAGAAGAATGTCGAGGGGGAGTTTAAGCCGAGGGAGATTATTGAAAGAGGATGGGTCTAACATATGCGTGTGGGAGGCGGTGCAGTTACTAGTAATGAGGGAAGTGGTTCGCGGGAAACTGAAGAAAAAACAGCACTTGGGGCGACTTTTAGTAGAAATAGAGAGAGAGACATCGGGGAGGACACACCGCAGTATTTTAGGGTAGGTAAGACAGCAGGGATGATCAAAATTTGTTGGGCAAGATTCGGATGGAGTTGAGAGAGGAAATAAAGAGTAGGAAAGAAATTGAGGAAGGGAGATGGGATGCTGGAAGATGGAATGATGCGCCAGTGGTGTTGGTCTTAGGGGACTTCGAGGTGAGGGCTGGGGGAAACTTTGGAGAAGATTAGAAGGGGGGGGACTAAAGTGGCAAATTTTTCTGCATACTAAAGGTGGTGGGGATTCAATCGTAGGGAACTGGAAGGGGTGAGTGAGAGGGTGGGACATTACTTAAAATAACGAGGGTGGCGGGTGGCGAAATTCGAAAAGTTTTTGGCTGAAAGACGGGATAGGTATTTAGAAGGTGGGTTGTACTTGTACTTGTAGCTCTTTTATCGCGGGGGTTTAGGTTTGCATACCACGGGAATGAAGGTCGGGTGCAGGGGAAGGGGGAGCTGGGAGGAAAGAAAGTCAGGGGGTGAGGATGGGGAAGTCTGGAAATAGCAAAGGGTCTGATGGAACGGGGAGGGGCAAATCGAAGAGGGCGGGGAGTGTCACCAGCCGGTCGAGGTAGGGGACGATGAAAAGTAGGAAGTTGAGTGTATATTGCGGATTGGTGCACGTTTGGGTCAATATTTGAGCCAGAGTGGAAGAGATATGAGTTGCGATTCAGGAGATGCAAATTGACTTTTTTTTACGTTCTCAGAGAGTGAGCGCTTGGGATCACAAGAAGCACCGGTAATGGAGGGGTATTCATGGAAGGGAACTTTAAGGGATAAGTTCAGCAGAGCAGTGGGAGTAGGGTGTTATACTGGGAAACGGTAGAAATTATAAATGTGACGGAAGTGCACAATAATGCGCACATGATATGGCTGGGCGTCCGAGTTAGAGACCAAGGATGGGAATTAAAAGTAACATACTGAGTACAAATTAGAAATACAAGGGGTTGCGGAGTGTAAGAATGAGACCGAGTGGTATGGAAACCATCAGACAAAAATGGGCAGATACTGAAAAACTTGATTCTAGAGGGAAGTTGTACAATTCTTAATGGCAGAGAGGGCACAGTGGGCCTATGGACTTGTGAGATGACAGAAAAGATCGGTGATAGACTATGTCTTAGTGGAGGACAGACATGCTAATAAAGTAGTCGGTCTAAAGATAGACGATAAGAAAGAAATGGAAATGCACTTCGATCACAACCTTATCACGCAGGAGATTGTGATACCAGAAACTGCTCCATGAAAGGGTGTGCAGGGGTGTACTTGGGCGACGAAATATAACGAAAGCGGATGCGGATGGAATAACTCGGACGAGATAGAAACGGAAGATAAGCGGGGATAGAGATTGGGCACGGTTAGAGAGCAGAGTACACGAGGAGCTGGAAGTATGGTTGACTACGCATCTAGGGAGGGCCATTGAATCGGAAGAGCAGATCGACAGAATGGTGGGGGAGTGGAATGAGAAGGTGAATAGGGCGGGAATGATTGGGATTGGGAGGGTCAAGGTAGAGGTGGGAGGGAAGGGGAGGGCAGTAAGCATAACGACGGCGAACGGCAAGCAGACGATAACGATTAGAAGCGTTGCTAGGCGGAGGTGGGAGCAAGCAAAAAAAAAGAGGCGAGGACATAGGAGAGGTGATGAAACGGAGAAAATATGAAAAGACAGCTCGGAAGAAGGTAAAAGGAAAAAGTTGCTGGAGAGAGGCGAGAGACGATTTTATACGCCAAAGACGTAAACGGTTCACTTGAGGAATTAGAGCTAGAAAAGGGCTGTTCAGAAGGACAGGATGGTGCCATGGGGGGGGGGGGGAGAGCAACATGTAATGGGGTCCTAGAACCGGAGGTAACTCTAAGCAAAGTGGCAACAATAGTCATGGGGCTACAGAATGGAAAAACAGTAGGGGCAGACAGGATTTCCTTTGAATTTATGAGGTTGTTAACAGAATGCAGGATTCACTGGTGCTCTTGTGCGATAAGATATAGAGCCTATACCACAAGTTGTTATACTACAAGTATTCAATCAAGCAAGGATAGATTTATCAACAAGGGTGGAGAGAAAACGAGACTGGATAATTACAGAGCGATAAGTAGAGTGTCAATGTGGGGAACGTGTTTTCTAAGGTCATTTGTAATAGGATGATCAAAAGCGTAGAGGGGCGGGGACTCAGATTCAGTTTGGTTTTAGGAAGGGGAAGCGGACGGTAGGTACGGTGTTTATACGGTCGCAATCCTAGAGTGCCGCAGGCCCTGGCCTTCTTGGACCTGAGAAAAGCATACGACAGTGTGAATAGGAGTAAGCTTCGGGCAGTACTAGCCGAATCGGGGTATGGGGGAAATTTCTGGATCTAATGAAAAATATGTACACAAATGTCACGGCAAAAGCATCACTTGGTAATCTCTAGTCGGACTCGATCAGCTGCGAGTTGGTTTAAATCAAGGATGTGTCCTGTCCCCGCTTCTATTCTCATTGTACATCAAAGAGCTGGGGATAAATTACTAGATAGTGGGAGGTGAGGTTCTAATGAGAGGTATACCAATACCGGTACCGTTTTTGTGGATGATATGGTGTTAGTTTGGAGGGATGGGCAGACTTGAGGAAATTGCTGGGTATAATTGGAGGGCTGACGAAGAAGTTCAAAATGAAAATCAGCTATTTGAAGAGTGCTGTAATAGTCAGTTGGCGGGGCAATGTGGAAAAAAGAGTTGTGGAAACGAAGAGAAGGGGAACTTCAGGAAAACAAGAAGGCAATGGTTAAAATGGCAGAAACAGATTCGCGTAGGAATTTGGGAATTTTTCTCATAATTTCGAGGTGGGGTCGGTTTCTAACACTGGGAAATTTTGTTGGGTAAAACAAAGGAGCAAGCGGCAGCAATTCGGAAATTTAGTAGAGAGCTATAAAAATCCATAGATACATCAAACAAGAGAAAGTATTGGGAGGGTCGATGGCATATCAGCGCTTATGTTGGACCTTGGAGCTATTGATTGTAGAATGTGAAGGGATGGGAGATTTGAGGAAAGCCATTCTAGTCCATCAAGAAACAGAGGAATGGGAAGGAGATGGCATCCAGGTAACAGCTAAACGGCTGGAGAAGGTGGGTGGGTGTACAGACAAGTATTTGCGCAAGTATTGTGGGTCAAACGGAAGGAGTTAGGGAACCTGGAAGTAGGGAAGAAAGAGGGATTCTGGAACAGGAAGTGGCGTCATAGTGACGTTATGTAATGTTCCAGAACCGGCATGGGGTTTCTGGAACAGTTTTTGAATAGAGCACGCGCGTGTTAAAATGACGTCATAAAAGCGTCATGATGACGTCATAGGTCACGTTATGACATCATAATGACATCATAACATGATATCACGTGATGATGATATCATGATGATATCACAACAAAGTTAGACTGTCTGGTAGAACTCTAGGCCAGAGAGTCCATTATTAATGAGCACGTTATGAATATAAGCTACTATGTACTGACCCCCTAGGACATACTATTTAAAGACCCCCACCCCCCACCCCTAGGACATACTATGTGCCGACCTCCCCCCCCCCCAAAAAGTGAAAAAGTTAGATAACTTCCGCAATAGTTGACCGATTTGAATGAAAATTTACCGTTTCATTCAGTTTTATATATAGTTTTAACATTAAGTAGTGATAGGCTATTTGCACAGGTGGCTGTATGCATACTTCATTCACCTTGTTAAACCATTTGTTGAAAAATTGTTAAACAACTTGCTAAACAATACCATGAGGTAATATGTTTCTCAAAGATAATTCGAACATGTCTTTGAATGGGGGGCTTCCAATTCAAACACATGTTGGAATGGGTGTGCTCCACAAAGTGCTTACAGCCACATGTGCAAATAGTCTGTAATTACTGTAAACTAGAAATAAAACTGGATCAAACGGTAAAATTTTCAGTCAAATCGGTTGAACATGCTGAAAGTTAGCTACTTTTTTTCTAAAACGGTACTAAAATGTACATTATGCTTACAGCCAAATGCGCCTGAAACTACTTAATGTTAATGTTAAAACTAGATTTAAAACTGAATGAAATGGTAACATTTTCATTCAAATCGGTCAACTATAGCGGAAGTTATCTTACTTTTTTCACTTTTTTAAAGTTAAAATGGCGGCATGTCCAAATTTATGCATACAACCACCTGTGCAAATAGCCTGTGACACTTTTTGTCAAAACTAGATATAAAACTGAATCAAACGGTAAAATTTTCATTCAAATCTGTCAACTATAGCGGAAGTTATCTAACTTTTTCACTTGGGGGGGGGGGGGGTTGGCACATAGTATGGCCTTGGGGGGGGGGGGGGGTCGGTGTATAGTATTCCTAGGGGGGTCAGTACATAGTAGCTTATATTCATAACGTGCTCATTCATAGTGGACTCTCTGACCTATAGTTATGCCAGAAAATCTAACGTTGTTGTGATATCATCATGATATCATCATCACATCATCATGTTATGACGTCATCATGACGTCATCGCGTGACTTATGACATCATCATGACGTCATTTCAACAAACGCGCGATGTATTTAAAAACTGTTCCAGAAACCCATGCCGGTTCTGGAACACCACAAAACTGTTCCAGAAACCCCATGCCGGTTCTGGAACACCACATGACGTCACTATGACGTCACTTCTTGTTCCAGAATCCCTCTTTCGTCCCTACTACTGGAAACTGAGAGATGGGCAGGGGAATGAGCAGGGATGCATCAGGATGACTGTGGACAGAAAACAAAGGGGTCCTCATTAGGGATGAGAGTGTTGTCTTGTAGCTGTGCCACCCACTCTCCTGGTGGGACCAATTTGGGTTTGAGTGAAAGGTCGTGGGACCGTTGGGTCACTTGCAATCAATTAATCAAACACAACAGACAGAACTGCAGAAAGAGGTTGGCCGTTGAGCAATAACGGACTCTTTGTGTGCTGGTCATGTGATCACTGAAAACAAACCAGGGTGTGGGAAAACCCACGATAAACACTTTTTAATTTTTCTTATACACTTTTAATTTACCTCGCTGATTCAGAAGGTAACTGTTGCAGTTTTGTAGTTGTTCCTACAGCCCTTTCAATAAGAATGTTAGGGTATGACACTAACATGGTCGTTACCTAAAAATTAAGAACTTTCACTTTTACTACCAGTATTCGTACGTAGCTCCAAGTCAGCCCTGACGTAAATAACGTCTCTGTCAGAATCTCAGTAGCAGGCAGCTTCTTGGAGCTAACTCGTATGTAGCTCAAAGAAGTAGCGCGCTACTGTTGTGTTACCGCGTGGCATGCATCGGTATCTCACCGGTTCATTTTGTTGTTGTGGTATCTGCTACGAAAATAATGCGCCAAGGTACTGTTCAGTGTGCTTTTAAAGAAAAAGCCTGTGATTTCGAACCCCGGTGTCCTTGAACGTACGCCGAAAGATCCAGAGCCTCGAAAATTGAGATCAATGGTCATTTCTTTTGCAGGAACTGTGACCCTTTCTGTCCTATGAAGATAGAAAGGGTCCGCTGGGACTATTATGGTATCTGCTACGAGTACGCGTACGAGGGAGAGGAGATAGAATTTGTTAGAGTAGATCGTAATTGGTGACAACAAAATATTCCAATTCTAACAAAACTTCATAAGCACGATGCAAATGTTTCAACACTTTCGACTTAAGTATTCACTATTTCGCGATACTTGGCAAATAAAATGGTTTTCAGCTGTGGGAGATGGTCTTTTCAGTTTCACCAATTTCGATCTACTAAGTCTACTGTAGCCATTCGTTCTCCCCCTCGTACACTAGTCACAGTGGATCCTTTCTGTCTTTCTAGGTCAGAAAGGGTCACAGTTCCTGTAATAGAAATTTTTATCAGGTGCACCACTTCAGATGACCCTCCATACATGTGCCAAGTTTGGTTGGTCTAGCTTCAGCGGTCTCGGAGGAGATGTCTGGAAACCGATTCGGCGGAAGAAGAAAAAAATTTAAAAAAAAGCGAGAAAAAAAAAATAGGTGAAGAATTCGAGGCAATCCATCCCCATTTGGCATTTTCAATGCCAAGTGGGAATTATTTGGACGTTTAGAAGAATAAAACAAATTTCGTTGGACTGGTCGATGCGGTGCTGGCGATACTCGCGTCATCAGCTGAAGTGGAAAGGGGATTTAGCACAATGAAGCGAATGGAAACCGACTGGCATTCAACCCTCACTGACTCCCATTGCAAAAATTATTGTCAATTTGACAAGTTTGACCTCGTCAGGGTCTTGACGAGTTTCTGACCAATGCCTCGTCACACACTGATAAACACTTGTCGCTATCTTGTCAGAAACTTGTCACAAATTTGTCAAGTATTGCGTCACCATGACGTCACATCCTTTTCAAAACAAGTGAAAACACGCGGACATCCTTTTTGAGATTTCTTAGGTTTTAATGAATATTACGAGAAGTTTCAAATTATCACGTCATAAAAACATGTTTAATGGATAAATCATGATGTAAGTGAACACATCATATTCTCTGCATGTTTTGAAATAAGTTGTGATGTTTGTAAAATGCTTGTGAAATTTGTGAAAATTGTATTATCGCCCAGTGTTGCAATGAATAATGTATACTGAGTACTTACTGGTATATAATCAAACAGGGTGAATGGATTCGATTATTTTAATGTTTAATATAACAAAACCTGATGGTATAACTATCAAAATAACAATTGATGGTATAAATATCAAAATCTGCAGCTTATGCGTTCGTAAGTAAACCGCCATGTGCAATATATTACATATTACAATACTGCAAAACTTGTCAGCAACTTGTCATAAAATTGTCGGAAACTTGTCACAAGTTCGTCAACCTGACCAATTTGATGTGAAAGGACTTCCCTGGGAATGCCATGCCTTACGATCCCTCCACCTTTAAAACTTTTAGAAAGAAACCCAATTCAGCCGTTATTTCAGAAATCAGTGAATAAATATGTTATTAAATAAAAAATATAAGAAATTTATTGATATAATATATCATTAAAAATCAGCTATCGAAATGAGTAAATAAAATCCTCTTTGTCACAATATCATTATAATATTCGTGACTTCATTAAAATTATCAGCGGCATATTAAAAATTTTTTTTGAATGTCTTGAAAATATGCCTTTTGATTTTTTTTCGAGGCATTTTCAAAATGTTCCTTCTCCCACAATTTTGTTTTGCCTTCCATTTTAGTCCGAATGGTTCTCAGGTGAATTTTTGTTTAAAAACATACTTGTTGAGTACTTTGATAATTGTCGCAAAAAATTGGCGCAATGGATCCTGAGTAAGAAGGATGCCTTTCTGTGCCTTTTCTGCTTTTTCTGCTGATGTAAGTACACTTTGAGTACGGCCCCACATAGTGAAAGAGGTAAGGGGGTTAGTGTTGTGTTGAGATCCGTGCCGACATTAGATGAAAGTGGGGGGGGGGGGGGGGTAACGGTAATAAAAGACAACGAAATAGCGAATAGGCCATGTGGCGACCACCTTTCAGGTGTTTCGGATAAAAATACCATGGCATAACTCATTACGAGCGACAACCTTCAAGATCCGCATAAATAGACGTACAGGAAAACCTGTTTTTAGCCACCCCCTCCCGGAATCAGATGAAAAGACAAACAGTAAGACCTGCTTGTCGTGACCCAGATGAAAAAGACTAACAGTAAAACCTTTACGGTGATTACCTTCCAGAATCGGATAAAATAGACGTAGAGTTATAGTCGCACATTCCTCATGGCTAGACATGTTCCCATACACATAGCACATATCCATATATCCCATATATATATATATTCATTCGTATTTATATAAGATAATAGTCTTAATTTTAAAATAGTACAAAATTGTAAAACTTTGTAAACAGGAGAGGCAGACGGAGGAAAGGGGTGGCAGGGGAGGGGGTGGGGATGGGCTAACATTTGTTTTTGCTGACAAGAATAAAAAACAATGACTGCCTAATAAAACAGTTTGATATGTTCGGGTATTCTGATGTTGGTGTACACTGGCCACTCTAGTATATTAAATGTTAATGTTTGTTGCTGGTAACAATGTCCCTACACATTCTTATTATACTTCATTAACTTGAACTTGGCTGGCCACAATGTCCTTGGACAATGGTGTTAATTTAAATGTTTTCAAATCGTAATTATTTTGTCTAATATTCTTTATTCGGATAGTTCGTCAATTACTTGTCAAAGATATTTTGATGAATTTGTGACAAGATATTGACAAACTGCAAATTAGGTTTTGACAAATATGTGACAAGAAAATGACAAGTCAGTGACAAAGACAAATTTTTGACAAATTTACATTGTTGAGTTAGGCATCGTCAGGTTGACGAGTTTAGGGTCGTCAATCAATTTGACGAAGTTTTGGCGAAGTTCTGACAAATTGACAAGTTTAAAATGACAAGTTTCTGACGAATTATTAGCATGACGAATTAATAACAAGCTGTAAACTGACGAATTAATGACAAATTTATGACAAAGTGTTGACAAATTTTTGATTGGAATTCGTTGAATTGGGCATCGTCAAATGGACAAGGCAAATTGGTCAGTCTCTTGTCAGTTCGACAACTTTTCGACAAATTCTTGACAAAGGCATATTATGTGTGTTGCAAGAAGTTGTAAATCATTTCCGTTGTACTTTGAGGGCCTTTAGCAAATACCAATACTTTTGGGTTGTTGAATTTCGCACAATATCGCCACAGAGGTGCCTCATAGGGAGCGCAGTTGACTTGTGTATCGTTATATAGTGAGGATTTGAAGTGGCAGTCGGATTGCCAGTAGCGAACTGCTTCTTGTAGCTAGTTACATGTACTTTAGGGGACCCAAAAATGGTTTGCAAAAAAAAAGAAAAAAAAAAGAAAAGAGGTTTCACATTGAAAATATAAATAATATAATAACAGTATAAAATGCCGATCAAAAGTAGTTTGCCACAAAAAAAAAAAAAATGGCTACAGTTTAAAATTTAAATTTAAGTATCATTGAGCGATAATATATGATAATACAGCAAATGTCATGATATAAATTTTATTTTATGATTTCAATAACATTGTAGAAAATTGTTGAATACAGTTGTAAAACTAACTTACCTTATAAAATGACATATATTTATGTGCATTAATGAAAAAATGATTTGTGGACAATTGAGCGAGCCACATATTTTAAGATTCGTATTTGAGTTGATAAATTATATGTTACAGCTTCCAAACATAAACTACATGAGAAAATGTCTTAAATTTGTTATATACATGTTGTAGTCAAATTATATTGTACATAATAGTGGTGGGACCATTATTCGAATATTCGTTCGTTTGAGTAGGGTTCGAACCCTATTTTTTGATATTCGAATATTTTGGATTTTGTATAATTTTTAAATTATTTTTCATAAGAGAGAATTTTTAGCCTTGTAGGCAACATCGTTAAAAAGAAAAAGGTCTCAGCACACACATTTCAAATCTTATACGGATTTACTCCTCATTTATTGTAGTTGTGCATCTCGTATTTAGTTTGTCCGACTTTTCATTTGGTCAGCCAAAATTGAGGTCGAAACTTAGCACATTTTTCGACTATAAAGGCCATATTAAGTCTTGTATGCACAACTCCGACGAACGGGTAAGCACACACATTTTAAATCCTATACAGATTTACTCTTCATATGTTGTAGTTGTGCACCTCGTATTCAGTTTGTCCGACTTTTTATTTATTTAGCCAAAATTGAGGTCGAAATTTAGCATATTTTGCGAAGGGCGAGGGGATTTGCAGCGTTCCGGTGCTCTTGTTTCTGTTGACGTTATTCAAAACTTTGATTTTGCTTGAACATACTTGAAATAAGTATTTTAACGAAATAAAACTTTGATGTTCAGTGCATGTTTGTTTGTTTTCTGAATAATTTATGATAATACAGCCTCATATTACACAATAATACACCACCACACATCACTGATAACATTTTTGGGGTAGAAGTAATAATGATGTAAATGCAAAAATGTCCGCAATTTCGAAAAATATTCGAATAATATTCGAATATTGCTCCCAAATATTCGAACCCTGTTTTGATATTCGAATACCACCACTAGTACATAAATATGTTTTTTTTTGCCCCAATAAAACTACATCTTTACCGTAAACTTGGCCTTAGTTCCAATGTTTTCTTTTCATCATTGTCGTCATGAAGTCGGCAGAGCTTGTAGGCACTTAGCTGGTATAAATTATACGTGTTTTCACCTGTCGTTTTACATGTTTCTCGGTGACGTGTTGCTGCGGCATAGGTAATAAAATAAACGCCTACATCATCGCCCAGTCTGCCTCTCCCACGTCATACAAGTAACAGACCCGAACAAAGAGGACACAAGAATTAGAAATTTGACCTGAATAGACCGAAAGCTATTCTATCCATTTTCGTCCCTCAGCACCAAATATGTGGAAAAGTGTGTCTCACAGTGTTGCAACATAAAATTGATGGTATCGTGTGTTGTTAAAAAAAAAAGTTAACAAAACTGCCTGGACTGGTCAGCTCTTTTGTGTTTTAGTTTGCTTATATACCTGTATTTATCCCCCGTGAAACGGAGGGATATAGGTTTGAGATTGTCCGTCCGTCCGTCTGTCCGTCCCCTCTTCAAGCTAAGGACTTTGTGGACACCACTTCTATATCAACGAAGCATAATTCAGCTTTCATATTTCATACAGGCAAAATATAGGGTATAAAGATGTGCAACGTCAAGGTTTCAGTTTGATCGAAGCAAAATTGACAAATTGACAGGCTTTTGAAAATCGTCGAAAATAGACATATGTGCACATGTATAGGACTTTGTGGATACCACTTCTATATCAACGAAGCATAATTCAGCTTTCATATTTCATACAGGCAAAATATAGGGTATAAAGATGTGCAACGTCAAGGTTTCAGTTTGATCGAAGCAAAATTGACAAATTGACAGGCTTTTGAAAATCGTCGAAAATAGACATATGTGCACATGTATAGGACTTTGTGGACACCACTTCTATATCAACGAAGCATAATTCAGCTTTCATATTTCATATAGGCAAAATATAGGGTATAAAGATGTGCAACGTTAAGGTTTCAGTTTGATCGAAGCAAAATTGACAAATTGACAGGCTTTTGAAAATCGTCGAAAATAGACATATGTGCACATGTATAGGACTTTGTGGACACCACTTCTATATCAACGAAGCATAATTCAGCTTTCATATTTCATATAGGCAACATATAGGGTATAAAGATGTGCAACGTCAAGGTTTCAGTTTGATCGAAGCAAAATTGACAAAATGACAGGCTTTTAAAAATCGTCATAAATCGACATATATGCAAACGGAGTGGACTTCGTGGGCACCACTATATGAACGGACGTTAATTTGTTCTTAAAGCGCATTAGGTGAGTAATATTTTTAAATGATTTTTATCCTAAAGCTAATTATAATTTCAGTTGTCATATGTCATGATACGGGTGATTGGAAATGCTACACGATTTCATGCGTATAGCATTTTCATACGGTATATAATGAAATGCATTTAGGGTTTCACGGGGGATATTGTTGCTCTCTGACAGCATCTAGTTTGCTGTGTTTTGTGTCAGCAGTGTTTAACTTGACCTTTTAGTGATTCCTAGTTGTTCCCATTAATTCAATTTATAGTTCCCTCATATCACTAAATCCCAATAATGTTCTCACAATTACGAACTCCCACTTGTAAGACAGTGAGGGAAACGGCTTCGAAATGGCACAGTTGTAAACCTTACCGCAATAAATTTGTGAATCTTACAAAAATCACTTTCTAGACCTTACCTTAAGCAGTTTGTAAGCCTTACAAAAATCATTTTGTAAACCTTACCGTAATCACTTTGTAATCCTTACTACAATAACTTTGTAAACTTGACCATAATCACTTTGTAAACCTTACATAATCACTTTGTAAACCATACGATGATCACTTTGTAAACTTGACTATAATCACTTTGTAAACCTTACCTTAATCACTTTGTAAACCCTACAACAATTACTTTGTAAACCTTACCATAATCACTTTGTAAACCTTACCACAATCACTTTGTAAACCATAAGACAAAAAACTAAAATATTTCCAGACCGAATCTGATTCAAATGTTGAATAAATATAAAAAATAATAAATATTGATTAATATGTTATAAAAGTTTCGTTTTTGAAGAAAAAGGCTTCAAATTCAACAACGAGCGTTGAAAAAGCGTTTCATGTCTATTTCACTGGATACCTATCTGTAAACACTTGAATATTTGTGTTACCAGAAGAATTTTCGAGGGAAGGATGGCAAGCTACCTTCCCTTCCCTCCTGTCTTCCAACTGTGATACAAGCAAATGCAACAAAAGTCAACAGCCGTTCTATTTGTGCGTGTGTGTGTGTACGTGTGTATGTTTTCCTATCCAGCCTTATTTGCGCTTTGTTTTTAGGAGGTAAAATAATACGATGGAATACGGACAGAGGCAGGAACAAGAGAGTTTTGTGGTGATCGACGACGGTATGTTCTGTTGTTTTTTAAGTTGATGATGTATTATTGCATTATTCGGGGGTGACGGTTAACTCAGTTGGTTAGAGCGTTTGTCGGTAGCCCGAGGTTCCGTGATCGATTCCAGCTCGGGGTGGTAAGCAAGGATTTGACGTTGCCTTAGCTTAGCAAGGATTTGACGTTGCCTTAGCTTAGCAAGGAGTTGGCGTTGCCTTAGCTTAGTAAAGAGTTGAAGTTGCCTTAGCTATCACGGAATTCAAAATTAACTCCCGCTGAAATTGGGAGGGGGAGGGGGGTGGTGGGGTGGGAGAGAGAGGGAGGTGGAGGCTTGAGAGGAAGAGAGATTGCATCTTGATGGCTGTCAATGGAGGGTTTTGGGTCGTGTCTTTATTAAAACTACGCAATGTCTCCGAGCCCATAGAGATATCACTGTTTTGATTCCATTTTAACAGTATCACTCTCTAATAAAGATTGAAGAAAAAAGTTCGAGCAGACTTACCTGCAGCTGATTGGCGTATTCCCAACCCATTACGTGAGGTTATGGTGATCTAAATTTAAAGAAAAGTAATCCTAGGCGTGTCCATGTGAAGATCTCTTGTTCATGTTAAATGACAATTTTGGTCCGCCGCAATCACGTATAAATGACAGAACGTGACCTTCGAAAGTCACGGCGTTAAGCCTTAAACTAACGGCTGGAAGAAAAGTCACTCCCGTCCTTTTTTAATTGTTTTTTCTGTGAATGAGCACATGCTATATCTGCATTCGAAAATACGCTAACGGCAGTAAAAAGACGGAATGTCGAAGACAGAATGAAAGCTGCAGAGGGAATGCCCCCCTCGAAGAAAAAAAAGATAAAAAAGGTCATACAGAGGTGTACAGTTATCGGCACGGGGTGCTCGGGATAACCGCATGCATGGGCTAAGTCCGCAGGGGACCTTTGCGAAGACGATTTAGCAGTGCCGTCTGTATTTTAGGATAGAAAATATAAACAGTAAATCTCGGTCTAACGAGTGTGGATGAAAAGTTGACGTGTGTTGTACGTGTGGTAACTGCATCGCCTTCTAAACTGAGCTAAAAATATTGCTGTAAAGACGATTTCTTGGTTATTATGGAGCGCTAATGTTTAATACATTGTTAACGGAGGGAAAAAAGTACCGAAATCCAAATAACTGAAATCAAAGTTGAATCAGTGGATTTTGAAGCAAAAGAATGTTCCAGGTGTTTTTTTTTCGGGAAGGGGGGGGGGGGGAGCAGGGGTATTGTGCTCCTGTCATTCTGGTTGTTTGGACAGGGAATATACCCGTCAGTCTGGCAACCATCGATCCTTTTTTTTTGGGGGGGGGGGCAGGGATGTTGTGCTCCTGCCATTCTAGTTGTTTTGACAGGGATCATACAGGTCAGTCTGGCAGCCATCGAATTTTCTTCTTTTTTTTGGAGGGGGCGGGAGCAGGGGTGTTGTGCTCCTGCCATTCTAGTTGTTTTGACAGGGAATATACCCGTCAGTCTTGCAGCCATCGATCCTTTTTTTCTGGGGGGGGGGGGGGCAGGGGTGTTGTGCTCCTGCCATTCTAGTTGCTTTGACAGGGAACATACCCGTCAGTCTGGCAGCCATCGATCCTTTTTTGTGGGGGGGGGGGGGGTGGGGGGGGGGCAGGGGTGTTGTGCTCCTGCCATTCTAGTTGTTTGATAGGGTATATGCCCGTCAGTCTGGCAGCCATCGATCCTTTTTTCGGGGGGGGGGGGGCAGGGGTGTTGTGCTCCTACCATTCTAGTTGTTTTGACAGGGAACATACCCGTCAGTCTGGCAGCCATCGATTCTATTGGTGAGGACCTTTCTTTGGAAGAGGCAATAAGTCGTTTGAAAGATTTGACGCGACAGAATGCGGAGCTACGAAGTAAGTGATGTCACGTGACATTGTTTTTTTCTTTATAGTACAGTAAGAGAATCAGAGTTTTGAGTTGATATCCTTCAACGAATTAGTGGTGAAATAATCCGAAACTTCGGTAATGAGAAACATAACCTGTGGTTAACATAATGATGACTTCCTGTACAACAAGTGGACAACACTGCACCGAATGACAAGGTGCTGATTTCACCCCGTATACCCGGTATGCTTAATACGTGTGGACGTTATCTGTGCTTGGAGTTGTCTACCGTGACAAGATACGGCCTACAGTAATTTTTATGTTTGTTGTTTTGTTTTTCTTACTTAAGTAAATGATTTCGAGGGGGTTAAAAATAAAGGGTTCGAACGTTTGCTCGGGATCTGCCAATTCAGATCAGTTGCCGTGGAATCAGAGAACATTCTTTCATGTTTGTTATTCATTAAACAGTTAACCTTTCAGAGAGCGGATTTGTTGTTAAGCACCTTCATTAACCCAGCCGACTTTGTCGGACTGGGTTAGTCGTATCACTAGTGGGGACTTGAATGTATGTGCGTATGTTAAACTTTTTATTTAAAATGCTACTCCTCCTACAGTTTTGCTCCAATCGTTTCGATATTTCGCAGTAATGTTCCCTGGTGGTCCCCCACCTGGCTATTACTTTTTTTGACGATTGACGAAAAACTGACAAAATCGCGGCACTTTTTGTGCCTGTTTTGACCCATTTTTAAAATGCTACTCCTCCTACAGTTTTACACCAATCGTTTAGATGTTCCTCAGGGGTTCGCCTACCAGGCTATTGTATTTTTCGCGGTTCGCCAAAAGCTGCCGAAATGGCGGAACTTTGAAGTTTGCAAAAACTGGAATAAATGGTAGTAAATAACTGAATTGTCAAACCATTCATTTCTCTCAGTCTTTTTCAAATGGTTATAAAATTTTAATCGAAAGTTTCTTAGGTACTTCTCCACCTGGACTTTGCTTATTTTCGCAAATGACAAAAAAATGCCGAAATGGTGGAATTATAAAAATTTTGTAAAATTATGTCAATGTTGGTAAATACGTGAATCGTCAAAACCCAACCTCTCCAACATCCCTTTTCGGGTAGCCTCCACTTGGGAAAACTCATTTTTTTGTGTTTATTGAAATTATGAAAAAGTTCAGAAACAAAGTTCTTCATTTTTTGGCATAACAGTATTCGTTTCAGAGTTTTTTTCTCTTTCCTTGTTTGGTAACTCGGCTGGGTTATGTCCTTGGACGTGCTTGTTTATGTATACAATAAGAGTAAAGTAGGTATGATAGAATGGGTATTAGCAGTCGTATTAGTTCGAGTCCGCGTTGTTTATGCAGGTACAGTTGACACGAACAGCAAACTGATGCGCACGCAGATTCAGTTTTTGTCGGACTGGAAGAGTGGCTGGGAACAAGATAAAGCGGAGGTTTGTGCGATAGGGACCGAGATAACAGGGCTGGTAAAAATCATGATTTAAAAAAAAAATAATCCAGGGTTGAGATTTCACGGTCGCCCGGTCGCCCGTGGCGACCAACTTTTGGCTCGGGCGACTAACTTTTACGAGTTGGTCGCCCGAGTGGCGACTAACTTTTTTTCCGAGTATTTTCAGGCAAATAGTGTTGATTATTTTAAACACTATTTTACGTGAAAATTATTTTTGTACAAATATTGTTTTCAGGGCGATTTTCACATTTGAAATAAATTTCAAATATCTACAAATTATGGATACTTAAGACACCTATTTGTTGTTGTTTTTTTTCATGTGAGGCGGGCTAGACAAATTTTGCAAAAATTGCGTTGGGCGACTAACTTTTGTGCCGGGCGACTAACTTTTTAAAGTTGGTCGCCCGGGGGACGACCAGAATATTTGACGAAGTCTCAACCCTGTAATCATGATTTTTGATATTTTTTTATTTAAATCGATTTTTTATTTTTTTTAATTTAAATCATCACGATAGAAAGAGAACACACTTGACCTTAAAACACGCTTTTTTATGGTTTCCACAAGGTTATGTACATGAGTAAATCAAAAGTGATATTCCGGTGCAAAGCGCCAGTCCTAGGGTAGCTACACTGGGGTACATACAATTTGACCAACTGCAATTTGGCCAACAGAAATTTGACCAACTGCAATTTGACCAACCGCTTAATGGAATAACTGACATTTGACCAACTTTCAGTTTTAGATATATGTATAACCTTATAAATCTAGGAGTTCGAGGTTTCGTAAGAAAAGGTAATTTCAAAGAAGTGCTCATCAAAGGGATGTTGCGCTAATCCTCTCTCTGTCAATGAGTGTCATAAGGTTGAGTTCCACGTGCCCCGTTAATCTCCGTAATCCGACCGTTATACAAGGCGTTATACAAACAAACCCAGACCTGGTGGAAGCTTTAGTGTCATCTCAGGTACGTGTTTTTTACGTGGTTTTAGTATAAATACCGGGAGTTCTCAAGCAGAATTTAAACCAAATTTGTCTGCTATTTCAACAAGATCAACTGACCTGCAATTTCAACAACAACAATAATTTCTAATTGTAATTACTTATTTGGACAGCGATAGTTGTATGTGAAGTTCTGAGAAGATATGAGATTACTACCTTCCCGAGGGTTTTGCACAGTGCTTTTACTTGCACTTTTATAACTGTTTAAATGTTGCTTTTGTCGGAACATTTGTGATTGCTAATGTTTTACTGATAAGTGGTACGAAAAACAACAAATTATGAAGTTGGTCAAGTGTCCGTTTTCTCATTAAGAGGTTGGTAAAATTGCGGTTGGTCAAATTTCGGTTGGTCAAATTTCGGTTGGTCAAATATCCTACACCCGCTACACTCATCAAAACTAAAAATTAAAATCGAAAATCAAATATCCAGTGTCACTTTAACAAAATTTTTCCATGTCTCCATTTGTCAGTTCATTTTTCTCTGATTCGGTATTTATAAACCCTATGTAGGCAGGCGGTTGCTTTGAATGTGGGGGTAGGGGGATAACTTTAAGCCCCCAGTGACGGGGACTACTCAGTCTTTAGCGCTGTGGCTGAGGCAAGGCTTTGATAAAAGTACACAATGAACAAACTGTGTGGCAATTGACTCGCTACTCCGCCAGCCGCGCTGCTTTGAATGGGGGGGGGGGGGTATGCTTTAAGCCCCCAGTTACGGGAGCTACTCAGGCTTTAGCGCTGTGGATGAGGCAAGGCTTTGATAAAAGTACACATTGAGCAAACGGTGTGGCAACTGACCCATTACTCCGCAAGCCGGGATGCAAACGGTCGAACCAAAATGCATGCTGCGTGTTTGTTTTTCTTTGCGGTGACACTGACATCTGAGTTTCGGCACATTACTTGGGGCTTTAAGTAGGACTTTAAAGTGGCAAATTTCTTGAAAAAAATCTTAATTTAGAAAAATAAAAAAAGGTGATTTTTTGCATTGATTTAAATCATACCAGCCCTGCGAGATAAGGCGGAGGGTTTGTGTGATAAGGGAGGAAGATATGGCGGGGGTTTGTGTGATAGGGAGGAAGATAAGGGGGGATTTGTGTGATAGGGAGGGAAGATAAGCGGAGTTGTGCTAAAAATAAGGCAGAGGTGTGTGGGAACAAGATGATAGAGAGGTTTGTGTAATGAGCGGACCGTTAAGGCGGAAAACAAAGGGACATGAACACGAGCGTGGGGTAAGTCACACTCCAACACGACGCTGACCAAGCATTTCTGGCGAAAGTTTTGTTTTGCGTAGCGAGGTATCCGAGAGGGAAAAAAGGTTTATTTCCGCTCTGCCTGGCTATCTAAGGCACCAGTACGCGTACTTCCACGCGTGCCTGAATACAGAACAAAGCACTAAGCGCCATGACCTATCCCAATACTTCCACGCATGCCTAAATACAGAACAAAGCACCTAGCCCCATGAGCCACCGCTATACTTCCACGCGTGCCCGAATCCAGAACAAAGCACTAAGTGCCATGACCTATCCCAATACTTCCGCACGTGCCTGAGTACAGAACAAAGCACCCAGCTGCATGAGCTGTCCCTGTAATACATTATGAAGGTCACCGTAAACAAGGTCGTCTGTTGTGAAAGGTTAAAAAATGCCATCAATCAAAAACACACTGAAAAACTGTTCACCTTGGTTTTCAGAAAGCTATATATTCTTCTCCTTTCCTGACGGGTAACTGATTGCATTATACTTGTCAGGTAAATGACCCCGGTCTGTGTTGATGGGGTGGAGGGGGGGGGGGAGTGTGAAGAATGGTGGAAAATTGATGTTTTCCATACAACCCTATGTTGAAAGTTAAAGTAACTTTTAAGGCATCACGTCGAGTTGTGTGATGAAGTGAATGCATTGGAGTCTGTCAAATTGTTGATGTTAAAAAAAAACAGGTTCATTATGACGTAACCAGACAGTTCGGCGACTTGAGCGAACCCGTTACTGTCTGTGAGAATTTAAGCTGTTGTCATAGTCCCCGCGGTCCTGGAAAGTCCTGGAATTTTGCAAGAGGTCTGGAAAATTCTGGCAAGTCCTGCAATTTTGTGAGAGTCCTGGAAAATCCTGTGAAGTCCTGCAATTTTGAAAGAGTCCTGGAAAGTCCTGCACTTTGGTGAAAGTCCTGGAAATTGAAAACGTAATTAATTAAACTTACTGTAACGTTTTGTTGTTGGATTTGAGAGCCCACAGTTTTAATTTTTTGGCTCTTAATGCGTATTTCATTTGAAAATATACGTAGTGATAATTTTTATGGGCTGGTAAAAATTTCGAAATTTTTAAAAATTTCATGAAATTTGAAATTTTTGAAATATTTCAGAAATATTGAAATTTTTGAAATATTTCAGAAATATTGAAATTTTTGAAATATTGCAAGCCACATTAGAAAAAACACACAGTTCCAGGCTATGTGTAATATCTGTTCGTTTAATTTAGCAAATACCACCGTCAAAAATGCAGACAGATAAAATGACAGAATCGCATACCGGCTAAACGCACAAATCGCTTGATTGCAAAAATTATGTATTTTTAACGGGATTATTGCATACCGCTTTATCGTAAACCGGATAAAGGCAAAGCTTTTTCTCGTTTAAATGGGAAACACCGCTTAATTGCAGAATTAAGGGTGACTGTTCAAACAGTGCTTAACTTGAAGCAAACTCGGGCGTGAGTTGCTCCCTGTTTGTTTAGCTAATATATTGTCTGCTATATGTTTGACCTATTATGTACATATCCGACCTCTTTCCCTTGTGCCGGCAACAGTGCGCCCCCTTTCAGCAGTTCCCATAACCCCCCCCCCCTGCCTCTCTCCCCACCCCTTAGAAACACCCGCTCAGATACCCGGAGTAGATGTGTCAACGGTGATGTAGGCCAGCAACTGCTAGCTTTGCTACTCCAAAGTCATGGACCACGCTGGATTTCTGCGGCTGCATTGTTTACTGACAGAGTTATGCCAACGCAGTGTATTAACTGACAACTAAAGATGAATGTCCGTGGAGAGGTATCCGTCAGTATTTGGTATTCTTGATGTCCAACTTATTTCTTATTTAAAAATTTCCAAACATGTGAAATTTTTGAAATTTTTAGTGAAATATTTCATGAAATATTTCAAGAAATATTTCATTCGAAATATTTCATACCAGCCCTGGGTGAACTCGACTTTTTGTCGTATTATAAAAACAGTGAAAACTCCCGAAACTTTGTCCTGGAAATTTGCCAAGGAAGTCCTGAAAATTTGTCTCGAAAATGCCTGGAGTTTTTTGAGCGAAAAGCGGTGGAACCCTGTGTGACGGCTACAACCATGCTTGTTAACCTGTTTGTGTAGTAGATTGCGTATCTGTGGAGGAGGGGGAGGGGCTACCACCAGGTTTGCTTGTTGGCCTATATGTATAGTAGACTACGTGTGTGTGTGGGGGGGGGGGGGGGATTGGCGAAAGGGAGGGGGGGCTACCACCAGTTTTGCTTGTTAATCTGTTTGTGTAGTAAATTGCGTTTGGGGGGGGGGGTGCTACCACCAGGTTTGCTTGTTAATCTGTTTCTATAGTAGACTGTGTGTGTGTGTGGGGGGGGGGGGGGGAGGGGCGGAGGGGGCGGGGGCTACCACCAGTTTTGCTTGTTAACCTGTTTGTATAGTGAATTGCGTATTGCACTATAGGTGAAACAACGGAATGATCAAGCCCGGGAAGTAGTCACGGAGCAACGTGCCGAAATCGCCAAGAAAGATGCCAAAATAGACCAGCTGAATGCAAAAATAGCTGAGGTATGGCCACGTAAATGCGAAAATAGCTGAGGTATTGCCACGTAAATGCGAAAATAGCTGAGGTATGGCCACGTAAATGCGATAATAGCTGAGGTGTGGCCACGTAAATGCGAAAATAGCTGAGGTATGGCCACGTCAATGCGAAAATAGCCGAGGTATTGCCACGTAAATGCGAAAATAGCTGAGGTATGGCCACGTAAATGCGAAAATAGCTGAGGTATTGCCACGTAAATGCGAAAATAGCTGAGGTATTGCCACGTAAATGTGAAAATAGCTGAGGTATTGCCACGTAAATGCGAAAATAGCTGAGGTATGGCCACGTAAATGCGAAAATAGCTGAGGTGTGGCCACGTAAATGCGAAAATAGCTGAGGTGTGGCCAAGTAAATGCGAAAATAGCTGAGGTATGGCCACGTAAATGCGAAAATAGCCGAGGTATTGCCACGTAAATGCGAAAATAGCTGAGGTATGGCCACGTAAATGCGAAAATAGCTGAGGTATTGCCACGTAAATGCGAAAATGGCTGAGATATTGCCACGTAAATGTGAAAATAGCTGAGGTATGGCCACGTAAATGCGAAAATAGCTGAGGTATTGCCACGTAAATGCGAAAATAGCTGAGGTATTGCCACGTAAATGTGAAAATAGCTGAGGTATAACCACCTAAATGCGAAAATAGCTGAGGTGTGGCCACGTAAATGTGAAAATAGCTGAGGTATGGCCACGTAAATGGGAAAATAGCTGAGGTGTGGCCGCGTAAATGTGAAAATAGCTGAGGTATGGCCACGTAAATGCGAAATTAGCTGAGGTGTTGCCACGTAAATGTGAAAATAGCTGAGGTATTGCCACGTAAATGCGAAAATAGCTGAGGTATGGCCACGTAAATGCGAAAATAGCTGAGGTGTGGCCACGTCAATGCGAAAATAGCTGAGGTGTGGCCAAGTAAATGCGAAAATAGCTGAGGTATGGCCACGTAAATGCGAAAATAGCTGAGGTATTGCCACGTAAATGCGAAAATAGCTGAGGTATGACCACGTAAATGCGAAAATAGCTGAGGTATTGCCACGTAAATGCGAAAATAGCTGAGATATTGCCACGTAAATGTGAAAATAGCTGATGTATGGCCACGTAAATGCGAAAATAACTGAAATATTGCCACGTAAATGTGAAAATAGCTGAGGTATTGCCACGTAAATGCGAAAATAGCTGAGGTATTGCCACGTAAATGTGAAAATAGCTGAGGTATTGCCACGTAAATGCGAAAATAGCTGAGGTATGGCCACGTAAATGCGAAAATAGCTGAGGTGTGGCCACGTAAATGCGAAAATAGCTGAGGTGTGGCCACGTAAATGCGAAAATAGCTTAGGTATTGCCACGTAAATGCGAAAATAGTCGAGGTATTGCCACGTAAATGCGAAAATAGCTGAGGTATGGCCACGTAAATGCGAAAATAGCTGAGGTGTGGCCACGTAAATGTGAAAATAGCTGAGGTGTGGCCACGTAAATGTGAAAATAGCTGAGGTATGGCCACGTAAATGCGAAAATAGCTGAGGTGTGGTCACGTAAATGCGAAAATAGCAGAGGTGTGGCCACGTAAATGCGAAAATAGCTGAGGTATGGCCACGTAAATGCGAAAATAGCTGAGGTGTGGCCACGTAAATGGGAAAATAGCCGAGGTATGGCTATGTAAATGCGATAATAGCTGAGGTGTGGCCACGTAAATGTGATAATAGCTGAGGTATTGCCACGTAAATGCGAAAATAGCTGAGGTATTGCCACGTAAATGTGAAAATAGCTGAGGTACGGCCACGTAAATGCGAAAATAGCTGATGTATGGCCACATAAATGCGAAAATAGCTGAGGTATTGGCACGTAAATGCGAAAATAGCTAAGATGGCCACGTAAATGCGAAAATACCTGAGGTATTGCCACGTCAATGCGAAAATAGCTGAGGTATGGCCACGTAAATGTGAAAATAGCTGAGGTATGGCCACGTAAATGCGAAAATAGCTGAGGTGTGGCCACGTAAATGTGAAAATAGCTGAGGTATGGCTACGTAGATGCGAAAATAGCTGAGGTATGGCCACATAAATGCGAAAATAGCTGAGATATTGCCACGTAAATGCGAAAATAGCTGAGGTATGGCCACATAAATGCGAAAATAGCTGAGATATTGCCACGTAAATCCGAAAATAGCTGAGGTATTGCCACGTAAATGCGAAAATAGCTGAGGTATTGCCACGTAAATGCACAAATAGCCGCGGTATTGCCGCGTAAATGCGAAAATAGCTGAGGTATGGCCACATAAATGCGAAAATAGCTGAGGTATTGCCACGTAAATGCGAAAATGGCTGAGATATTGCCACGTAAACGCGAAAATAGCTGAGGTATTGCCACGTAAATGCGAAAATGGCTGAGATATGGCCACGTAAACGCGAAAATAACTGAGGTATTGCCACGTAAATGCGAAAATAGCTGAGGTATGGCAATGTAGATGCTAAAATGGCTGAGATATGGCCACGTAAACGCGAAAATAGCTGAGGTATTGCCACGTAAATGCGAAAATAGCTGAGGTATTGCCACGTAAATGCGCAAATAGCCGCGGTATTGCCACGTAAATGCGAAAATAGCTGAGGTATGGCCACATAAATGCGAAAATAGCTGAGGTATTGCCACAAAAATGCGAAAATAGCTGAGGTATTGCCACGTAGATGCGAAAATAGCCGAGGTATTGCCACGTAAATGCGAAAATAGCTGAGGTTTGGCCACGTAGATGCGAAAATGGCTGAGATGTGGCCACGTAAACGCGAAAATAGCTGAGGTATGGCCACGTAAGTGCGAAAATAGCCGAGGTATTGCCACGTAAATGCGAAAATAGCTGAGGTATGGCCACGTAAATGCGAAAATAGCTGAGGTATTGTCACGTAAATGTGCAACACAAAACCCACACTTTCTCGTCAGAAGTCCGCTAATAAGACATCATGACAATTAATTTGACGACAGTTGGTGAATTGATCTGAATGGGCAGCATACACTAGCTGATCTACTTTCTCAAAACTTTTGTCTTTTCATCATTATTTGTCGATTTGATAAAAGAATTAAATTGTTAAAACACTCATTGCATTTTTTAGTTCCCCGCCGCTGCGGTACGCGCTGAGCGGGGGACTTGTAAAATGCAGTGTTGCCACATCATCCTTTTTTAAAAGGATTATCCTTTTTTTTTAAAAAGCCCGATTTTATCCTTTTTTTATCCTTAAATACTTTTTTTTATACTTTTTTTTAATTTTCATCCTTTTTTTATCCTTTTTTTCGCTTTTCATCCTTTTTTTTTTATTTTGGTACTTTTTTTTCATTTTCTTTTTTCGTTCAAAATATCATTTTTTTCTAATTAGTTATATGTTTTTTTTTCTGCTATAATTTTTTCTCACCCTAGTCATGATTAGGCCATAATATTAACCGCTCTTACACTGTACATGTAGGCAATTTCCAACTTTTTTGCAGCGTCTGTTGTTAAAATCAATACATCTGTAGAGAAAGGGTATTTTTTTCATGGAATTGATACATATATTCTGTAAACTTATTCAATGTCTTATCACACTGTAAAAAATCCAGTATTCCACATGATGTTGAGTAGTTTTTAGCCCAGCTTACATTACACGTAAGCTGGTTTATTCCTATCGGTTTGCGGATGGCGTCCGTTAGTTAGTTAGTTAGTGGTTTATTTAGTAAACTTGTTTCAAAATGCATCTCCTCCTACAATTTTGATCCGATGTCATTTATTTTTGGTGTGAGTCATCGCTAAGGGGTCGTGCATACGGCTTGTGCTTTTCTAGTCGATCCGATGATTTTTGAATTTTTGGCGAATTTTTGAAGAAAAAAAATTTAAAATGTATCTCCTCCTACATTTTTGACCCTATGTCACTTATTTTTGATGTGAGGCACCCCTAAAGGGTCGTGCATATGGCTTGTGCTTTTTTAGTCGCTCGGACAATTTTTGAATTTTTTGGGAATTTTTTAAGCAAAAACCTCGAAAATAATTCAAAATGCATCTACTCCTACAATTTTGAGTCAGTGTCATTTATTTTTGGTGTGAGACATCTCTAAGCGTTCATGCATACGGCTTGTGCTTTTCTAGTCGATCCGGTGATTTTTAAACTTTTGGCGAATTTTTGAAGAAAAAATTTAAAATGTATCTCCTCCTGCATTTTTGACCCGATGTCATTTATTTCCCGATATATGAGGCACCCCTAAAGGTCATTCATACGGCTTGTGCTTTTTTTGTCGATCGGGTGATTTTTTGAATTTTTGGGGAATTTTTTAAGCAAAAATTTCGAAAATAATTCAAAATGCATCTACTCCTACAATTTTGAGTCGATGTCATTTATTTTTGAATTTTTGGGGAATTTTTTAAGAAAAAGAAATTAAAATGTATCCCTTCCTACATCCGATGTCATTTATTTTTGGTATGAGGCACCTCTAAAGGGTCGTGCGTATGGCTTGTGCTTTTTTTATATTTTTAGGGAGTTTTTGAAGAAAAAACTTCAAAATGCATTTCCCCCCTACAGTTTTGAACGGATTTCGTTTTTTTCTTTTGATATGAGGCGTCCCTAAGGGGTTGAGCATATGGCTTGCACTTTTTAGTCGATCCGACAATTTTTGTATTTTTAGGGAATTTTCGAAGAAAGACTTCAAAATGCATTTCCTCCTACAGTTTTTATCCGATTTCATTTATTTTTTGTATGATTCATCATTAGGTGGGTCGGACATAGGGTTTGTGCTATTTGACTCAACTTGGAAATTTTTTATTTTGGGGGGAATTTTTGATGAAACTACCTCAAAGTGTATCTTCTCCTACACTTTTGATCAGACATCATTTATTTTGGGGTTGAGGCATGCTTAGGGTGTCGTGAATACGGCCTGTGCTTTTTTGAGTCGATCAAGGAATTTTTGAAGAAAAAAATTCAAACTGCATTTCCTCCTGCGGTTTTTATCAGAGTTCATTTATTTTTAATATGAGCCGTTTCTAGGGGTCATGCATACGGCTTGCTAGTTTTTGAGAGAATTGGTAAAACTTTCGAATTTTTTTTTTTTTGGGAATTTTTGAAAAAAATTAAATGAATTTCCTCCTACAGCGCGTAAACACAAGTTAAATGAACTTGCGCAGTGATCACATTTAACAACCGGACATCGATGCAAGTTACATAAACATGCGCAGTAGTCAAAGATAAGCACTGTGCATTGATGCAAGTTAAATAGACATGAGCATTTATCCGAAATGTGAACCGCGCATAAACGGAAGACAAATAAACATCCGAACTGGTCCAAAATAAGCACCGCGCATCAACGCAAGTTAAATAAACATGCGCAATGGTCCGAAATTCGAGCTGCTAATCAACGCAAGTTGAATAAACATGCGCACTGGTCCGAAATTCGAACCGCGTATCAACGCAAGTTAAATAAACATTCGCAGTGGTCCGAAATTCGAACTGCTCATCAACACAAGTTAAATAAACATGCAAATTGCTCCGAAATGCGAACCACACATCGACAAAAGGTAAATAAGCATGAGTGCTGGTCGGAATTGCGAACCGCGCATCAACGCAAGTGAAATAAACATGTGCACAGTTCCAAAATGAGAGCCGAGCATCAACGCAAATTAAATAAACATGCGCTCTTGTTTCAATAAGAAACGTGCATCGAGAGATAAATATGCGCGCTGATCCGAAATGCGAGCGTTGTTTGAAGGTATCTATGGCAGACTATCCAGTCTACCAGAGATACAAAAAATGTTATCCCATTTTTCTGGGAAACAAATCTTTGTATGCATTTATCGGTCTATGTTCTGGTCCGGTGCTAAATCAATTATTGAGCTAGCCTTTTGCCGTCTCGTCTTTTGAAGCCCAAAATTTCAGGGAAATTCCCTTGCTCATGCACACTGGAATTGGTCTTATTTCTTTTCGTAAGCTGGGACTTTGTCCTTGGACAAACTTGTTATTTCTTGAATGATTTTCAATAACTTCATTCTATCAGTTTGAGTTGCATGTCCCTAGGGACCATCCTTAAAGTACGTACGCACCTTTTTTTTTAGACCAGCCGACCATGTCGGGCTGGTCTTATCACATCAATAGAGGGATATCTGTCGTCTGTATGTACGTATGTACGTGTGTAAACTTTTACTTAGATTAAAATGCTGCTTCTCCCTCAGTTTTGATCGGATTGAATGTTCTGCAGGTAGGCCTCTCTTTAAAAAATTTTTTTTCGCGATCCGCCAAAAATTGGCTAAATTGGGGGCATTTAAAATTTTTCGATTGCCAGTTCTCAAAATGGTTCTTCTCCCACAATTTTGATCCGATCCCTTTCCAATTTTGAACATTTATTCTCTAGTTAGGCCTGTCTTGAAAAATTACTTTTTTTTGGCGATCCGCTAAAAATTGGCTAAATGGGGGCATTTAAAATATTTAGTACCAATTTTCAAAACTCTTCTTTTGGCACAATTTGACCAGATTCCTTTATAAATTTGTGAAGTACAATCAGTTATGCAAACATTTTTTAATCGCTGTGAAAACGAGCATTATAAATTGAGGGTTCGCGTTGGCGGGGTTTTTGTCCACTTTTTGGGCATTTTTTACGAAATGATTCACTTTTTCGGAACCCACCGAGTTTTTCTTGACCTGAGTCACACTTTCCCTTTGACTCACTTTCCTGAGAACCCAGCGCGAACCTTGAAATTACAAAAAAAAAATGATGCAATATGATTAAGATTAATGTTTTCTCGATCTTCAGCAAAATATGAATTATCCTTTTTTTCATACTTTTTTTTCTCAAATTTATCCTTTTTTATCCTTTTTTTTATCCTTTTTTTTCTTGACGACTCCGTGGCAACACTGAAAATGCTCGTTGTCCGTCTGTCAGTCTTGTCGTCCGTCCTCCGCCCGTCTGTCCCCCCACCAGTGCCCCCACTTTTGTACGCACGATTACTCACTTACGTTTCACCCCAGGCTTTTGATTTTTTGTGGAAAGTAAAAACATATGCGACCTGGGGTTATTTTTGAATTTGACAAAAAATTGACGAAACTGTGAAACTTTATACCAAAATGTTTGTTTGTTGGGGCACGATGCCCGAACGTTTGTACGTGCGATTTCTGGGTCACCTTTGACTGCAGGCTTTTGATTTTTTGTGGGAAGTAACAACATATGTTGCAGCTGTGTGACTTTGGGTTATTTTTGAATTTGACCAAAAATTGACGAAACTGTGAAACTTCAAACTTGACCAAATATATTTTGTTTATGGGGGGTACTGTTGGGGGCACTTTCGTACGCGCAATTTCTCAGTTATTCTGCACGGTAGCCTTTTGAGTTTTTATGGAGCGAAGGAATATATGTTGCGATTGTGCGACGTGGGATTGTTTTTCGATTTCACCAAAACTTGACGAAACTATGAAACTTCCAACATCACCAAAATTTTTGTTTGTGCAGGTACGATGCTTCCACTTTTGTTCGCTGACCAAAATTGATCACTTCCACGGAGTTCGGTTTTTGAGATTTAAAAAAAAAACACCCGAATTTCATTGCAGCTGGAAGCGGAAAAGAATATGGCGCCTGTAACAGTAGAGCAGCAGGAATTAGTGGGCTTACGTAAGCAAATCGACGTCTTAACCAATAAGATTGCTGTGGTGACGGACGACAACAAACGCCTGACGTCTGCGAAAGATGACGTGTGCCGTGACGTCGATCAGCTGACGAGAGACGTAGCAGGTCTGCAGGTGGAGAAGAAGAACCTTCTGGAAGAAAACAAAGCCCTAATTCAGAACAATACCAGACTCACACAGGAAGTGAAGTCCTTAATCGGTGATTAGCTTCGCACTTTTCATGGCTCCTATTTAAATCTTTCATATATGTGACTTTTAAAAGCAACTGTAACATATTTCAAGTTTGAACACGTAAATTCAGCGGAAAATATATTTCACAAAATGGAGTTGAGCGTAGGAATCTAGGTTTGTAACATGTATTGAAAAAGAGAAAGTTATTGCACTTATTTTGTTTCTTTTGACTCAGTGCATTGGGTCTGATGCAGCTACATAATGAGTTGTTTGTGATCCGACCATTTTCATCTTAATGGTAAACTGTCATTTAAGAAAATTGCGTAACAATTACACAACTAGACCATGATAGGATTGCAGCAAAGGGTTACGTTATATGTTGTTTAGGAAAAGCGGAGAAGTTGAACGCGGAGAAACAAGAACTGAGTGAACACAATGAGAAGCTGATGAGCTACAGCCTCATGTGAGTGCTCCGTATGGTCAATAATTCTTAAAGCGGATGAATTACAGCCTCATGTAAGTGCTCCATATTGTCAGTAATTCTTGAAGGTGGTGAATTACAGCCTCATGTGAGCGCTCCATATTGTCAGTAATTCTTGAAGCCGATGAGTTAGACCCTGATGTGAGTGCTCCATGTTGTCACTAATTCTTGAAGCTGATGAGTTACACCCTCATGTGAGTGCTCCGTATTGTCAGAAATTCTTGAAGCCGATGAGTTAGACCCTCATGTGAGTGCTCCATGTTGTCACTAATTCTTGAAGCCGAAGAGTTAGACCCTCATGTGAGTGCTCCATGTTGTCACTAATTCTTGAAGCTGATGAGTTAGAGCCTCATGTTAGTGCTCCATATTGTCAGTAATTCTTAAAGCTGATGAATTACAGCCTCGTGAATGCTCCATATTGTCCGTAATTCTTGAAGCTGATGAGCTACAGCCTCATGTTAGTGCTCCATATTGTTAGTAACGATCTATTGGACAACAAAAGTGTGGGATGATTGATATAGAAACAGCTCACACGCCAAATGTTATATAACAGTAAAATGTCCATAAATTGCCCTCTGTTTTGTATGCATTCCCCTCCCCCCCCCCCCCCCCGTCCTCCTTGATATCTGTTAAGGACTTGACAACTCTGTTATATTATAGCTTGGCCGCGCTGTTTTGTTTTAGCGACGAGTTAGGGGCCGCCGGCAAAACAGAGAGTGACGCTGTACCCTCAAAGCCAAGTCAAACGGGTAATCAAACCTTTCCTTTTTCCTTCATAGAATGCAGTTCTACTTGTGTAGGTTTCTGTTTTTTGTCACGGTTTGCGAGGAATAAAAACGGAAGAAGTCTTCTGATGTAGTGTGTAACCCGCTGTCGTTAAACAAATTGTATAATCAATCACTCTGATGTAGTACGGATACTATTTTTGCGACCTCCATGCTCCCGCAAACATGTCATTCCTGTCGTTAAACGTAATAATCAGTCAATCAATCTATCAATCAATCTATTGTAGTATGGACAGTGTTTGCGACCTCAGGGTTCCTGTAATCATGTCAGCCCTGTCGTTAAACAAATCGTATAATGAATCAATCAATCTGATGTAGTATGGACAGTTTTTTTTTGCGACCTCTGGGCTCCTGTAATCATGTCAACACTGCAGTCTGTGGTCTTCCTGGACCTGCTCTTGTTTTGAAAAGGACGAAAAGGTATGACGTGTCGTTTCGTGGCACTTTCTTAGGTTCTGAATTCTATTACCAAGCCGAAATACTTGTGTATAGAATAACCATGTATGTTACGTCACAACAGTGCAGCCTGTAACACATCAGACAGAGTGGGAATAATAGTGACGTCACGCCTGGTACGCGAGCCTGCTCTATGGGTGTGAAGAAAATGTAAACAGTACATACAGGCGATGTGTATAAATGTGATACGATTTGTGTGTCTTGAGAACAGACGCAATGGAGAAGAACCTGGCAGATTTGATGACGCAGATCCAAGAGCTGCGTGGTGAAAACAGCGAGCTCAAACAGTCCATTCAGACCAAAAACCAAGAGGTAGGCCACAGCGCTCAAACAGTCCATTCATAGCAAAAACCAAGAGGCAGGCCACAGTGCTCAAACAGTCCATTCAGAACAAAAACCAAGAGGTAGGCCAAAACGCTCAAACAGTCCATACAGACCAAAAACCAAGAGGTAGTCCACAACGCTCAAACAGTCCATTCAGAGCAAAAACCAGGAGGTAGGCCACAGCGCTCAAACAGTCCATTCAGAGCAAAAACCAGGAGGTAGGCCACAGCGCTCAAACTGTCCATTCAGAGCAAAAACCAGGAGGTAGGCCACAGCGCTCAAACAGTCCATTCAGAGCAAAAACCAAGAGCTAGGCCACAGCGCTCAAACAGTCCATATGGACCAAAAACCAAGAGGTAGGCCACAGCGCTCAAACAGTCCATTCAGACCAAAAACCAAGAGGTAGACCACAACACTCAAACAGTCCATTCAGAGCAAAAACGAAGAGCTAGGCCACAGCGCTCAAACAGTCCATTGAGAACAAAAACCAAGAGGTAGGCCAAAACGCCCAAACAGTCCATTCAGAGCAAAAAGCAAGAGGTAGGCCACAACACTCAAACAGTCCATTCAGAGCAAAAACCAAGAGGTAGGCCACAGCGCTCAAACAGTCCATTGAGAACAAAAACCAAGAGGTAGGCCACAGCACTCAAACAGTCCATTCAGACCAAAAACCAAGAGGTAGGCCACAGCGCTCAAACATTCCATTCATAGCAGAAACCAAGAGGTAGGCCACAGCGCTCAAACAGTCAATTCAGAGCAAAAACAAAGAGGTAGGCCACAGCTCTCAAACAGTCCATTCAGAGCAAAAACCAAGAGGTAGGCCGCAAACAGTCCATTCAAATCAAAAACCCAGAGGTAGGCCGCGGCGCTCAAACAGTCCATTCAGAGAACAAAAACCAAGAGGTAGGCCCCAACGCTGAAACAGTCCATTCAGACCAAAAACCAAGAGGTAGGCCACAGCGCTCAAACAGTCCTTTTAGAGCAAAAACCAAGAGGTATGCCAGAACGCTCAAACTGTCCATTCAGACCAAAAACCAAGAGGTAGGCCACAGCGCTCAAACAGTCCATACAGACCAAAAACCAAGAGGTAGGCCACAGCGCTCAAGTGCTCATTTGCAGATTAAAGTGTTTTTTTTGGTGAAAATGTTTGGTGTTTAACCTTGGACTGTTTGATTCATAAACAATGTCCAAGCTGGCAAAAAGGAACAGATAAATTTATCAAAAGCATAAAAATCAAATATCCATCGATAAAAACTCTACACGTTCTTTATTGTCCAATATTTGTAAATATATTTCACCTAAATCCGAAAACCTTCGGTAGAAGGCTCGTTATTGGTTCCTCGTCTCACGGCCGCCATTTTGGTTTACAAGATGGAGGCGCTGCATCGCAAAGTGCACGACGAGGCGGAGAGGCTGGTGACGGCCGAGCACCAGCACAGGCAGGCCGTCAACAAGATGGAGAGCGAGCACCAGCAAGCCCTGGAGCAGGTGCACAGCCAGCTGACTCAGCTCAGGCTGCAGCAGTCCCCGCGCTCCAGCATAGACGGCTCGGTAAGCTCTTTCCGCCATTAGGGGTATTCAGGGGTGCTTAAGAAGAGGGGAGGGGGTGCTTCGGATGGGGAGAGTGCGCACCAGCAAGCCCTGGAGCAGGTGCACAGCCAGCTGACTCAGCTCAGGCTGCAGCAGTCCCCGCGCTCCAGCATAGACGGCTCGGTAAGCTCTTTCCGCCATTAGGGGTATTCAGGGGTGCTTAAGAAGAGGGGAGGGGGTGCTTCGGATGGGGAGAGTGCGCACCAGCAAGCCCTGGAGCAGGTGCACAGCCAGCTGACTCAGCTCAGGCTGCAGCAGTCCCCGCGCTCCAGCATAGACGGCTCGGTAAGCTCTTTCCGCCATTAGGGGTATTCAGGGGTGCTTAAGAAGAGGGGAGGGGGTGCTTCGGATGGGGAGAGTGCGCACCAGCAAGCCCTGGAGCAGGTGCACAGCCAGCTGACTCAGCTCAGGCTGCAGCAGTCCCCGCGCTCCAGCATAGACGGCTCGGTAAGCTCTTTCCGCCATTAGGGGTATTCAGGGGTGCTTAAGAAGAGGAGAGGGGGTGCTTCGGATGGGGAGAGTGCGCACCAGCAAGCCCTGGAGCAGGTGCACAGCCAGCTGACTCAGCTCAGGCTGCAGCAGTCCCCGCGCTCCAGCATAGACGGCTCGGTAAGCTCTTTCCGCCATTAGGGGTATTCAGGGGTGCTTAAGAAGAGGGGAGGGGGTGCTTCGGATGGGGAGAGTGCGCACCAGCAAGCCCTGGAGCAGGTGCACAGCCAGCTGACTCAGCTCAGGCTGCAGCAGTCCCCGCGCTCCAGCATAGACGGCTCGGTAAGCTCTTTCCGCCATTAGGGGTATTCAGGGGTGCTTAAGAAGAGGAGAGGGGGTGCTTCGGATGGGGAGAGTGCGCACCAGCAAGCCCTGGAGCAGGTGCACAGCCAGCTGACTCAGCTCAGGCTGCAGCAGTCCCCGCGCTCCAGCATAGACGGCTCGGTAAGCTCTTTCCGCCATTAGGGGTATTCAGGGGTGCTTAAGAAGAGGAGAGGGGGTGCTTCGGATGGGGAGAGTGCGCACCAGCAAGCCCTGGAGCAGGTGCACAGCCAGCTGACTCAGCTCAGGCTGCAGCAGTCCCCGCGCTCCAGCATAGACGGCTCGGTAAGCTCTTTCCGCCATTAGGGGTATTCGAGGGTGTTTGGGAAGAGGGCGGGGGGTTGTACCGGATGGGGAGAGTGCGCACCAGCAAGTGGGATGGAAAGAATTTTGATACTATCATAATCAAATGTGACGTCACGAATTTGGTTAAGGGTGGGTGGGGGGTGCAAAGAAAACCGTCATTTCGTGAAATGGAAAACTACATTTTCAAATTTGTGCAGTTTCAATTTCTGAAAACTTGTACAGTTACTAAATTGCATGCAATGTTGTGAAATGACCGCAGGTATTAGTTCGCCATTAAAATGAAAGGGTTGGGATCCAAAAACCGACGAATTATACAACTGAAATGGACTGCAGACAATTTCAGACAGACATTGTTATTTTTTCGTGCGTTTGGTGCGGCAATTGTTTCACATTTTCATTTTATTTACAATATCTGTGAAATAAAATACAAGTCAAATTCACGAAAATGGAAGATGGTGCGTGAAACGGCGAATTTTCCAATACGTTTTGCCATTTCACGAAATGTTCGCCAGTTGCTTGTTATATAAGGGACACTTTCAGTAACTCTCGAGACTGCGATAGCACGAGCTGTGGTATAGCTGAAGTGTGCCTAAGCCCAGTAACTACAAGTGTGGAAAAATAAACAAGCATCAGAGCAGGCGTTGAAACGCTGATGTGGTGTGGTTTTATTGCTTTCAGGCATAATTATGTTATCATAAATATTCCAAAACATTGTATACTTCAGCTGAAATCTTGAACAACGTAACTGGATCAAGAAAATACTGTTTCATATATTCATCAGAGTTGCCCGAACGTAATGTATTTGGTTTGCAGGTGCAAAGTCTTGAAGAAGTGAAGTCCTTGAAAACGCAGGTGGTGTCCCTTGGCAACGAGCTCGACAGTACCACGGAAAAACTTAAGGCAGTGGAAGTACTTTATGAGAAACAAAAAGAGAGGTAGGGTTTGTTTGTTGGTTTGCCTTCCTCTTAGCCCCAGGGGTTTTTGCTGTCGATGGAAGTATGCGTGTATGGACTCTTGCAAGTTAAAAAAATCGCATCTTCTCCTAGATTTTAAACCTGAATGTGGGAGGATCGGTTCAGTCCACACCCGCTCATGTGGTTCAGACTCGTGCTAACAGTGCTACAGGATGCAGGAGGGTTTTTCGGATAAATCCAATCCCGCTCGTTTGGTTTTATCATTATTATAGTTTTTAAAGTAAAGTATATATTGAATGGCCGGAACATACATTTTTGTGATTTTTTGAAACGGAGTTTATGCAAGAATAGTACTAAATAGCATGTGCTGCGTGTCTACCGCGTGACGCGTGCGTCGTTGCGTATGACATGACGCATGCGCCTTTGGGACGTGATGCATGACGTGACGCCTGCTATATGATGTATGACGTGACACCTGCGATGTGATGTATGACGTGACGCCTGCGATGTGATGTATGACGTGACGCCTGCGATGTGATGTATGACGTGACACCTGCGATGTGATGTATGACGTGACGCCTGCGATGTGATGTATGACGTGACACCTGCGATGTGATGTATGACGTGACGCCTGCTATATGATGTATGATGTGACACCTGCGATGTGATGTATGACGTGACGCCTGCGATGTGATGTATGACGTGACGCCTGCGATGTGATGTATGACGTGACACCTGCGATGTGATGTATGACGTGACACCTGCGATGTGATGTATGACGTGACGCCTGCTATATGATGTATGACGTGACGTCTGCTATATGATGTATGACGTGACGCCTGCGATATGATGTATGACGTGACGCCTGCACTATGGCGTATGACAGAACGCATGTGGGATATAATGTGACACGTGACGTATGCGCCGGTAAGACGTAACGCATGGCGTGACAATGGCGTGACACGTGCGCCGTGGTGAATGACGACACATGCACCATGACGTACGACGTTACACTTTCGTCGTGGTGTATGACCTGATCCAAAACGAACGTTACGTATAGCGTGACACATAATGCGTCGCATGTGACGCAACCTTACCCCTGCGCCGTGGTGTATAACATGACGCATGCACCGTGACGTATGACGCTACACGTGCGCCTTTGTCTGTAAGATGACGCATGCACCGTGACGTATGACGTCACACGTGCGCCGTGGTCTGTGACGTGACGCATGCATCGTGACGTATGACGTTACCCCTGTGCCGTGGTCTATGACATGACGCATGCACCGTGATGTATGACGTTACACCTGCGCCGTGGTGCGTGACATGACGCATGCACCGTGACGTATGACGTTACACCTGCGCCGTGGCCTATGACATGACGCATGCACCGTGACGTATGACGTTACACCTGCGCCGTGGCCTATGACATGACGCATGCGCCGTGAAGTATGACGTTACACCTGCGCCGTGGTGCGTGACATGACGCATGCACCGTGACGTATGACGTTACACCTGCGCCGTGGCCTATGACATGACGCATGCACTGTGACGTATGACGTTACATCTGCGCCGTGGTCTGTGACATGACGCTTGCGCCGTGACGTATGACGTTACACCTGCGCCGTGGTGCGTGACATGACGCATGCACCGTGACGTATGACGTTACATCTGCGCCGTGGCCTATGACATGACGCATGCACCGTGATGTATGACGTTACATCTGCGCCGTGGCCTATGACATGACGCATGCACCGTGACGTATGACGTTACATCTGCGCCGTGGCCTATGCTATGACGCATGCACCGTGATGTATGACGTTACACCTGCGCCGTGGTACATGACATGACGCATGCGCCGTGACGTACGACGCTACACGTGTGCCATGGTGCGTCACATAACGCATGCACCGTGACGTACGACGCTACACGTGTGCCATGGTGCGTCACATAACGCATGCACCGTGACGTACGACGCTACACGTGTGCCATGGTGCGTGACATGACGCATGCACCGTGACGTACGACGCTAGACGAGCGCCATGGTGCGTGACATGACGCATGCACCGTGACGCACGACGCTACACGTCCGCCGTGGTACATGGCATGAGCATGCGCCGTGACGTACGACACGCAGGATGCATGTGATGGAAGCGAAGCTGCACCACCAGCACGCCGAGATGGAACAGGACAGGGGCAAGGCAGACGAACTCATCACCAAGCTGCAGCAGTCAGTGACGTCACTGGAGGCAGGGCTGGCGCATGAAAGAGAAGACAATACTCTAAAAACGTTTGTATTCTTTTATAGCCATTCTGTTAAATGTTCCGTATGTCAGTCGTTACATATTACTTGATTGTTTCACTTTCACGTTTACTTTCACTTTCGTTTTGTATACTTTCATAAAACGTATTGTTTTGTTCAAACAAAAAGTGTAAATTGGTGTGTTTTGTTTGACGAAAATGAGTGAAAATGCTCAGTGTATATGAACGTTCTGATTAGAACCATTTTGTATCTAGGCGGTACAGGTTTATATTGAATTTCTAAGATCCGTTGATGCTCTTCGTTCACACTTCAGGAGTGCCCTGGCGGAGAATAGAAAGAAGTTTGCCCAGTTGCTGCACGATTACCATGAGAGCATCAGTCATGCGGAGGAATTTAAGAAGCAGCTGGTACGCGACAGGTCACGCGTAACTCGCGCAAATTCACGCGTAACTCACGCAGAAGTCTTACCAATACTGATTTCGTTATTTTTTTCCAGCTGTCAACGTATTAGTTTTCAGTTTTAACAAGAAGTACGAATATTACCAAACTGGCCGATTTTTTTTCGTCATTTTTTGAAAACACCGATATGTCGTCTGCTCTATTTTATTGATTTTTATTTGTGTTGATTTTTGGCACTTCACAGGAGAGTCTGAAAACGGGCGGGCGCATGTACCAGCAAATGCAGGGCCAAATTGACAACCTGACGGCACAGCTGATGGCGGCTGACGAGTCGATGGCTCACAAGACAGAGGAGATCGCCAAAATGAAACGAGAGCGGGACCAGGCGTTCGCGGATATCGATAAAATGAACCAGATTCTGCCCGTTCTAAAAGCCCAGGTGCGGCTTGTTTCTTGTTTTTTTCTCCCCTCTTTACCAGCCTCGGTGGCCTAGTGGTTAGAGTGTCCGCCTCGAGACTGGAAGATCGTGGGTTCAAACCCCGGTCGGGTCATACCTAAGACCCTGTGAGGCACTCCACATGTAAGGGTTAGAAGGAGGGCCGGAATCCCCATTTCAGTATAATGTGGCAGGGGGATCCCGATATGACCATAGCCTTTGAAAGGGATCTACAGAACAATAAAATACAATTCTCCCCTCTTTATGTTTGAACTCCATTGCGGAAGTGTAAAAGCGTGTATAGAAAAAAAGTAGTTCCTTGCATTTCTCCTCACATAGTATGCTGTCACACAGGAGCTGTCATTGTGGAAAGAGAAACAGTATATATTAACCACTGAGCATTTTCAATTAAAATGTGACACATTTTTCTGGAGGAAATTAAACCCTAGTTTCAAACTAAAAATATATCGCGGAAATCAGATAAAAGTAGATATTTTTGCTAGGCAAAATAAGGCGCGCTCGTGAGTCTGTTCCGGTATTGGAAATCTTATAGTAATGGCCGTATGGTACTCTAGATATACTCTATACTCTATACATTTTTTAGGCAATGTTAGAATCGGGCTAATTCGTGTATTGTTTGAACGCACCCGGCCAATTCGTGTAAAGCCAGAACGCACTCGACTAATTCGTGTATTGCCTGAAATAGTTGGCAAATATGTGTATTGGCGAAATGATAATTTAATTCATGAATTACCCTGAAGTTTATCATGACTTGTTGCTGGAAATGACTCGGCCAGTGACTTGTTGTTGGGAGTGATTCGGCCAGTGACTTGTTGTTGGGAGTGATTCGGCCAGTGACTTGTTGCTGGAAGTGATTCGGCCAGTGACTTGTTGCTGGGAGTGATTCGGCCAGTGACTTGTTGTTGGGAGTGATTCGGCCAGTGACTTGTTGTTGGGAGTGATTCGGCCAGTGACTTGTTGCTGGAAGTGATTCGGCCAGTGACTTGTTGCTGGGAGTGATTCGGCCAGTGACTTGTTGTTGGGAGTGATTCGGCCAGTGACTTGTTGCTCGGAGTGATTCGGCCAGTAACTTGTTGCTGGGAGTGATTCGGCCAGTCAGGTTTCGGGGCTCGGTCTTTGAACAATACGCCCGAAATTTAAGCTCAGTTTTGTCCTATGGCCAAAAAAGTTTGGTAGGAAAGAATCTAGTGAGCGGTCGAATTATCGATCCAAATACCTCGATGTGTTTGGGCAATACACGAAGTAACCCAGTTCCTTCATTGCTGATGAGGTATGTATCGGTGAGATAAGCATCGTGTCTTCCCGAATAAACTCACTGAGTCAAAAGCACCTTGTTTCACCCGGAGCTAAAATTATGTGCGTCCTTATTGGTTTTATGCATTCTTATCCTCCACCCAGTAACGGAGGGATATAATTATGAGCTTGTCCTTCCGTTCGCCCTCATGCATATCCGGGCTATATCTCCGAAATCATAGGTTGGATTGTTGTGAAATTTAACACACGGATAGAGTACACATTGGAGGTGTGCAACGTCGGTAGTTTTTTAGGGATTCATGAAAAATTGTAAGAAAATGGCAGTATTTTTTTCGATTAATGGAACTTAGCGTATTGTCGTGTCCAGGCCAGATCCCCAAAGCTATTAACTGGATTGTTTTGCAGTTACACATACGGATAGAACACATATTGATAGTTTAAAACGTTATTCCGATTCATGAAAAATTTTCCAAATGACAGTATTTTGAAATTTGGCGAAGATCAGTCGTGTCCGGGCTATATCTCCGAACCCATAGGGCCGATTGTCCTGAAATTTCACGCACGTATAGAGCACGTATTGCAGGTGTGCTTCGTCGTATTTTGGTTTGAATTCATGAAAAATTATAGAAATTTATTTTGAAATTTGGTAAAACTTCACGGTTTGACATTTTGTCTGCGTAATGGCAATTGTCCCGGCTGTGTCTCCAAAACTATTCTTCTGATTTTTTTCACACGGGGATAAAATTACCAAATAATTTTTTTTGAAGTACAAAACTTAGCTTTTGCGCTTGTCTTAATAAACAGAAAATTAAAATCAAAAGTAAAATCCATATTGCTTGGCGATGTATGGCATTTGGTATGCCCCAGCCATTCAAGTTTTATGCCTCTAGCAGACCCCTTAACTTCTCTGTTCTCATTAAGATTCTCCTCCAGTCTGAAGGAATCGACCATAATTGCAGTCCGACTACTCTAAGCTCTTTTTTCACATAGAATTTTCTCGGTCCATTTGTTTTCTTCACTTACAAGTTCATCTTAACGATATCAAGACTTCCCTCATATACATATTGTACTTGAGCAACCTTCGATTTAAGTGGAATCTATAAAGAGTACTTTCTCGGAATGTTTCATTTTTTTCTCTGTGATTAAATGATGTCAGTTTTAGAGATTTTTCAGTTTATAGGAGTTAACAAGTTATATGTTATATGTTTCTGGAAGAAGCGTACAGCGATGGACCCGGACTTTTCCCTTTGTTTTCAGTGTGATATTTATAAAGCGGACTTTGAGGCGGAGCGATCGGCGAGGGAAAAGATGCACCAGGAGAAAGAACAACTCCGCAATGAATTAGAGGATCTTCATGAGGAGAATACCCGCATTAGGGTGAGCTTTTCTTTTTTATTTCCTTTTCTTTCCTTTCTTTTCTCTCTTTTTCTTTTCTTTCCTTTCTTTTTTTCTTCTCTTTTCTCTTTTCTTTACTCCTTTTCTTTACTCCTTTTCTTTTCTATTCTACTCTTTTCTTTCTTTCCTTTCTCTCTTTTCCTTTCTTTCTTTTTTTTCTTTTTTTCTTTCTTTCTTTCTTTCTTTCTTTCTTTCTTTCTTTTGTTTTTAACCCAGCCAACTGTGTCGGACTGGGTTAGTCGTATCACTATAGGGGCCTTGAATGCATGTGCGTATGTTAAACTTTTTCTTTAAAATGCTACTGCTCCTAGAGTTTTGCTCCAATCGTTTTGATATTATGTAGGAATGTTCCCTGGGTGGTTCCCCACCTGGCTATTCCTTTTTTTGACGATTGACGAAAAACTGACAAAATGGCGGCACTTTTTGTTCCTGTTTTGACCCATTTTTAAAATGCTACTCCTCCTACAGTTTTACACCAATCGTTAAGATGTTATGCAAGGATGTTCCTCGGGGGTTCGCCTACCAGGCTATTATTTTTTTCGCGGTTCGCCAAAAACTGCCGAAATGACGGAACTTTGAAGTTTGGCAAAAACTGGAATAAATGGTAGTAAATAACTGAATTGTCAAACCATTCATTTCTCTCAGTCTTTTTCAAATAGTTATAAAATTTTAATCGGAAGTTTCTTAGGTGCTTCTCCACCTGGACTTTGCTTTTTTTTCGCAAATGCCAAAAAATGCGGAAATGGTGGAATTTTAAAAATTTTGTAAAATTGTGTAAATGCCGGTAAATACGTGAATCGTCAAAACCCAACCTCTCCAACATCCCTTTTTCCAAATTCGAATTAAATGGATTTACACACTTCATTTTTTTGGCCTAACAGTATTCGTTTCAGAGATTTTCTGCCTTTCCTTGTTTGGTAACTCGGCTGGGTCATGTCCTTGGACATGCTTGTCTTTCTTTCCTTTCTTTCTTTTCTTTCTTTTCTTTTCTTTTCCTTTCCTTTCTTTCTCTCTTTTTTCTTTTTTTCTTTCTTTCTTTCTTTCTTTCTTTCTTTCTTTCTTTCTTTCTTTCTTTCAGTACCCTTGTACTAGTAGTATTAACAAATACCAACAGAAATAAGTAAATATAACAACGTATAACATAATACTTTTAAATAATACCATTTCAAATATTGTGTTTTTGAGGACACAACTTTTCGTGTGGTTCATTTATTACAGGATGAGAAGCAGCGGGTGGAAGCCTCACAGCTGCAGCTGCTACGGAACAGGCACGCCCAAGGTACTCCAGTGTAAGTACAGCTCCCCGCCATCAAACTGCAGCTGTCGATCCTCAGGCTTGAATGGACGTATTTAAGTTTTCATATATGTTTTAAGATTTTAAGCTTGCAAGGGTTATTTTTATGTCGTCCCCCATAGTTGTGACGTAGAGCTCGGTGTTGTCCGCCTGTGTCCGGTGTCCCATGAAGAGCTGTAAGAACTCCATGATGTCATGGATAATCTGGACTGACGGCTGGTGGCAGACACAGATGTCTTTGCTCGTGCTGTAAAATAAATAGCAGGGAATTCTCATTGCGGTGCGTCGTTGCATTAGTGGCGTGATTTAAAACGACAGTATTTTGGGTTACTTTGTTACAATGTTGTTACAATTTGCCCGTTTTCTTGTTACACAGTGGCGCCGCTACGCTGCCGAGTACAGCACCGCAAAGAAATGCAGCACCTGTGCAGGTATACTGTGCATAGTCAGTTCTTTAGAGTGACGCCTTGGCGCTTTATTTTAGGATTGCCCGGTGCGCGTAAACAACAGTATTTTGACTGCCAAATGTACCCGATAAATACACACATCGCTCTTCTAGTATTGCAAAAACGTCATGCAACGTACTGCTGAAAGTGTGTGCTTGGTTCGCGAAAACAACGTGGAGGAGTGCAAAAAATATGTAATTTATAAGAGAATAAAGTGCAAAAATATCTAATTTATAAGAGAATAAAGTGCAAAAATATCTAATTTATAAGAGAGTAAAGTGCAAAAATATATAATTTAAAAGAGAATACAACAATACATCTGTACCAACAGTCATGAAATATAAATAAAAGCACAGCCACTTTTGGACTGATCCGGAAAATATCCAAAACCTTACAGGTGCGTGCCACCAGTGCTTCAGGCTGTGGGGAGGGTGGTCGGGGGATGGGGGAGGGGGTTCGGGTCAGCTCTTCCGCTCGTGTTGTTCAGGCTTGTTCCAGCAGTGCTACAGAGAGGGTGTGGGGGGAGGGGGCGGTTCAAATCAGTCCTCCCGCTCTTGCTACTACAGGCTGCGGGGGGGGGGGGGGGGGCATTCAGATCAGTCCTCCCGCTCGTGTGGCTCAGGCCAGTGCCTCAGAGCTACAGGTTGCGGGGGTGTTGGAGGGGGGGGGGGGGGTGGGTTCCGGTCGGTCGTCCTGCTCGTGTGGTTCAGGCCAGTGCCTCAGTGCTACAGGTTGCGGGGGTAGGGAGGGTGAGGGGGGTGGGTTCCGATCGGTCGTCCTGCTCGTGTGGTTCAGGCCAGTGCCTCAGTGCTACAGGTTGCGGGGTGGTGGAGGGTGAGGGGGTGGGTTCCGGTCGGTCGTCCTGCTCGTGTGGTTCAGGCCAGTGCCTCAGTGCTACAGGTTGCGGAGAGGGTTGGGGGGGGGGTCCCGATCAGTTCTCCCGCTCGTGTTGTTCAGGCTCGTTCCAGCAGTGCTACAGAGAGGGTGTGGGGGAGGGGGGGGGGGTTCAGATCAGTCCTGCCGCTCTTGCTACTACAGGCTGGGGGAGGGGGGGGCGTTCAGATCAGTCCTCCCGCTCGTGTGGTTCAGGCCAGTGCCTCAGTGCTATAGGTTGCGGGGTGGTGGAGGGTGAGGGGGTGGGTTCCGGTCGGTCGTCCTGCTCGTGTGGTTCAGGCCAGTGCCTCAGTGCTACAGGTTGCGGGGTGGTGGAGGGTGAGGGGGTGGGTTCCGGTCGGTCGTCCTGCTCGTGTGGTTCAGGCCAGTGCCTCAGTGCTATAGGTTGCGGGGGGTGGTGGGGGGGGGTGAGGGGGGCTGGGTTCCGGTCATTCGTCCAGCTCTTAACAGGATAAGCGTATTGAAGTGCGGCAGGTCTGAGTCATTTGAAGTGCAGTAGGGATGGATAAACAGTTTTACTTCCGATGTTTTTTTTCAAAAAGTTTCCAATTTTATATCTTTTTCTGTTGACTGGTTTCGCAGAAAGTAGACGTAATAAAAGAAAAAGAAACTAAGTATAATAGCTGGTTCCATAATAGTGTTAGAATTATTGTGACATATGTATAAAAGAAAAATCGCTGGCGGTGTATCTGTGCTTTATGTCTTTCTCTCTCGTTCTCTCTTTAGATGGCCGAAGAAATGATTCACAGCTGCCCTAAGTGCTCCGCGGTATTTCCAGACTTTGACACGCTTGAGCTACATACGAACGACTGCATTCAATAAGTCGATACTTTGCCGCAAAGCAAAAACAAAACAAACAAAAACAAAACAACAACAAAGAAAAAACACACAGACATAGACAACAGAAGAGAACTATAATACTGATAATAAAGAATAAAACGAATCACAGTTGTAAGACGTGTCTTTTGACTGGTACAATCCATATGTGATGTAAAATCAAACTTCTAAAATATTACTGTAAAGTGTAACTACTGTGCATTTCTTATGTCAGCTATGTAGATTCCTGTACCTCAGAGTGCTTCAGAGCTAATGAAAAATGAAAAGACTGTTGTATTTAAAACTACATTTTTATAAAAGTGAAGTCACACGTCAGGGCGCGTTTTGATGCGTCGTTTGCACGTGACAGTCAGAATCTTCCTAGAGGATTCGAACCTCGAGTCTCTTTTTCAGACATTCTGTGTTTGTGATTTTGTGTGTATTAGGTGCCTAGGTGGCTTATTTAGGAAACGTGTCCCACTTTGGGAAGCTAAATATTTCAAAAAAGATACCACCGCATCGTTTAATTTTTTATTATGATGCTGTAAAATAAACAAGATTGTCCAAGGACAATGGCAAGCTGACCAAACAATAACACTTAAACAGGCCCTTTTTGGGCCCTTTGAAAACCAAATCCGGAAGCACAGACGAAGGCTCTTGGGATCTGAAAAAAAAATCACGGAATATCTCGCCATTTCGTCCGTGTTGGGCAGATCAATATTCAGTATTCATGTATGATCTAAATGATTCAGCAACAACTCTGGCTGATGATGCAGCTTTTCGCTGAACCTGATTACAAGAATGCCATAAAAGATCATATGCAGCAATTTGTCGTGTGGTTTGCCGGCCATTCCCATGTATTTTGCGTGGTACTTTTTTCAGTAGACAATAATGAGTTTTCATTTTATTAGAGTAAAAAGTGGGGGTTAGGGAGGGGGGGGGGGGGGGGGGAGGTCACTAAACAAGTGCGCATGTCAAATATGAGTCTTTGTTTGTTTGTTTGTTTTTTTATAAAAAAAAAACAAAAAAAAAAAAAAAACAAAAAAAAAAAAAAAAGAAAACAGGAAATTGCGTGATTTATCGATGTACACTGGCGTTCGTGTGACTGCGCCAGTTACTAACTCGCATAAAGGGCTCCGTTTAGTTGGGTGTGCGCAGAGGCGATCTATTGATAAAGTGTGTCCTTAAAATGTTCGATTGTTTTCGAGTTCACTAGGTCACCAGCACATTTATTCCAATCTGGGACAGTTTTGGGCAAATACGAATTCCTGAAACGTTCAGTTTTTGGTGCAAACACTACGAAAGTTTTGTTATGGCGGCTTCTAGTTGTTGTGCCTTTTGCAGTTAAGTAGTTTTCTGATGGAACCGCCACCAGCCCGTTCACAACCTCATATAGAAGAATCAGTCTGGCTTCACGTCGACGCTTTCTCAAAGGCTTTAGTTTCAATTCACTAAGCATGTCCGTCACACTACTGCCTCTTCTGTAGTCATTTTTTTATGAACCGCGCAGCTCGTCTTTGTACATTCTCCATGGACTGTACGCCTTTTTGGAGATGTGGGTCCCATATACTGCTGCAGTATTCTAGTAGGGGGCGTACGAGTGACTGATGCGCTTGACATCTGAGCTTAAGATTACACATAGACAGATTTCGCCTGAGGAAACCGAGCGTTTGGTTGGCTTTGTTTGATATTTTATTTATATGAAGTGACCATTTCAAGTTCTCACTTATCAGCACTCAAAGGTATGGGTTTTGCGATACCAAACTTGGGCTTTTGGTTTCGAGGTTACAGGGTTGTCACCCTAATTAATGTGAAATTTACATACACCCCTGCACCCTCACACACCCCCCCCCCCCACACACACAGACCCGCACCCTCACACACACACACACACACAAACACCAACACCCTCACACACGCAACCCCCCTACACACACACACAATATATGTATTTGGATAATGGTTGTGGAACTATTTTAAGGAATTGATTCTTTTTTTTTTTCAAAATTATGTTAATTTTTGTTTGTTTTTTTTTTTTTAATTGGCATTGAATAAAATTCTGATTTCATAACAATAGTCATTTTTCTTTTATTTTGGCTTTTTGGACGTTCTTATGGGAGCATGCGAATATGGTGTGGCGTCTGGAAACTGCCCGCTGACATGGCTGGGCTTGCCGAAATTGACTGGGAAATAAGTAAATATATATATACTTATTTACTGGGAAATAAGTAAATATATATATACTTATTTACTTATTTACTGGGAAATAAGTATATATATATATATATACTTATTTACTTATTAACTGGGAAATAAGTAAATATATATATACTTATTTACTTATTTACTGGGAAATAAGTATATATATATATACTTATTTACTTATTTACTGGGAAATAAGTAAATATATATATACTTATTTACTTATTTACTGGGAAATAAGTATATATATATATACTTATTTACTTATTTACTGGGAAATAAGTAAATATATATATACTTATTTACTTATTGACTGGGAAATAAGTATATATATATATATATATATATATATATATATATATATATATATATATATATATATATAGGGAACACCGAGCGACAGTTGAGAGTTTCACGTACTAACGTGGCGCGTGACCATATTAAGAAACTAAATTAGCTCTTTATCTCTCTTTTTGAAACCTGTGCGACGTGTAAAAAGACACATGACGTTAAACTGGAATAACACTTTTGCAATCGCTGGCCTTGATATTTTAACATTCTCCAAAATGAATGTACGTCTTTGATTTGTTTTAAAAAAGTGATGTGATGTACTGTGGGATAAAAACTTTAAAAAGACGACTGGGTGTTTATTTATAGTCTATATGAAAGCAGGGCATCAGTTAGGGGCCCCTTATGGAATCAGGCCGCAATTTTTTACTGCCTGGTTCACCAACAACAATGCCATACTTGGCAAAAAAGTTCCTTGATATATCGCAGTATAATAACCCACACAGCTGGTAGAAGAACGATAAAAAAACTAGACCGCTTTCGCTATTGGGTCGCGAAAATTACACTTTGGACCACCAAAAAAATAGGATTTTCAATATTTAAGACTTGGGAATTTTTTGTAAGAAAATTATACTGTTAAAAAGAAGTTTGCAATAAACGATGTTTTACGCTGAATTACTTTGAAGAAACTATCGACTATTAATTACAAACATTTAATGGTTTATGTCCTATTGTTGTGACATTGGACAGTAAAGTATTTCGCGAGGCTGCCTTCAAAGTTTTGGTTATTCAATTTTGGACATTTCACAAGCAAACCACTACACCTATAATTTGCTATCAACTTGTTTGGATTGGGACGCTCCTCGTATGGTTCTGGCCCATTCGCGTTAAAATTACATTATCCCATTTAGAAGTCATATACACAAAAATATAATTGCTAAATCAATTTAAGTAGGATCGGTTAAAATGTGATAGAAGTGTTTACCAGGAGGTATTTTATTTCGGACATGTGATTAATTTTACCTCACATCAATAACATTGAGACAAAACCTTATCTTCAGTTATCACATCGCTTTCAAATTTCGTAGGAATGTTTTCGAAGTATCGCCCAATAAGCTTGTATTTAACTAATTTTTTGTTGAAAAATATGACGAAAACTAAACAAAGAGTTCATATGTTGTCTAAAAGTTGGAATGTTTTGTTGAATTTTTTGTTGAAAAATATGACGAAAACTAAACAAAGAATTCATATGTTGTCTAAAAGTTGGAATGTTTTGTCGGGACATCCTCCTGATAAGTACATGTCAAATTTAGTGTTGTGACCATATCTGGAACAAAATTCACAGCATTTGAATAAAACTAGAAGAATTTCTCGCATGCAACATCTGTTTGATGCTGTTAAACCTGGCGAGGATGATCCGATTATCTGCCAAGCTTGTATTAAGCCTGCATTAAGACGACCTAACATAGCTCGCAACCTTACATAATGTTGAAAAGTACACAAAATTAAAATTATTGTCGTGTATTGTAACGTATATATTTTTTAGATATTACTGTTAATTTTTAATATTCTTATGATCGAACTGGTTGAAAGACCTGTTTATCATTTGTGCTTCCACAGTAATGTCTTAGTTAAGTAGTAGCGTTTTAATTGGATTTCCGAAAAGCCAGATCTCATGTCCGCAGCTGTTGTGAAACATATTTGCCAGGATCATTGGTGGTCGGTGTAAATTTCATTACTTTACAGATATTGTGCACAATTCACATTGGCTTTCAGTACAGTGAAGGATCGAATATAAAGTTCTTATACTGGCTGCAATGTATCACACAATAATTCTTTAGAATATCTCCGTGAACTGTTGGAGTGTTACACCCTCAGAGATCCCAAGACCAGAAATTATGTTGAGAGGAAGATATAGTCAGAGTACGGCGTGCGGTGTTTTCAGTACAGCACAACTGAGTTATGGAACTCTTTGCATTTCAGTGTTAGACTTGCTCCAACTTTCTATCAGTTTAATCACTAAAAACTCATTTGTTTGTATGGGATATAACTAGTCAATGGTATGGTTTTATTCTACCTATGTTTATTAAGCCATTTACTAGATTTTTTTGCTTTAAGTACAAATGCCCTTGGTACAATATCTTTGGATTCCCTTTAGCAGATGTGATGTAATCCATGATGGTAGCATGATTTTTCACAGCAATCTGGGTCATTGAATTACCAATTCAAGTGAATCACAATGGATATAAGTCACATCTACCGCAAGAGAAATTGTTATTTGTAAACTCGACTAATCTCGCAACCGGCATATGAATTGCAATTTTTTATGTGTACACACTCATCAATCGTAAGGGCAATTGCAATTTCAAAAACTGAGTGCTGTCATCAATGGATGTATGAAGTTTCTTTTGTAGTGACGATCAATTCCTTCAGTGGTTCGGAAATTGCAATTTTAAACGCCGGGTGGTTTCTTCAATTGGCATTTGAAGTGTAATTAACAACGTGGAGTATCGCATGTACAAAATATAAAATTGACCTGAGGCCACAGGGGGGTTTTAGTCGGGGGGGGGGGTTGACGGGGGGGGGGGGTTAGGGCCGGGGGGGGTTTCGGTCGGGGGGGGGGTTGATAGTGTAATATCAAATGTTACACTTAATAGGAAGACTACATGGTAAAGAGGCAAGAACATGGATATACGTCTCAAAGGCAAAAGTACTTATTGACCGAAGCTGTGGGTGAGATCAAAGTGCATCTTTGACTGATTGAGGGATTTACCTGTACTTCCCTCTAGACCCATGTTATACATTTATATTTTAATTTAGTATCTTAATATAGTATGTTTATTTGTGACAAATAGTATGCTTAATGGGATTGAATACTACATTAAATTTATAAAAATATATGATAGTATCAGAAATGTTACGGTAAACGATTAATACTGTAAATGGTCATATAGATTAGAGATCACATATTTTGATAGTTAAAACGGCAATATGGAACGAATAAAATTTTGAAATGATCACTTGTTGTTTTCTTTTTGCGAAAAGCACCTTTTTTGCACTTCGAATTTGCTATATTTTTTACATAGGTAACGGGTCAAAAATAGGGCTGTGTGGTTGTTTAAGTCATAATATTTCACACATTTTAATATGCTATGTTACTCATCTGTTACTAAAGTTGCTCACACAGAACACACATATTCGAATTTTGCTTCTTTGTAAAGACCGAACTACCTTTTATTTTATCCCTGGATAAAAAAATTCAGCCTGTTGCATCATAAACTATTACCTGAATTTAAAAGGGCAGTTTGGTTGTGGGTTGCAGTAATTTGCCAGTAAAATGTCAACTCGATCTCATCTGCTATTGCTGTGACATCCTTATCATTCTTCCACCAAATGGATCTCATCTGATGGTGCCATGACAGCCCTGTAACTTCTGCCAACTGGTTCTCATCGACTAGTGCTGTGACATCCTTATCACTGTTCTACCAACTGCTAGAATCCAGTTCAAAAAGTTTTAAGCGCGGTTTTGTGGAATAGGGTTTTTGTTTGTTTATTTTTGCTTAGGTCCATTTTATAATTGATTTAAATTGTATTTTATTGAAAAAAAAACAAATTAAATTGTACACACGGTGTTTTCATTACAGTTTCAAGAAATACCGTTTTCTTCAGTTTATGAAACATCTGTAGAAAGAAATAAAGATGAATATTTAAAGTGGATAGGACGCGCGTAGAACAGAGACGCTTTGAAAATGCTACCCAACATTTTCGGCAAAATAAAATGTTTCTGGGCGTATTATGTATTAATATGTCTATATATTAATACATACTACATGGGGTCAACATTCACTGTGGTTATCGAAACAAGACATGCTGGTTTAGTAACAAAAATATAATATTTTTCTGATTTTCAATTTTAATTGCATAGCGTAGATTCTGAGGTGCTTTCGCCCTCACATGTGCTGTCTTTATTTTGACCATGAGATCATAATGATTTGCCTTTCAATTCCTACCAGTTATGTAGTAATCAAGCGTTTTTTGGGTTCACATATTAAATATAAGTGAATCACTAAAGCCCTTTGTCAATTTATTATTGATTTGAAAGTTGGAAGGCGGGATGTAAGGTGGTACGCTTTACATTTTACTGAAACATTTTTTGGGCAGAAACGAGGATTTGCGACTTGGAAACTGCTCCTGTTACTTTACTCTAACATTACTGCCGTCTGCGTTTCGCTATCATTTTTAATGGAATGCTGATTTGAGGTTTAATGCAAAGTAATAGATATAAATGCTTACAAAAAATCCAAAATTGACGTTTGCATCTCAAATTCATTATTTTAATCTTAACGTTTAATTGATGCTATCTAAAGTAATTTTTAATAACTAAAATTATATTTCATATCTTAAATTTGAGTAAGATATATCTAAAATTAAATTTATTGTGTGTAAAATTACATTTCAGGTTCTAAAATTATTTTTAGGTATCAGTAATATAATTTCAGAAATATAGAATTGATTTCAAGGTATCTTAAGTTTTCGTTTTACAGAAAACTTTTGTTAGTTTTAATATCGAATTAGTTTTAGATCTCTATAATTGCATTTAAATATGAGAAATTCAATTTTAGATAGGAAACATTTTATTTTAGATATCAAAAATTCCAAACCGTTTCTTTCAGGAAATGCTACAAGTGAAAAATAAGATATTCCCTGGACATTCAAATAAAATATTTATCAATATAACTATATTCTTTACCACCTAAATTCGTTATGTGCAGCTTTGTTTATCGTTGGCAGGTATAAGTGAAGACGCTTGTAGTGTGTTACTTCAATTACTCACAAACAATGTAGGTGTCTGATAGTGTATTTTTAGGAACCGTAGTAGTAAAAGTAAATTGGAAAAGACAATAATTACCACACAATAATTGTTCCGCTTGTGTCTCTATAAAACAACTTGCTTCGTATTGTCGTTTAATCAGTAAAAGTATGTTCAGATCAATACATTCTCATTACTTCATATTTTGTCCAGCAGTGCAGCTACAAATCCTGTAGTTTGTTGCGTAGGTGTGATCCCTTGCTCATCAGAAGGCAGTGTTTCCAAAATACACTGGGCTATTATGACAATAGCCATACGCTGTCTACAGCACACCATTTGTCTCACAGAAATCTCGTCCTTACTTTCTTTGCAAACAAACTTTTTCTCGGATGCGTCATTTGTGTCTAAGAAAAAATTCGGAATCACCCCATCATCCATAAATGTCAGCAGTTGTTCGTAAATACGCCTGGTCCAATATATTTGTCCGCGATTAGCTAACGGTGCAGTCTGTGTGATGACAAATAAACACGTTTTAAGATAATATGACTTGATTAAATCTTCCACGTTATACACGACACCGAGACGGAGGAGTTGCTGATTTATGGGCGAAGTGACGCCTTGTACACGCATGGCTTTAGCCAACCGATAACCTTGACGGATATCTCTTGGCAAGTTTTTAATTACACCATTTTCAATCAAGGAAAACCCTAGTTTGTAACTCCAGTATCGTGGCATGGTCACTTGATACTCCAGTACCTTGGGCATAAACGCATGCTTCGGCTGTTTGTGATAAACTCTTTCAAATGGAAAAGCTGGCACAAGGTCCATCTTTATTTTCAAATCTGGATAGTCTTTCCCTTGCCAAGTCATGGTAAAAGCAGGGTATGCACAATCTTTGTTGAAAAATGCAACCTTATCAATTACCAAACATTTGTTTGGACTCAGAGAGTTGCCATTTGTATTGATGATCTCTTCTATATTTCTGCTAACATTGCTCAAGTGTTTCATGTTGTCATACACAAATTCTTTGTCTCCTGTAATAAAAATATCCTTATTGATCACATTGACGTGTGCCAAATCTTCATAGACGAGTCCTTTTTTAGTATAAATGTTTCTTCCTCTGTCCGAATCTTCTACACTGTTTGGGTCATTTAATCGTTTCGCTAAATAGTCAAGATCAAGAAACTGAGCGAGATCATCAAACACAAGAAGAAAGTCGAACTCATCTGGAAGGAAACATCTGGTTTCTTCATTGGTACTTCCCACTAATACAGGCCTACATTTGTAAGAAATATTCACCTTTGCTAGTTCACAAACAAGCCTTTGTGTAAAAGACATAACTGCTGACTGGATTTCGTGTGCTTCCAAGCTTTTGGGCAATGCATTCAGCCTTGCTAGTATTTCTTGAAAAATAGTCTTCCGATTTAATTCGTCTTCTTGTCTCTCCCTTATGACACACGAACAAAATTCGATGTATCTATACCATTTCATCAAACGGTTTATTTGTGTTTCAGAGAATACATCAAATATGATACGCATTGTGTTTTCGTCCAATGGCGAACCGAGCTCTTTTTGAGAATAGAGAAATCTAGAGAAAGGAATGATGCCTATCTTTGGTAGAATGGTCCTTAGATTCACAAGCGGAAGTAGGGTTTTAACATGACGTGGAATGCCTATGCTTAGAGCTTGTTTTACTATGTTTATACGCAGATTACAGGTCTTACCAACTCCTGCTTGCATGAGCGCCATCTGAGTTACGTTCATTTGAGAAAAATTTCTAAGCAGTGATAGTGTTGCCTTTTCTGAAACACAACTGGCACAATATGCATCGTGTTGCAGTTGAAAAAAGCGCTGATAGAAATTTTGCAATTCTTTACTGCTGTCGATGTACTGACTACTAGAACAACGATACCAAAGGCCATCGATATGTTTTAAAACACCCACAGACATGCCTTTCTTCATCAACCGAAATAAAATTGTTTTTAGGGTTTCCATATCATTGTAGCAAATACAAGGTGATAAAACATTCGCTATTTTTTCTGTAATAACATGGTTGATTTTGCCGTCAAATAATCTTTCTAAAGCGTCCCATCGGCATTTCGTTGTGTACTCACTAAAATAACCCATGTCATATAAAACATCTTCCTCATGCCAAAATCCACGGAATTTATTCCTCACTGCATTCTCAAGTAAGACTATTAAGGTCCTAATATACGTGTTTTCAATAGGAATATAGAGATGATATGCAGCCACTCTCAAATCACTATCACGCAGTATGTCTTGCAGTCCGTGCGTATCTCCCAGTGATGTGTAATCCCCTATTGATTTTGATAACATTCCTTTTCTGTCTTCTTTACTACTTGAAGTATCCATCTTTACATAACACAATGTTTGTACTAAACGTGGTTTGTAGGAAATGGTTTGTGTTGCTTTTCCTGCAAATAAAACACCAGTTTACCTTTTTATTAGAAGATATATATCTCCTTTGGTCAGGTTTATATTGATACTCCTTGCCTTAAGTACAATATAGAAATATCCGCTGTACCGTAATACTATAGACAAAGCTTTCGGTGAATACAAACATTAGCTATAGAATGTGAATTTTGTATACTGATACTGCACGAGCGAAGGTTACAGCACGCTTACTTTCAGGTATTTCTGCCATATATTGGAATCACAAAGCTCTTTATTGATCAAAGCATTGGTTTGCTTAGAAACAGTGTCTGATATAACATCGTTATATGCTCGATTTAGCTTGTTACACTTAGGTATTTTCAATCCCCTAGTATATTGAATTCGTACGACTCGGTAAGGTGTTTTTCCCGCATGTTTCCTTTTTTCCGCCAAAACCTCTGGGACGGCTAAGGCTAAGACGATCAAATTTGGCAGAGACATAATATAGCATGTCAAGTTGGTTCAGCTCAATTTTTTACAAATTTATTTAGCATTGTATTTGCAAAACCGGACATTGAATTTTGAAATTAGAAACTTTGTCACACGACGGCTGTGGGGTAGGGTAACCTAATTTAGCAGAGAGATAACGTAGCATGTGTATTTCGTCCAGCTGAATTTTTGTAGATATTCATTGACATTTAACATGCAAAAATGGACATTGAAATTGCAATTTTATAATTTTTTCCACGAATATATTTTTACTTTTCCAAAATATATGTCTAAAACTATTTATTTATTGCCTATGTTTTGCAAACAGTAAAAATATACACCGATCCAAAGAGGTCACTTTTAGAAAACGCAATATCTTTAAATTAATACTACCAAATAACAAATGTTTGGTAACTATATTATGAAATAATTACAAACTTACAAACTGATGTATATACATATATACACATAAATATTAACATTTATCTTGCATAGCATCTAGTGCCTTAATATCCTTGCAACCGTTTTGGATCAGGTTAGGATGAAAATTGTCTAACATTATATAGCCTTTGCAAATTTTGATTATAATATCACTTTCATGAAATGGCTGTTATCTAGTTGCTGAGAACAGTTAGTTTAAAATGGAGTTAATGTTTATTAATGTTTTATATCAATAGTTAAAATGTTAATATATATGTCCTGACTGACAGAACTTTATCTCACCGTCTTTCGTTTACGTATCTTGCTTTGCTTGTCTTCTCCAAGGCTGTATAAAGTTCATGACGCAATCATTTATTGAGTCTATTGATAAAAAACTTAGTCTTTCATTTAGTGTTAAATAGTAGAAAAGTTATTTCGACGCTGTTTCTGATTAGTTCTTTTCCACAAATGTATTTGATATATATTGCATCAGAACTGCTTGAATTTCTATGTAATATAAGAAAATGGCCGCAACAACACTCTAGACCAGAAAGCGTGTGTTCCTATTTGACTAAGTCTGGCAGCTTTAACTAGCGATATAATAAATATTGTTTGCGTCAATAAAGGTGACTGAATTTTAAGATCGTTTTACCATAAATCGACAAATATATAGTTTTCTATTTGGTAAAATTTACTTGTGGTGATATATATAGTTTTACCAGTACTAGGTGAGAACTGGGTTGGCGTCAAGACAGGTAGTACATGCATTATGGTTTCCCAAAAGTTTGGAACAGCACCGCGAAGAGCACAATTACAGACCGTCCACGTCTTACATGAATTTATATCAAAATACACAAACCTCAAGTTAGAGAACAATAGCTATAAATAGCACTTGAGTAGTCATTTAGAAAATATGCAATATAGATAATGAGAATATATAGGTGCATTTCAATCCTCACGAATACTTGTATTTCAATTATCACAACATTAGTTCAACATAAAATGATTTTTATTTTTATTTAGCCTTGAAAAATAAATATAAATATTTAATTCAAATACAACTTTTACAGCAATTCTATAAAGGTATAAAGGCGACAACCAAATGTACTTTTGAGAAGATTCCTCATAGTTTTGTATCCGGTGGATATGCTCCTTAAGTAGAGATTCAAAACAAACAAAGCCCGTAATCTCTTCATCAAGAATCTTTAAACTGGTGTCAAAATAGCATCATTAATTACATTTTTGCTTGCATGTTTGGCCTAAAATTGCGTATATTTTAAATTTTTGCGCATCATTATGAACCATTGAATCTGGCGAGGAGGTGCAATGCGTTACCGCCTGTATCCTCCAGCAGAGATATTTGAAGAGCAGTTATATATTTTTATAAAAAAGCTCTTCTGTTATCTGACTCACGTAATTCATGCCGAAAGATCTAAAATTATCTGAAAATAACGAATGAGATAATGGTCATTTTGCGGTTTTGACATTGACACTGTAAGAGAATATCAAGGTGCCTCCTATATAGGTCTAAAGGGTAGGAAATAAGCTCGAAATCTCCAACCATTTTTTATATGTTGGTCAAAACGTTTATGTATTCAAATTGGGATTTGAGCGCTTTTTTTAGAAACTTTGTGATAAATAGGCGTTTAGAAAAAATATTCGGTTTCCTCAGGACGTTATTGTTTATAGGTGTACAAAATTTAAAGCTTCTCCGACTAATATGCTGGGAGTTTTCTGGAAAGCATTCTGTAGAAAAAGTAATTGTTACCTCAGTTTGATATTGACCTTGACGTTGAAGAACACGGACCTGGAGAAAAGTTGTCATTCTCTACAAGTGTGCCACATTTCCCCTTTCTATGTCAAATAGTAAAGGAGTGTAGAAAGAAAAGAACAAAAAAGGTAAAAAAATTTCAAGATAACTATGAAATTATTTCCAATTAGAAACGCAGTTTCTGAGTGGGAATAATCAAATCCTACACAGTATAAGTGTTCAACCTTTGCTTTCAAAGCTTAACCAGAGTAATCAGAATGTGGTTCAGTATAGCTTGAAGGATTTTATTACCGGAGTAAGAATGTCATAAGCCTTAGATAAATCTGCAAATGGCACTTCAAAGATGCCAGTACAACACATATTCAAAAGCCAGAAATTGTTTAGCGTTGTCGTTATATCGATTCTATACATTGAATAAATCGATTTACTTAAAAACTGTACGGAAATAATAATGAGATAACAGAACATTTGATAATGAAATTACTACCATTAGCCACTTACATTGCAGTCTTCATATAAAGGCGTTAAGTACGAAATAACAAGCCTAAAAAATCCACATAATTTTACATGCATTAACTACACTCGTCGATTTTCCGAGAACAAAAGGTTTATACCTAATACTATACACCAGGATGTTTACGTGCTACACAATGGACATCAAAGTGATGTGAATTAGTAAATTGTCTATATTTATGTTTAACATATGACGCACGTAATTTTAATACTTGACAAGCCTTTGGCTTGCAAGGGTTATATGGATTTGTACGAGCAGCTGTTTGTCCTTTTTCTCTTCTTGACAGTTTTCCGATTTTTTGTTTCTCTTTTTCTCTGTCACTATGGGCCCTGGGGTCATGAAAGTTGGGACTTATGAAGAGCTTTATCTGAACGTGTGCATGTCTATTTTTATTTTCGTCTTTGATTTCGTTTTCTTTGTTAAAACGCCATGTGAAAAGAGTGTATTTTTTGCAAGTAAATGCGGTGCATTTAACGCACATCACCGAACAAACAGTTGCTGAGCTTTGTGCGAGCTCTCACTGCGTAAATAGATAACACGTTGTATGTCTGATCAGTCAATAAAACTTAAGTCAACAAGAACCAAACACTACTCGGCTTATAAGACATATTCAAGCTGTGTTATTTGCAATGTATCCCGACATAACGGCGACGGCCAAAACGGAGATGCCTTAACGGAGAAGACAAAAAAACGGCCACGGTCAAAACGGCGACTGCCAAAACGGCGACAAATGCAACCCCGGACAAAACGGCGACAGAGTTTTTTAAAGTTTATTCTTCAAAACGCCTATTAAAAAGAAACAAAAAAGTAACAACTTTGCCAACACGGTTCATATAACTATCAGAGGTAAATACATTTCGACACAGTGCAGTATTTCTCCCCATTTCATTACTACCTTTCACTGGTGTGGATTCGTATGTAATAACAGCATTTCACATAACCGATACAGATAAGGATTAGCTCATTAAGACGATTTAAACATAGGTCTTTCATGGCTGATAATCCCAAGTTCTTTTAAAGGAATCTTTATTTTGACTTTTGTTGATGTGGATTCATGTGCACAACGGATTAGTGGGCACAGTCGCTAAATACAGTTGTCTTTCAAAATGACATATTTACCCCCCTCCCGACTGATTATCGTATAATTGCAATTAGGAATGCCTTAAAATTTAAATATTGCTTCAAATTATACTTATCTTCAAGTAGAAATTAACTTATTCTTTGTATTTTTATTTTCAATATTAAATTATTAATTTTCGTCGCAGTTTTGTCCGGGGTTACACCTGTTGCCGTTTTGGTCTTCTCCGTTTTAGCCGTCGCCGTTTTGGTCGTTGCCGTTTTGTTCGGGATTCGTTTGCAATATATTTTTCAAGAAATAACCCATTGAATGAAATATTTTTGCGTTTTAATTTTTGTCAAGTGTTTAACATTTCGTTAGGGAAATGAGGTTCTAGTTAAATATTGTTCTTTTACCAAGAGTACGGCCAAAAATACGGAAGAATCTTACGGAAGAATCTTGTTTTACGACTGAGTTGCGGTACACCGTTTAGCTATTAATTTAGGATTATGAAACATATTTGTATATTGTATTTAATCAACCCGTTTTGTACTACTGAACTTCGACAGGTCAGTGGTGAAGTAACTTGTTAGAAATTTAATTTTTTTCCAGCAGTACAAGCAATACTGAAAATAATTAGCAGATAAGCTTAAAACTCACTTTTTACCCAGGCAGTCAATTGTTGATTATCTCAGTACTAGTGATTCCATTCAATTTTATTTAGAAATGTTTAATTCTAGTCACACTTTGGTGATATTTTTTTAATCAATTTTGACTGTTATGTAATCATTGTTATATACCCTGTAAAGCCCTTCGAACTAATATTGATGAACGGGTTATATAAATGTTTCTATAATAATAATAATAATAATAATAATAATAATAATAATAATAATAATAATAATAATAATAATAATAATAATAATAATAATAATAATAATAATAATAATAATAATAATAATAATAATAATAATAATGATAATAATAATAATAATAATAATAATAATAATAATAATAATAATAATAATAATAGCTTATTTTGAGTCACCATGAGTAATATTGACCAATATGAAGCTATAACAACAACAAGGTCAACATTTTGCATCTGTAAAGAATATCTTCATTTTGTCCCAAAAGAATCAACACATGGTTTTTATTTGTGTTACGCAGTCATTTAAATAATTTGTGACTTTTAATTAATTGACATCGGTTCACTGAAAAGTGCCGCGTATTGATTAATCAGTGCCAGAATGTCTACGTATTTATGGCATGACACTGTACAAGTCACGTGATGTCTGTATATATAAACAGTTTCTTCCCGCCTTTTGACAAATAGTTTCAAGTTTCGGACGGTGCGTGATCATATTTAGGAAAGTTCCGATAAAATTGGTAAGATTCAAATTTCTTGTGATTGTGAATTAAGTAATTTATTTATTTGTGAAATTATTATGGCTAAATTCAAGATATAACAAGGTAAAATTGATTTAAGAGTTACGTTTAGTGTTAAGATCAATCGTTAAAGTTTCGTTTCTTTTTTCTTTTTTTTTCGTAGCAAACCGGCATTTCGGCATTTCGGCATTACGGCTTTACGGTATTACGGCTTTACGGCATTGGCATTTACAAGATCTACGAGATGCGTCGCCGCGTTCGCAATAAAATATGTTATGATTAAACAAGCTCTTTGTTTCGTATTCCCTGATCACGCAACAGTTTGCAATTTCTGGCAAGTTTTTGCTCATTTTCGCCCTCCTCAGTTTCGCTAATAGGGCCGCCATGAATGACGAGGCCAACGTCGATAGCGTGTCAGTAATGTCAGGAGGCTCAGGTACCTCAGTGTCGTCTGCTATTGCTATGACACGAGCGCGGAAGGCGGCTCTCCTCGTGAAGCAGAAACACGCCAAGGAACGGGCCCATTTGGAGAGGCTGCAGCTTGAGACGGAGCAGCGCAAGCAACAGCTTGACGTTCAGTCAGATATCGAGGCCGCAGATGTCGAAGAAAAGGTGTTTGTAGAAGCCGAAGCTGCTATCTCTGGGGCACAGCCTGTGAGTATAACGTCAGTAGAAGGTGCCACTGCGATGCCATCCCAGCCTTTATCTGCATTCGCCATGCCATTTCAACCAGCAACTGTGAGTACTGAATTTATATTTGACCGCGCTCAAGTTTCTACGACTTCCAAGTCATTTGATATCAGACCACGTGAAAATCTGCCTCCTCCTGACAATGTACCTCCAGTTTGCGCAAAAGATCCTCAAAGCCATTTGATGTCAAACCACCAGATAGTCTTCCCCTTCTGGACAGTGTCACTCACGCTAACGTTAAAGATCCGGCGATGTCGAAGGCATTTAATGTCAAACCACCCGAAAATCTTCATCCTCTGGAAAGTGTACCTCCCGTTAGCGTTAAAGATCCGGCGACGTCGAAGCCATTTGATGTCAGACCACGTGACGCATTTCCTCCGATTGACGCTAGTGCAAAGTACAGTCCAGCTTATGACAGGTTTAGTGGTGTGCCAAGTCCTATACAAAACGTAGGACAGAATGCATCAGCACTGAAGGCTGAAACAACCTCCCCGTTCTCGCATCAACCACGCCAAAGTTGTCATCCAGCATTTGCCACCACATTTCAGTCGTCACCGAATCAGCCCCTACCTGCTGGAAGCATCCAACAATTAGCTGCCTTGACTGTTGCTGCTACATTACCCAAAACTGAAATATTGACATTTGATTCTGATCCAAAGAACTACGTCGAATTCATCACAAACTTTAAGATAAATGTGGAATCAAAGGTCTATGAACCATCGGTTTTACTGAACTACCTGATCAGTTACTGCACAGGAGAAGCCAAACACCTCATAAAGAACTGTGTTCTTTTAGGCGACCAAGGCTATACACGTGCGCTAGAGCTTCTCAATGAACGCTACGGTCGCAGAAACGAAATCGCTCGTTCATGTATAGATTCCCTGATGAAAGGCCACATCGTCAAAGGAAATGATTGTCATGGTCTTATCGCTCTGAGCGACGAAATGGAAAGGTGTGCCCTCACGTTACAGTCCCTAGGGTACGAAAGCGATTTGAACTGCACGCCTACACTGAAGGCAGTAGTCCTGCGTTTGCCCAACTACATTAGAATTAAATGGGCTGAGTTCGTTTACAGCTTCTCGCATCTGCGTGACCCAACGTTTAATGATTTGCGTGTTTTTGTAAAGCAGCGTGCAGGTGTCGCAATGTCAACATACGGCGAGATGTTGCGGAGAGAAGAAATCACAGTTAAGAAACCAAAGCACAATACAAGCAAGACAGTATCAACGGTAATGACGACGCAAGCCAAGAGTCAAGGTACGAAACAAAAGCTTCCTGATTGTACACAGTGCCGAGGGCAGCATTTCATTGCCAAGTGTGCTGCATTTCTGCAGAAGACGTATGCCGACAGAGTGAAGGTAATTAAAGACAAACGTTTGTGCTTTAACTGTTTACGTCCAGGCCACGTTGCTAAAGAGTGCAGAAAGGACTCGCAGTGCTCTCATTGTAAGTCAAAACACCACGAGCTAGTTCACGACACAAACTATCGCAGACGTTTAGAAGAAAAAAGAAATGAACAACATCGTGAAAGTACCCCGACTGATTCGTCATCGGTTAACTGCGTCGCGACCCGCACCCCACAAGTTTGTCTTCGCATTGTTCCTGTCATTATTCGTGGAAACGTAGTTGACGTAGAGACGTACGCGTTACTTGACGAAGGGTCAGACACAACCTTATGTACTGAGAGCTTGCTAAAACGCCTAAGGCTCCGAGGCAAAACAGCAAAATTGAATACCGTGACTTCAGCGAATGTGTCCAAACCTTGTACTGAAGTATCACTAACTGTAGCATCGCTTGACCAAACAGGCGCTATAGATATTGACAGAGTCTTTTCAGTCGAAAACTTGCCTATATCAATGCGTGCTAAGGCTGATGACGTAGCTGTTTCACAATGGCCACATTTGTCCGGGCTTAAATTTCCATGCGTAAATTCCTCACAAGTCGATTTGCTCATTGGAGCTAACGTCCCGGAAGCCTTTTGGAAGGAAGACGAACGTCGAGGAAGTGTCAAAGAACCCTACGCAGTGAAGTCAGTCCTCGGATGGTCCCTACTAGGGCCGCTTGATAGAACCGTCTCAAACACAAACGCTCATGTGAACTTTCAGCAAGGTGATTTACAAAGTCAAGTAGAACGAATGTGGAAAACTGACTTTGACGAATCAATATACAGCGCTAAAAGCGGAATGTCTCTTGCTGACAAACAAGCTCTGAGTATCTTTGACGAAAGTATTGAGCACACTGGGGAACGGTACATGCTTTCTCTGCCGTGGAGAACTGGTGTCCCGAAGTTAGAAAGCAACTTACCGCTTGCTGTCACCAGATTGAATTACCTAGAACGGAAGTTTTCCAAGAAAGAATCGCTTCATGAAGCGTACTCAAGTGCGTTGGGTGATTACGTGACGAAAGGTTATGCGCAAAAGGTTGGTACTCTAGAGGAACACGCTAAGGATGTGAATTGCTGGTACTTACCTCATCACCCAGTCATCAATCCGAATAAACCGGATAAAATTCGCATAGTATTTGATTGCGCGGCTAAGTACAGGGGCACTTCATTAAATGATTGCCTGCTGCAAGGCCCAGATCTGGTCAATCCTTTGATTGGAGTGCTACTTCGCTTTCGACAAGAGCCTATCGCAATTATTGGTGACATAGAAGCTATGTTCCATCAGGTACAAGTTTTGGAGAGGGACCGTGACTACCTCCGTTTCTTGTGGTGGCAAGACGGCGACATCAAACTACCACCAGAAGTTTACGCGATGATAGTTCATATCTTCGGCGCAACGTCATCTCCTAGTGCTACTGCGTTTGCTATGCGCAAGACGGCCACTGACAACCAGTGTGAGTTTGATGCAGAAACGGTGAAAACAGTGCTGCGAAACTTTTACGTCGATGACTGCTTAAAATCAATACCAACTGTACCTCAAGCAATCAGGCTAACAGCACAACTGCAAGAACTGCTTCAGAGAGGTTGGTTCCATTTGACCAAATTATTCTCAAACAACAGGGAAGTTTTGTTGTCAATCCCAGTATCCGAAAGGGCCCCATCTGTAGCAAGCATTGACATTGATGATGCATTGCCATACGAAAGAGCACTGGGTTTACGTTGGAACGTAGAAGATGATACGTTAACATATAACGTGAAGAGTGTACAGAAGCCTATGACGCGTCGCGGAATTTTATCTGTGGTCAGTTCCCTGTACGATCCCCTAGGCCTTGCCGCACCGGTAACTTTAATACCCAAGATGCTGTTACAAGGCCTCTGCAAGGATGGGTACGCCTGGGATGAATCAATTGCAGATGACGCCAGTACACGTTTTCGCGAATGGCAAGACACGTTGTCAAGTCTGAGTAACTACAGTGTTGACCGATGCTATAAACCAGATGGCTTGATGAATGACTTCACATGCGAGTTACATCACTTCGCGGATGCATCAGAAGTCGCCTACGGTGTTGCGTCATATCTGCGTATTTACGATACTTCAGGACATATTAAGTGTTCACTCGTTGCAGGCAAGTCGCGACTAGCACCTATCAAGTCTGTCACTATACCGCGACTAGAACTATCAGCTGCTGTTGTCGCAGTACGGTTGCATCAGATGATTACAAGAGAACTCGAATTCGAAATCTCGCAGGCTTACTTCTGGACGGACTCAACAGCTGTTCTTAAGTACATACGTAACACAAAGACGCGTTTTCAGACGTTTGTTGCTAATCGGTTATCGGTGATTCATGACATCACCAGATCAGAAGATTGGTACTACGTCCCATCAAAGCAAAACCCAGCCGATCTCGCGTCACGTGGAATTTCTCCTAGGGAAACATCGAAGTTGAAATTTTGGGCAAGTGGTCAAATGTTTTTATGGAATGCGCAAATTATGATGCCTGCACAACCAGATTATGGAGATCTTGGGGCGACAGTTGCGTGTGTGACGTCCGAGATAGATCCTTTAAGTTCGCTGATCAATCGCTGCTCTTCGTGGAGCCGCTTATGCGTATCTTTCGCGTGGTTACTGCGGTACGTTGCGTTTTGTTTGGTACATTACGCAAAAGCGACAGATAAAGTACCTCAAGGTAACGTAGGAGTTGAAGAAATACGTCGTGCTCGAGTCAAGATTATCGCGATAGTGCAGCGTGAATGTTACGCATCTGAATTAAAACGCCTGAACGAAGGTGTAGACGTCTTAAGAACCAGTCCCATTGCTAAGTTGTCCCCCATCCTAACTGACAATATCATCAGAGTGGGAGGTCGCCTAGCTGAGGCTTCAGTAGACTATGATTTTAAACACCCAATCATCTTACCAAAGAAACATCACGTCACTGAATTAATCATCAGACACATTCACGAACGTAATGGACACGTCGGTTTACATCAAGTTCTAGCTCTAACACGCAAGGAATACTGGATTACCCAAGGTGCTGCTGCAGTTAAAAGGGTTATAGGAGCGTGTTTTTTATGCAAACGTCAAATGCGCGCGACGCTTACGCAGCAGATGGCTACGCTACCTAAAGAACGACTGACGCCAGATTTACTTCCGTTCTCCAACGTCGGGGTCGATTACTTCGGCCCCCTTTTTGTCACAAGAGGACGTACAACAGTAAAACGTTATGGCTGTCTATTTACGTGCCTGGCGTGCAGAGCAGTGCCCCTCGAAGTGGCTTTCAACCTGGATACAGACTCTTTCCTGTCATGTCTCACACGTTTTATGGCACGCAGGGGGAAACCAAGAAAGATTTTCAGTGACAACGGCAAAAATTTCGTGGGCGCGGAGCGAGAATTGCGTGAACTGTTATCCGATCTCAACCAGGCGAAAATAAATAACACACTGAGACAAGACTCCGTTGAATGGCACTTCATTCCCCCAAATGCACCGGAAATGGGAGGAGTATGGGAGCGCATCGTGCGATCAGTAAAGGTGATACTCAGAAAGCTTGCGACTGAACAGCTTTTAAACGACGAGGGCTTAGCGACATTATTTGCAGAAGTCGAACGTGTAATTAACGACCGCTCGCTGACTACTGTGAGCAATGACGCACGTGACCCGGAAGTGTTCACGCCAAGCAAAATCCTCCTGCTGAGCAACACAACCTCGTTACCATACGGCAGTTTCAAGCCGTATGACAATTACACTCGACGACGATGGCGTCAAGCTCAATATCTGGCTGACGTTTTTTGGCGCCGTTGGCTCAAGGAGTATGTACCCCTGTTGCAAGCTAGATCTAAATGGATTAACAAGCAACGGGATATTGAAAGGGGAGATGTCGTCTTGATTGCCGATCAGCAGTTGCCACGTGGTCAATGGCCTCTGGGAATTGTGAACGATGTACGCCGGGGCCGAGACGGTCACGTCCGCGCGGCAGAAATAAGAGTCGGAAAAAATGTGAAAGTCCGACCCATCACAAGACTGTGCTTGCTAGAAAGTGCTCGTAAAGATTAAACGCCGCATAACTTTCAAGAGATCTGTTCATAGGGAATAATTAACACGTGTGCAGTTATTTTTTAACTGAAAGAGACTAAAAGATTAATAAACCCATAGAGGCGTTATTATTGTACATCTTAGAGCTTCAGGATTGATTCTTGTTTCTAACTGTGTAAGGTTTCCTGAAATATGAAACGTTTGTTAGTAAAATGACATTGACTATTAATTCGCAAAAGTGATTTATAAGTTTTTAACTTACCCTTTAGAAGTTTGGAAGTCCACTGCAAAGACGTTTTTCCCACTGGCAAAATTGAACATTCATTTCATTTATGAAATGCCCAATTATGCCTGCAGTCATGTTTCTTTAAGTTAATTATGTATAATTTAATTGTATTTTATCCGTTTCAGATTTAATTAATAAGTCTTAGTTCAGCAATTTATACAAAGTTCACTCATTTCTGTCTGTTTCCATTTATGGCGATAATTAAAGATTTCTATTATTAATCCTATACTGTCACATGTTGCCTGTTCAAAGTCCACTCCATAAATGATCGAAGTCTGCTGCATAGAATTATGTTTAATATTGTTCAATAATGTAAATGTGTTAAACATGTGGCCGATTCTCTCAAGATACTCCTCAGTGTATGTCACATACTTGTTATACTAAGTACGTTTAGTATTAATCATATGGTATAAATCACTTCCACAAGGCTCAACTTCCGCTCTAAAAGTTATACTGATTAATTTTAATGGTAAATTAAAACCGCACACGAGCCTTAATGCGGCCGTTTAGCGCTGAAGAAATGATTTTTCTGTGTGCAGAAGTGCTTCTGTTTTAACGAAGGAAGCATTCGGTGATGGTGTAATACTACACCAAAATACGGTCATTTCCAAATTCGTGTGGTTTCCCTTCATAATGCATTAGACCATTTGTGAATTTTGCTTAGAAATATTTCGTGAGAGTCTATCATGAAGTGTGATCGTGTAAGACTACACCAAAATACGGTCATTTCCCAATTCGTGTGGTTTCCCTTCATAATGCATTAGCATAATTGTGGATTATGCTTAGAAATATTTCGTGAGAGTCTATCATGACAGCAAACGGGTGTGTTTAATATGCTAAAAGTGTCGGGGAAGTTAGGTTTCGTTTTTCCACTCTGTCGTTTAATATTGCTATCTGAACATATCTGTTAATATTTACTCTTATGTGGTTTAAATGATAGAGTGTATAATATTTAGAAGCCAGTGTAATAAATATGTGAAGTATGTTTACGTTTAATACGGTTAAGTGATCAAATGTAATTTTTATGTTGCCACGCCCGCAATAACTTGCATCTAACACCCCTATGGTTCAAGCACGTGGCCACTGTGTGTGACCCAAAAGTATTCATATTGAACATATTGTTCAGTGCCTTAGAATGAGTGTACTTGATACTATTGTTGTGTTCAATATAGGAAGTTATAGTTATGCGGGTTTTCCTGTTTGTGTGGTGGTGTAGTGGTAAGTATCTCCGCCTGTCACGCGGGAGACCGGGGTTCGATTCCCCGCCGGAAAACCAGTTTGTGTGTTTGTTTCTTTTTTCTGGTTTCTCAAGTAAAGAAATTGACATAATCAAATGTAAATAACTGCTTTAAATTATTATGATAAAATACCTCTAAGTTATTTTATTAGGGCCGCTGTTACGCAGTCATTTAAATAATTTGTGACTTTTAATTAATTGACATCGGTTCACTGAAAAGTGCCGCGTATTGATTAATCAGTGCCAGAATGTTTAAGTATTTATGGCATGACACTGTACAAGTCACGTGATGTCTGTATATATAAACAGTTTCTTCCCGCCTTTTGACAAATAGTTTCAAGTTTCGGACGGTGCGTGATCATATTTAGGAAAGTTCCGATAAAATTGGTAAGATTCAAATTTCTTGTGATTGTGAATTAAGTAATTTATTTATTTGTGAAATTATTATGGCTAAATTCAAGATATAACAAGGTAAAATTGATTTAAGAGTTACGTTTAGTGTTAAGATCAATCGTTAAAGTTTCGTTTCTTTTTTCTTTTTTTTTTTCGTAGCAAACCGGCATTTCGGCATTTCGGCATTACGGCTTTACGGTATTACGGCTTTACGGCATTGGCATTTACAAGATCTACGAGATGCGTCGCCGCGTTCGCAATAAAATATGTTATGATTAAACAAGCTCTTTGTTTCGTATTCCCTGATCACGCAACAATTTGATTAACGAGTGTTTTGATTACATATAACTGCAATATCTATCTACTTTTGAGTTCGGGTCAATATTGCAAAAATTTTCTACTTTGGGCCAATCTGATTAATTATTAATTCAAGTCATGTGGCAAAACAATTATCATTAAAGGACCCGGTTTTGCTTAGAACGTTTGGCTTCTAAATTATTATTGAAATCAATCTGCTGTAGTGTCGCTACAAAATGTCTTTAAAATTATTTGAATTTTAAGAGTGACATTAAATTATGAAGATTTTAACTCCTTTGTCTTTATGATTGCATTCAATTACGATTTAGAAGCATTCGGAACTTAGCTGGAAGAACTGCGTTTTCTTAATTGATTTTCCAAACAGACATGTTGGTTTGGAAACTGTTTTAGTTGAGTTTTAGTTGATAGTTGATCGGTTTGTCTCGCTGAGGCCGTGTTTATGCTCTCTAGAATTTTTACCGTTTATGGTTTGCCACCAATTTTTTACTAATTAAAAAGAAATCGAGCCTGCACATGACTCTTGGTGTATTTCTGGACCATGTATATATCAACAGATCCGGATGCTTCTCCCTCCAAATGTCGACTAAATTGTGGGTTTTCATCAATTGCTTTAAAGGGCGAGCCGATGTTTGGCTAACTATTGCCCCAAACTTTTTATCTTTCGACTCCAATGTTACATTAAAATCCCCTGCCATGATTACAATGATACCCGCCTCATCAGATTTGCTGAAAGTTGTTAAAAAAATGTAACTCTCTTATAATCCAAGTTTGGAGCATGGATATTAACACAAGAATAAAATATATTATTAATTTCTACTTCATTAACATCAAGCCGCCCTTCCCTATCAGCCCAGTGGTTGCGTACCTTTAAACCCTTCTTAAACAAAGTCATTGTTCCTCTTGCCTTAGAGGTGTAGTGACTAAAAGTTACATTGCTCTCCCATTCTTTTTTTCCATTTTTCTTCAATATCCGGAGAACTGTGACTTTCTTGAATGAAGAGAACATCAAATTCCTTGCGTTTTAGAAAAAAGAAAATCTCTCTACGCTTTTTTTGCATCACACAGCCCTCTTACATTTAAGCCATAGTACTTAATATTTCTAAGATTACATAACCCACTATGCATGTTAATAGATATTTTCGTTTGTAAAATTACGCTTGTCGATTTAATATGACTGTGCTGTTTGAGACCAAAAATTACTAAAACATAAGCATTGACACAAAACATATGTACCATAGATAAAGCATAAGCAAAAATGTATGAATCGAGGTATGAATGACAAGTATGATTTGCTTAACGTAAAAAGGTTTTGAGCATTTGCCTAATTTAATGTAAATGCCATTTTTGAGGCTGAAAAACTTCTATATTAGAACATTAGAGTATTTTACTGTTATTCTGATTAATTTAAGTTTTGGGTCAATTCGTGGAAAACCTTAAACGGCATACACCTTTGTGGTAAACGGTAACGCATTGCACTGTAAAACGGGATGAAGAGAATTCTATGTTTAGACCCAGTTGAGGTAACTGCATGTTGGGTTTTCATATGAAAATACGTAACCTTGTTATTTCGAAAGAGGGGTTTATCGAAAACCCAAACAACACCTGTTCGGATAGGCTGAAGATTTTCCATACGAAGGAATAACAATGGCTGGGTCAACTCAATTTGCGTCTGTCCATGGATTTTTTTATGTTACTTTGTTTTTGTGTTATTCACCAAAAATTCAATACTGATTTAAACATGGAACGAGACGAGATTTCTTTACAGTTATGGCTGTTTCAGGCGTGTACCCTCGTTCACGTGGAATTTGTAAGTAGCTCGCATTTTTGGTTTTATCGGGCTATTGAATGTATGCACCTCGCCCCTCCCCCATGCTTACTAGTGAATATCATCTAGAAGGCTTTAGAAAACATGTGAGAAAGGTCGATTTAGTATGGAATTTTGCTCCTTGTAACCGTTCACAAGTACCGCAGAAAGTAAACTTGGATACCAGGAGACGGAAAATAGCCCACCTGAAATATCTGCTCAAAAATGCGGTAGAGGTGATCGGCAGGAGCTACAAGAACAAAAAGCCCTCCCTTTTCTGAACCCAAATTGATTTCAAAGACGAGAGCTTGTTTTCGCCTTCCTACTTATTTTATCATGCAAGCTGACCAACGTCAAGAATAAATAAATATACTCAAGTTAGTCTACGGCATGAAATGAAATGCTGCTTTCCATAGTACATCAAACTTTACATACATCCTACCATTCGTCCATCACAACACCCACGTGCCTTATTTAATCAATCAGTCACCTGGTGTCACACACACACCTTGTTGTTTACCCACTGCGATGGCATTCAAAGTTATGCGTAGTTTCAAATGATGAACTAAACGAGGGGTGTTACCAAAATCTCTGAGGGACCAAACCAACTCTGAATAAAAAACTAAAACACTCAAGGAGCACATTCTTTTGCTTAAGGTTAAAGTATTACATACATAATAGCAGCAATAATTATAATTAGGCATCAAATCAAACACTCGTTAATTTTGACAGCTGCCTTCGTACCTTTTCTAAAATGATTCCCAGATGATTTTTCCCGTGGAATTGCAAACGGTCTAATTGAGGGTCGTCCATCCGTTTGCCAGTTGAGAAAAAACTGTCTTAAGGATTGCATTCTAATAGGCGTCTTGAAGACGTTGCAATCAGTGGTTCTTTTAGATGGTCGTTCTGTGAAAACTTGGCGAAAATTGCCTTCTCCATAACAGTAAGGAGACTAGTTGGCTCTGCGTTGTTCCTAGCCTGGAGTTTTCATTACCACTGGGTTTGATTCTCTCATGATATCCTGTGCTGTTATAAGGTCCCCGTTATTTCTGGCCTTACAATATTGGTATGCTTGCTCAACACAACAAAATGTTGCCCCTTCGATAGTAAAATCGGCCTTATAGAAATTGCTTAACGGCGACAGGTATCCATAGAAACGCACCTGAGTATCGATTTTCACAGTGTGACCAGTATCTGCCAGCCCGGCCTGATATGTATTGTCTACCGTGTATAACCGTTCCTTAAATTTAAGCTTGGCCCGCACCATTTTGGCATGTGGATCAAGACGTTTTCCGTTGGGAAGCGACTTTATGAGATAATCGCGCCTTTGTGTGACTGCCTGGGGCGAATCCTGTCTTACAAAAATGCCTGAACCTTTGAGAATCTGGGAATTCTGTAAAACGCGATTTTTTCCGCCACTGACTTAAATCTTACTTACTATCCCCGCGGGCCTTGATGGTCCGCTTTTAACTATGCGATGAGCGACGTCTATTGAGTTTTGCATATTAATATGCATTTTTGTTCGGATTACAGCGTCGAGGACATCCTTACAGTTCTCACCTTCTCTCTCTTGAACCCCTTCAAAAACAAGGTTTACCTTGCCCGAATGGGTTTCCAAACGCTTTTTTAGAATCCGATAAATATCCGCGACGGAACGCCGCTGATCCTCACACTGCTGTTTAATGAGCGCTAATCGATTAGCAAATTCCGCATTACTATTTCCTTGTTCGTCAGCAGGACTGCGGTCTTCCAGAACCTGTAACCTTTTCTCCAGGCTGTTGTCAAGGCTCTCCATTGAATCCAGCTTTTTGCTATTATCCACCGCTGATTGTTGGTAGGTGTCTAACACTGTTGCCAAAGCGTCGATTCTGCACATTTCAGCAGATAGCTTATTGTCGATAATATCATTCAGCTTTTCAGTAAGCCCCAGTTCAACCTTTTTAGCAATGCTCAACAGATTCTTTTCTAATGTTTTCTCAACGTTTTTCGTTACTTTTGTTATACTTTTGTCTAAACTATTTTCGAGTTTTTTCTCAAAATAAACTAACATATCACAATCTTCCCATCCATCTCCTTTTATAGACTGAGTTGTATTTTCACTTCGTTTCCTTTTGTCTGCCTCACACCCCTTTTAGTCTTTGGACTTTTCCTTTGGCCTTTTTTGCTTGCAAAGATTGTAAGTCGGCTGTAGAACATCACAAATATCGCTTTGGTTATCCTTATCTAGTATACAATATTCCTGATTTGTGCTTGGGTCATCTTGAGATGGTCCCTGTTCCCTGTTTTGTCAGCCATTATTTCAACTCTGTGTATAGTCATAAAATCCACTCAAAAAGTCATAAATTTTACATCTATTTCATTGTTAAAGATAAGTTTTATATCTCAAACAAAGCACTTGTATATTCTTATACACACTGGCCTCATTATTATATTAATAGCAACCTCTAACACTAGATTTTTTAATATTTGCTCTCTACTTAAAAATACGTCTTTACATTTTGAAATCGATCATTGAGCTACAAAACAAGGCCAATTGCAATTACACCTCTGTGAAATTTTCAATGTCTGAACTGAAATTCTTAAATAATGCCAAACCAATCTGTTTTTTTTTTACAAAACTCATTGCAAATTTTAATTTCTGATCTTCTACAAAATAGCTACTATTACAATTTAAATTATTGTCAAAATTACAACTCAATCTCACAAATGATCCCTCGCAAACATCACTTGGTGATTTTAATACAAAATTGTCAGGTCTGTGGTGAGAAACAAGGTCAGTTGTTTTCTTATTTCATTTCTTCAATTACACATTCTAAAAATAATATTTGGATAAATTTTTATTATTTGATAAGAAAGGACATGACAAACTTAATAAGATGACGTCATATTGGCAGGACTTTATAAACAATGTCCGCGGCGTTGCCACAGTGTAGTATGGGTAACCCCAGCAACATGGGCAAGGCCGTATCTACTCCCATCTTTATTTCCAACAACAATAATGCAATAAAATCGATTTAGTAAGGTTTAGCCCTGATAGTTTGAAACATTTTTTGTTGGGAAATGCAATTACTAAATTAACGCAAAATTTGCTGATGACTAAAGTGAACTAGTACCGACAGTATACCTCGATTTGTCCATGATTGTCCCACGCAGTACGGGGAACATGATACTCATTCAAAGTTTTGAACAATCTCTAACAACCTCAGAGATCTCACCCACATTTCTACTTTATCGTATAAAGAATATGACACATCAGGTCATACATGTTTTCAGCATCCTTAGCTAGCTGTCCAGCCTGAAGCTCACCAGACTGGCCAGCTACAGATGCAAATTCGAAATCTGTGCTGAAATCCTAGCGCTGTTCGTACCTGAACATGTAAGAGAAAGAAATGCAGCTTAAACCATACTTCCGTTAAGACTACTAACTCTTCTGTCTATTATAGATTGTATTCAATTATGATACAGAAAACGTTCTAGTTGTGGGTGGATTAATGTATTTCTTAATTCATTTTTAAACTTTTTGGAATAACTTAAGAATCAAAATATAAAAATGCGAGTAATACAGAGAGAAAATGTATTGGACTGACGGTCAGTGATGACAAAAAGAGTTCTTCCAGGTGTTGACAATTATACAGAACTTATCAACTGTTGACGAACATGGTCTACTGCATTTTTGGATAAGTTATTTAAATCGAAATGTCTTATGGCAATATTAGAATTTTTACACATTTTCAAAATTCAAAGAATATATTTCTTAGAGATACCAGAGAAAAACTCAGCTGTTGTTAATTACGAACGAAATTAATTCCTTTTGGTGCTACAAGTTGGTTCCCAATATGGAACTTTGTGGTTTTACAAGACTAAAATGACTGGCTCAGTTAAACAGCTCCACTTGAAACCAATTTCTCCCATTTACTAATTTAAAACAAATTTATTGCAGCTTGCACAGTGATCAAAACATGGGAAATATTTCAGACCGATTTTTGGTAAATTTATTCCTTATGTTATTTTATATTCTTCATAATTTTGGAAAACTTTATTCATCATATTAAAATTTTGACCAGTCTCCTAATGAAGTAAATTTATCCTCAACGAAAAACTTCATTAATCATATTTAATCAAATTTATTATGTAAAAGGCACAAACTAAATCTATTACATCTGAATGTAAAATAAAACTACATGCAAAAGCGCTACAGTTTTAATAATTTCTGGATACATTAGACTTCTTTACTATACTTTAGCACAAATAGTGTACATACTAATCATATAGCATGTAAAATGGTCATAATGAAGCAATTAATTGATTAAGATTTACATTGCGAGGCAAAGTTTTATCAATTTTATCTTTCTTTATCACACTAAAACCAACAACACTGGATTTTTTGTAGTACATAAATGATGAATCGAAACACTTGCACCACTTCGTACTACTGGAAGCAAAAACAAGTGGGATAAAATCCTCAGTCAAGTAATCAAAAGCATGTATACATCTTGGTCCTCTATAATTTGAATATTTTCCATGGGGTCATACAGAATCATTGGAGCTATTTGTAAGATTATTTTATTACTGTTTTCGTCAACTTTTTACTGTTCCTCTTTTCATTCCCTGATTACACAAAATATATTTTAGTCAACATGCACTACGTTATTTTGCTACTTTACCACTTAAACTATTTGAAAATATTAATTATATGCCTGTTTTATCTCGTCACATTTTTCCATCCTTATCATTCAATGTCCGTTAAAAAGTTATCAATAATTCACACCACCCAAGGTTAAACCCAGGAACTCTTTCAATTGGTCTAAATCTCCCTTATTGAATGGTGCATCCAAGTAGCTCTCCTCAGGTTGTACTTTTTGAAGATTCTCAGGAATGCAATATGGTGCGTCTGTAGTTGTTGCCAGATAGAACATTCCTGTATTGTGCCATAGCTCTGCAGGGAATCCCATACTTTGGATGATACCATAAAACTTACGACAAGATTCCTATAAACACGAATAAAATGGTTAACAAATACATCAAGTAAAAGTAATAACTGCCGTAGATATGAAAAATGAGAATCACTGACGATTGTGTGTTTGTTTGTACCTTAAAAATGGTTCTCATTTCAGAAATGAATCCCAGAAGTGTATTTTACCAGCCTCCGCCTACGGAGAACTGTAATTTACGACAAGGTATTTATGTGAATATCTTAAATTTGCTTTCAGAAGGTTTCATTTTTGTAAAGTATATAATAAAAAGAAACAATCCCAATTCACATAAACAACCCTCACCTAAACCGATCTATTAATTAAAAGACAAAACTTTCACAGTGTCTGCAACAGCTTAATCCTACTGTTATATTGACTCTAAGTCGATCTATTAATTAAAAGACAAAACTTTCACAGTATCTACAACAGCTTAATCCTACTGTTATATTGACTCTAAGACATGATGCGATATAATATTACTGTAATGTAATGAACAAGCGCTTTACTTGTCCAAAATGTAAAACGTTCAAAATATAATATAAATATATTACACTATTATTAAAAACAGATTGTTTTCTATAGAATGCGAGACTTTTGGCGCTGTAATATGGTTAGTGATCAGTGAGAAAGATAAAACAATTTTTTGACAACGTTATGGTAAACGTATTAATAATGTTTACCAAAACAAATGTCAATTTAAGAAGTCATGCATATGACCTTATGTTTATGGAAAATTATTTAAAATTATTTTAATCACATTTCCATTGATTAGATGCAGCTTTTGGTATATAAAGGCACTGGTATATTTACAATCGATTAACACTCAGCATGTGCGTTGCTGCCTCGTCACACAGCAATTAATAAATATTCTCTCCCCCTCTTCCCCCCTCTCTCTCTCGCTCTTTTGTTGCTAAGCAAGTACTTACTGGCATATGCTGGTTTCTTGGACAATAGTAGTACACATTAAAGCAGGAGGTGTTGATCGACACGGCGAAGTACTCCCGTACAATGTTATGTGAGCACACTATATTAACTGTAAATATTACAGAAAAATACGGTTTTAGTTTAGAAAATAAAAGTTAAAACATATTTTTGTATGTACAGATATAATCCTGATTTTAAAAGACGGGAGTTTTCAACCTAAACATTAAACGTAGTATTAGCCTAGCCTATTCACAGTTTCGCCTATGGGTAGAGAAAAAACCAATACTCCTGAAAATGTCAGTGTTAAAAAAATCAAGAATCACATAAAGCTGAAAAATGTCTTGCTTCAAATTCACGTTAGTGCTAAATTTGTAGGAAGATATTCATTTTTCAGAATTTTATGAATTTTGTTACTTTATGAAAGGTATTTTGTTGCAAGTTATCCTCGATATATTGTTCTTTAAGTTTACCATAAACCTCAACACACTTTGCTTTTCATATTGTATGTTAAATGTGTAAAATGAAACGCATATTTTGTCGTTATTCAAATTTGTCTTAAATGATATGAGAACCGAACAAATACTGGGCACTTGACCAAAAGCAAATAGGCCATACATACTTCCACAGGCCGGTTGGCTGTCCCCTCCGTTTGGGTAAAAGTCAACATGCCCAATTTTACCAAAAAATCCCACCGGCCATGATGTATGCATGACATCAACAAGATCGGCATCTGTCTTGCTGAGACGTTGTGATGTGTCATCGGATGGAAAGAGAGGCCCTGCTGGATCCATTCCTGTACAGCATACAGTATAAATTTTTTTTCTATCCTAATTTTATTGTCTATTTAATTTCACAAGCGAGTACGTGTGCAAAATAGAATACTGAAATTCGGCCTTAAAATTTAGTAGCATTTCTTTAAAAATTTTTTATAATTATGAAATTTTCTTCAAAAATATTCTTTGTAAAAAGATTCACCTTTTGAAGTCCACATACTTCGAACAAATCTGTTAAAGCGCATAACCATAATATCAGCGGAATAATATTTTTTAGCAGGTTACAGATTAACCACTAGAAACATTGTATTAAAACTCTACCCTGTGAAACAATGAAGGTGCAAAGAATACCTCATTGTTACAGATGGAACAGCGTGTTACGAGTAAACAGAAAAATATGTGTTTTTTGGTCTGTAAAAAGATTGAAGTGAGGCTCAAAATATTTATTTGTTATTTTATTACATAATGAAACCCGTGATAGTATTTGTTTTGCCTAATAAAAATCTAAAAACTTCTAAAGGATTGGAAAATATAAAATATCCGAAAAGAAGGATTAAACTCTGTGATGTTAAATTCATCCACATTTAAAAAAAGTACAATTGCCTCTTTGTCATTGCATTAGTAAGATCAAAATAATCACCGTATAATCGAATGACAAAACAAACTCAAACATTTATAACTTTTGTGAAGGAAAATTATCCTCATATGTTCTGGTACACTTAAGCACTCAACAAAATGTAAATTTAATATTTTCGCGGACGGTTGTCAAGAGTCGGATGCGCATTTCCTGCCTCATATTCGCTTGAGCTAGAGACATACACTTATGTATTTACTTCTAGGCTTTAGTTTAAAGTAACTTTAGTGCTCTGCAAATTAACATGCACAGCTTATAATGGAATATTTTCAAAACTGTTATTGCTTACCTGTGATTCTTCCAAATTTAAGATTTTTGCCAGCAAAACCACATACATGTGCTCCTAGGCTATGACCGACGCAATACAGATCACTCTGACGCAGACCGTGGGTAGTCATTAACACCTTTCCTAAGTCAGCAATTTTATTGCCAACAGTTTTAGTGTTACTGGCAGCCGTTGGATACCACGAAGACATGTAAGCTGTCCAGTCGACAACAATTACGTTGTAGTCACCCTGTATTTTTTCATAAATGACATTTTATAATATATTACGGATTACTGGTTAAATAAATCATTTATGTTCTTTATGAAGTCATCTCTTCTTAAAAATCTTTGAAATTGAAATAATAATCATTTGTTATGTTGTCATGTAGTAATCGTGATTAGAAGTTTATGTAAACGCTGTTCATCTGTTCATTTAATAAACAAAAGTATCAGAATACACAGCCGCCGCTTACTTTTGTTAAGAATACATCCTTCATGGTGTTCTGCCAGCCTGAATTCGAGCTGTCACGCCATCCATGCACTATGAAAATCGTTCTTTTCCGTCCGTCATAAAAATCCCTAATATAAATGTAAAAAATGTCTTTCATCTTTTATGCGGAGAAAACATTTACCTTATAATGTCAATGAGCCCGATTGCATTGCGAACAGGTTCATTGAAGCTTATCATGTATGGGCTAAAAGAAATAGAAGTTGAGTCTGGAAGTACTTGCTTATTATAAAAGCACTTTAATAAAAATTACACCTGGTAAAATTAAAAATAATAAAAATGTTTTACTTTACAACTTCACCCGCCCTTCGCAAAATTTTGGCAAACATGTTCCTAAACAGAATATCGAAATTCTGAAATAATCAATAATAAATTAATACCACAACCCTCCAAAACTCTCATGTTGCTCAAGAACAACTAAATTGAAGATCTTATTTTTTTCAGGATAAACCAGTATTCCGACCCCAATTGTTTGTGCTATTCAAATGTTTTTGCAGTAACACACTTACGGGATGTTTTCAGTACTTATAGGAGCCCCATCGTGATTGCGGGCATACAACATAAACATCGGTGCGTTTGAGGAAACCAGTCTGAAACATTATCGTGTATTTCTATTAAAAACAAAACAAAATAAATAATAATATTTCCACGAATGTCTTAATCTGGTTAGCTCAGTTGACTAGAGCCTTGGTCTGGCAATCCCAAGATCCCGAGTTCGATTTCGGCTCTGGGTGTTTAAGCAGGGGATTGAAATTGCTAAGTGAATGCAGTGGGCTGGAGCACCTATCTCGAAATTCAAACTAAACGCCCACTGAGACTTTGGACCAACCCTTTTAAAAAAATAATTCAACCGCAACATATGAAACACATTCTTATATATATATATATATATATATATATATATATATATATATATATATATATATATATATATATATATATATATATATATATATATATATATTATAAAAGTTTGGCGTAAAACACCAATTTCGAAACAATTTAAGTACCAGCTATCAGTAAGGTAGACGTAAAATAAGGAAAAATAAGTACAAGGAATAGGGCACACTCTGCAGTAAGCATAATTCCGCGCCTTCTCGGCATTCCGCTTCAAAGTAGCTCTCTAACTGTTCAAGGAACTGCTCAAAAACTTGGCGTCGAGTAGGCTTCTCAGAAATACCATAAAACTGTTTTTCTCTTGATACTTCATCTAAAAAATAAAGTGTTAAGGTTTACTCAACTTTCATTATAAATTACAATTTCTGTATGAAATACAATATGCGTATTCCAGGGATTTAATTTGAACTCTTCAGGAAATTCGTAATATACTGAGAACAAAGTCAAGGAACAGGGATGTCACCTATGAAATATGTCTACTTACCATCCATGAAACTCGATGAGAATGGTAACAACTTTATAATTTAAACATTTTCGTTCAAAAAAGAAACTTAAGTTGTATTCCAAATTAAGAAAGGTCGAGAAGAAAAATACGTGGGGTGTTCTTTAGTTATTTTTGCTCGGAAAAAATCATGCCTAACCAGTGCCGTAATTTCTTCTTTTTGAAGATTTTGGTGACTTGGCAAATTTTTTGTTCCATTTCTCCCCTCTAACTATGGTGTGGTAACAAAGCGTTTATCAGCCATTAACGGATTTGTTATGCAAACAAATTATGCACCAGCCGGCAAATTTTTCAGTCGAAAGTTAAAACAGCAATTATGTAACTTTTGTAATTATGCAAGTAAACGCAAAATCATTTCGAACAAAATTCGAACAAAAAAGAATCCAGATGCTAAGGCTTAAAGATAATAAAAGAAAGCAATGATGCATCCCAGCATATCACAACCGGCAGGACCAGAGCACCCGGCGTGCTATATCAACGATTCGTCTTCTTCTGCAACGTCACCAAAGAGACGGGCTCAGCAACAGAGAACGCCCACGCCCAGGCCACGCAATGGCAACAATAGAGCAAGATCGCAATGACTTTCTGTCTGCAGCGTTGCGCCAATAGCGACACTCCTCGAGACTTGTGGACCAAAGATTTTTGAGTGACCACAATGCCATGCGGAGATGAGACACGTATTAACTGTGGAATGGCACAGAATATATGAAAAATAGGTTCAATGCAAGATTCCTGCAATACGAGGAGAGTGCACAGGATAGTGAAAGTGCAACATGACTACAGATATATAAATATAAAAGATTTAATGTTTATTAATATTATGCATCAATACTTAAATGTCAATATATATCTCCTGACAGATCTTTATCTCACCGTCTTTTGTCTCAATACTTTGCTTGATTTGTTTTCTCCAAGCCTCTAAAAAGTTCTTGACTGCTTCATCACTACTATCCTCTCCCTTTACACTTAGTATAACTGCCAAAAGGGCAGAGAAAGTGATTACAATATGCATTTTGTTATGCACTTTCAGGTCTTACTGATTCGTCATACAGTTTGAACTTTACCGGGTATGACCTCTCTTAAATACCAACGGAGACCACAACAATTGGATATACTTTTTGAAGGCAATATAAAGGGTTTGTTCAGTCGCATAAACTCAATACTAAAGGATTAAAAAATTAGCGCAAAACATCCGAATGTGTTGAAGTAAAGTATAGGTTCTTCCAAATATCTACTACAAACAACACAGCATAAAAATGATGGTAACAAGATTCTTTTTCTCTGCTATTTCTTTTCTTTTGAAAATCTAATGACTTAGTCTATCGCATTGAAACAAACTGTATGGAGTGTCGTTTTAATACTGAATGCCTAATTTTCCATGGCCCTTAGTAATTTGAATTGTGACTGAATGAATCTTAGATAATTGAAATAGAGGTCATAACAACTCTAAATCCGATTTTTCTAAATTTATCTTGCATTTATATATTTAATTGAGCAGGGACACGTAAAAGTCTTTTTGCGATATATTAATTCATTCAGAGCTGAAAGAAGTTGCAATTCAAATGGAGATAATTAAAATTAATTAATATACATGTCATAATCCATTCTTAATTCTATTTATGTAAAATTCAGCAGCATATAAAACCGTTCGATTTACATGACTGACAGAGTTATAGTTTTACTTCGGACTTTACAAAGCCAGTTACATAAACAAAAACAGTACTATAAACAAAACAAGTCATATATACACAAACAGTCATATAAACAGAAGCAATCACAATCACGGAAACATATTATCGCCAGTGTTTATACGTCAGCATCCGGAGTTTTTCTTAGAACCATGTGAATCAATATATCTATTATATATGCATAACTTGGATACGGTAGACGGGACAGATGTTTTTATTACCTTTATACAAAATGCTGGATTTCTTGATTTGAATAAATGTTATTTTATGAGGTTTTAACTGAGGTTAATTTTCTGCCAAAATTAAATTAAAAGATCGTTTAAAGAAAGAAGATTTTTTCCCTGTTCGTCTCATTGTCAAGGATTGCAATTAACAGGGCAATGATGGACACATTCATGAGTGCTTGGCCTTCTATATTTTTGTCGTCTTCGGCCACAATCGATTTTTTATTAAATTGTTGATATTGGGCTATGGTGTAGTCCTTACTCATATAACCGAAATATTTCGAATTCTGAATGACGCAATAATTTAGAGCCTAGTGCTAAAAGCTAAGTCATTCACTTATTGCTAAGCATTAGCAAGGTTAATTTGACACAGCTAATGATTAGTTCCTTCCGCAAATTTATTTGACATAAACGTGAGAAACTGCTTAGATTTCTATGCAGTAAAGGAAAGTGGCGGTATGTCTGTGGTCCTGATTAATTAGCGATATAATGAACATTGTTTACACAATGAAAGTGACTGAATTTTAAGATCGCTGTACAAAAATCGACAAATGGTTAGTTTTCTTATTAATATATGATAGTAATTTTTATTGCTTTTCCTCAGTACCGGATGGAAGCTAGAGTATCATCAAGGCAGGTAGTACATGCACTTTGGTTTTCCAGATGTCTGGAACAGCCCCAAAAAAAGAGAAAAATTGTAGCCCACCCACATCTTACATGAATGTGTATAAAAATACAAAAAAAAACTTGAAGTTAGAAAAACGCCATACATACCATTTGAGGAGTCATTTAGTAAATATGAATTATAGATAATGAGAATATTTAGGTGCATTTCAATCCTCGCAAATACTTGTATTTTAATTGCCACAACATTCCGCTAAGGCAAAATAATTCATTTTTATTTAGCCTTGAAAAATAGATGTTGTTACAATATGTTACAAAAACAGTGAATTTAATTCAAATAAAACTGTTACCTGATGCAAATTAAACAAGAGCAATCAGTAATTGTCATATCCCCTGCCGTTGGTGTAATTAGTAAGGCGGGTGCTGTACCTCGCACTTAAACTATGTAGATAAAACATCAGTTCAAAAATAAATAAACTACGCAGGATGTGCAAAAGAGGATAAACTCGAAAATTACCTGAACCAGCAAATAGCTTCGCTTAGAAAACAAAGTGCACATTGAGTTCCGAATTTTGGGATTGTAAGTCCAATTACAGATCTAGATGGGCTTCCATCCAATCAAAACCCCAAAAGGTACATCCAAATATCTTGATTCTTACGCATGTGAAATATGAACCGGATCCGCTCACTGGTTTCGGAGATATCGTCTGGGAACAAAAGTACACATTGAGATCCGAATTTTGGAATTCTAAGTCCAAATACAGATCCAGATGGGCTTCGATCCAATAAAAGGCACATCTAGATGTCTTGGTTGTTACGCATATCAAATATGAACCGGATCTGCTCACTGGTTTCGCAAATATCGTCTGGAAACAAAACTGGCCACTGACGGACAGACAGATGGAAGGACGGCCAGACGGACAGACCAACGAGAGGTATCTTATGTGGTGCCTGCTTTATGTGGTAGCATTTGATATGCCTGAAATGCATTAAAGTGGTAGGTCACGGATGAGATCATTTGGGAATAAAAATACTTACGTGGTGGTTTATATTTGCCCGTGCCCTTATGTGGTTCCCAGCAGGCGTCATTTCAGTGTCAATAATATTTTGTGCTTTGTGTGTGTCATTTGTAAATAAACGGAATTCTATATGTGGTACGTTAATGTATAAAGATATTTCACAACTTATCTTTCACAACTGTTTTGTATTATTCCCATTTGCAAACTTTGTTTGCAACTGGGTATAAGTTTTTAACTTTTCTGGAAGTTTCTTCCCTTTTTTCGTTTTTTTCTTCCGTTTCCAGAAAACTCCGCCTACAGAGAGAGATGAAATTCTGACGAGGTCTACGTGAACCCGAATTGTTTTTTGGACCGGTCAATGTCAAATTAAGGTCACTGACTATTATCTCGAAAACGATTAGAGATTGGGCGATTTTGAGCTCATTTTGAACCCTTGGGCTCAAAATACCGTTACATAAGAAATGCTCGGTGACGACGTTCTCGGTCACGGTCAAGGTCGAAACCAGAAGTTGACTATTGTCTCGAAAACCGAGATAGAGCGACTTCCAGGTGACTGTCAACCCCTTAGGCCTAAACAACGTTACATAAGAGGAACCATGGTGGCCTTGGCAGTCTCGGTCACGGTCAAGGTCAAAAACCGGAAGCTGACTATTATCACGAAAACGGTTAGAGATAGAGCCATTCTGAGCTCATTTTCGACCTCTTTTAGGCCCAAATAACGTTACAGTGATTTTGAGGTCATTTTCGACCCTTTCAGCCTAAACAACGCTACATAAGAGGTACCTCGGTTATCTTAACCTTCTCGATCACGGTCAAGGTCAAAAAGCGGAAGTTGACTATTATCTCGAAGACGATTAGAGATATACCGATTTCGAGCTGACTGTTGACCCCTTGGGGCTAAACAACGCTATATAAGAGTTAACTCGGTGACCTTGACCTCGGTCACGGTCAAGGCCAAGAACCGGAAGTAGACTATTATCTCGAAAACGGTTAGAGATACAGAAATTTTGAGGTCATTTTCGACCTTTTCAGCCTAAACAACGGTACATAAGAGGTACCTCGGTGATCTTGACCTTCTCGGTCACGGTCAAGGTCAAAGACCGGAAGTGGACTATTATCTCGAAAGCGATTAGAGATAGAGTGATTTTTAGTTCATTTTCGACCCTTTCCGCCCAAATAACGTTACATAAGAAATTCCTCGGTGACCTTAATGTTCTCGGTCACGGCCAAGGTAAAAAACGGGAAGTCGACCATTATCTTGAAAACGGTTAGAGATAGAGCTATTTTGGGCTCATTTTGAACCCTTTGTGCGCAAATAACGTTACTTTAGAAATGCCTCGGTGACCTTGATGTTCTCGGTCATGGTCCAGGTCAAAAACCGGAAGTTGACTATTATCTCGAAAACGGTTAGAGATAGAGCAATTTAAAGTTCATTTTCGACCCTTTCCGCCCAAATAACGTCACATAGAAAATTCCTCGGTGACCTTAATGTTTTCGATCACGGTCAAGGCCAAAAACTGGAAGTTGACTATTATCTCAAACACGGTTAGAGATAGAGCGATTTTGAACTCATTTTTGACCCTTTGAGTCTAAACAACGTTTACCTTAAATTTCTGGGTCACGGTCAAGGGCAAAAAAGGTCAAAGAAGTTGACTTTTATCTTGAACAGGGTTATAGACAGAGGGATTTGGGGTTCATTTTGAGCCCGTTGGACGAAAGCAATGATAAAGAAGGGGGTACTGCTTGACTTTTAGGTTTTTGGTCATAATGTAATACAAATATTTTCTTTGGTGGCTTTTGCAAGTGGACCAATTCCGCTAAGTAGCGGATTCTTTCTAGTTTTAAACAAATTGTTTGTCTCTTTGGTGTTTAATGTTTGTTTGGTGTTTAACGTCCGATTCACCAACCAGGATGGGTATATCAGGATGCACTTGCTAAAGAAATAGGTGGGGAAAAAAGAAGGAAGAATGAAGAAATGCACGGAACAGAACGCAGTGGGTGTATTCTTAGGATTCTCCCCACTCCACAGCGGGATTTAACAAATGCTGCTCTTGTTATTTGCTTTAGAAATTAGCTTCATAGTTGTATTATTTATCAACAGATGGTGTTACAGGACAGTTGATCTACGGACTTTGACGGACTCCCTTATGTGGTATGTTTTGTGCTCAATGGGTGCTTATGTGGCTACCTCGTAAGAACCACCACATAAGGAGCAAAAACCACATAAGTGACGGATGTACCGAAAATCCACCACATAACATAATCATTCTGGGCACGGACAGACGGACGGACGAACGGACACAGTGCGTTTCTATATCCCCCGCCTTCGGCAGGACGGTGAGAGATAATAAGCTTCTTTTCATTTTAAAGTCTTTTGCTTTGTCGATTTTATTTTACATTTATTAGGAGCAATCCAACGCCAGCAACAATTGCTGCAAAAATTCATATCACCTTCCTTTCAACGTCACTACGCCTTTTTCTATTGAGCTTGATATTACAGTTAATACATAAAGGTAATCAAAGACAAACTTCTATGCAGAACATAACGCATTTGCCGTTATTCAATAATAATAATAATAATAATAATAATAATAATAATAATAATAATAATAATAATAATAATAATAATAATAATAATAATAATAATAATAATAATAATAATAATAATAATAATAATAATAATAATAATAATAATAATAATAATAATAATAATAATAATAATAATAATAATAATAACAATAATAATAACAATGATAATAACAATAAGAAGAAGAAGAGGAAGAAGAAGAATAATAAGAAAACATTAAGTTAATGGCCAATGGTGATCGTGTCTTGAAAGAATACAACTAAAACGAGGAAATGACATTTTCGATATCTGAGTAAAATGTACATGTACATATCACCTTCCTTTCAACGTCACTACGCCTTTTTCTATTGAGCTTGATATTACAGTTAATACATAAAGGTAATCAAAGACAAACTTCTATGCAGAACATAACGCATTTGCCGTTATTCAATAATAATAATAATAATAATAACAATAATAATAACAATGATAATAACAATAAGAAGAAGAAGAAGAAGAATAATAAGAAAACATTAAGTTAATGGCCAATGGTGATCGTGTCTTGAAAGAATACAATTAAAACGAGGAAATGACATTTTCGATATCTGAGTAAAATGTACATGTGAAAAAACCAAAAGTTGTTTAAGTGCTTTGTTTAAGTCTTTAAATTCACTCTCTATATTAAACGAATAAATTTAATTAAGGGGTGCACTGAAAGAATATGTATTTGAAAAGGTTGGAGATACCACCCATTTAATTCTATTGCAGTCATTTTACAGCAATTCCATAAAGGCATAAAGACGTCAAACAAATGTACTTATACGGAAGATTCCTCATAGCAGTGCTTTGTTTGGATTCAATTCTTAGTATTTAAGATAATCGAGTTTTCCATCGCTTTTGAATTCATTCATCTATTCACTATAACGGAAATGCCCCTCAAGTGGAGATTCAACTGAAACAGAACTTGTAATCCCGTCGTGAAGCATTTTAAATGGGTGTCGAAATAGCATCCCTAATTAAATTTTTGCTTGCATTTTTGGCATATTATTTAGTATAATAATTATAATGTTAATCATAAAATAGTAATAAACTCTTAATGTTAAAATAATAGTATTAATATTACTATGTCAGACTGCAAATTTGAAATTATTTATTTATTTATAATAGTTATAAGAATGCATTACGATGAAATCGCAGGTTTATTCGTTGTTGACAGAACTGCTGTTTAGAGTATTAAATATAAACAAAGATTTCAGTAATTTACAAACGAAATTTCTTTGTTTTGATTTTATTGATGTATATGGTTATTTCATCAAAATCGATAGCGTAATTCTTACAAATTGCGTGAAGTAGTATTTACGCTGTTATATTTGCAATCGTCTTTTACCATTCCTCTGCATTGGACAATAGAAATGCACCAGCCACCTGTTTTTATTGTCCATTAAGCCTCATCTGAAAAAGATAAACGGATAGAACTCGGTCCTATTCTTGACGCTAAATTTGACAGTACCAAAATGAAAGATCAAACAGATACTGTGATAAGAAGCGGATCTAGTTGGCAGAGTGGCAGAGTTACGTTTTGGCCACCAACTGCATTGCATTTTTTTCCTGCCTCCACTTAATAATAATTTTGTTACTTCATCCAAGCATAGAAAGTTTTTTAAAGTTTTTCCCAGTTTTTCGGATTTAGCAAGTTGTCACGATATCATACGCGAGAGCCAGGTCAGCTTGTACCAAATCCAAGACAATAAACTTATTGGTATTTACAACAATGAATCTGGCCGAGTGGTGTCGTGGTGTGATGGTGGGGGAAGGGGAGCATGTCTGCCGGGTTTTTGTTCATAATGACGATGGATTGAGACATGCTTGTGTTCAAAAATTGGGTATTTTCGATTTTTGTCATTACAAACTGTCGTGCCTGGCGAGGAGGTGCACTGCGGCACACGCTACAGCGTCCAGTACAGGTACTTGAAGAGAAGCTCTCATATTTCTTTGAAAAAAGCTCTTGTATTACATGACTTGCTTGCTTTTCCGAGGTATCTCTTATCTAATGTCGTTTGGCTCTAAAGGGCCTACAATAAGTTTAAAAAATTCAAAAGTTTTCCAGATAATGGTCAATTTCCGGTTTTGGCATTGACCGTGATGGAAAATATCAAGATCCCCGAGGTACCTCTTATGCAATGTCTTATGCAATGTTCTAAATGGTAGAAAATGAGCTTGCAATTGCCCTAACCATTTTCTATTTAAGTCATGTCATTGTTTATGGCGCATTTTGAGACCTTGGCCATCTCCCGGTTTTGACCTTGATCGTGACCGAAGGTGAGTGTTACCAAGGTACCCCTAATCAAACATCATTCTGACCAAATGATTTAAAATGAATTCAAAATTACCCTAAACGTTTTCAAAATAAGTCATAATGTTAACGGTTCACGAAATCACGTGATCTTTGACTTTGAACCTCAGGTTCAATGTTCATGCTCCTTAATCAAAATATTTATTTATTCATACTGGATTTTGAGCACTTTTCTAGAATATTTTGCGTTTCGAAAAATATTCGGTTTCATCAAAGCGGCAGTATTGTTTATTGGTGTACCAGATTTAAGATTTCTTCGGCTCATAGGCCAATAGGAGTTTTCTGGAAAACATCCCCCCTCCCCACCAGTAAGAGCTCCGCCGAGCCTGAAGTTCATCAGGCTGGCCAGCTTCAGATGTAAAAGTCCAATTCTTCTCTATAATCCTAGCTCCAGGACCACAGACGCAGATAGCAGAAAAGATTTTTGTTCAGGGTACCTAGGGACACGCCACTGAAGAAGAAACAAAATGCAGCTTAAAACATATTCCTGTATAAGCAGGTGATATAAGGAACTAAAACATTTGCATGAAAATGGACATCATTAAGGGAATACTCTGACAGTTGTTGTTGTGACCAACTATACAAATTAAAGAGAAATATGACTAAAGGTAATCATTTAATGCAGATTTCATTGAAAACAAATACAATCATCAAAGCTGAACACACGACACTAGTTTTGTAACAGTTAAGATTATTATTCGTTTCAAATTATAAATCGTTTGGTTTTGTCTACAAGACTAGTTCTTGGGTGAAATTTGATTAGTGCTGTCAGAGCTATGTTGATTAGTAAGGAGTAATATCTGCTTGCTGTTAGCAGAATTTTGTATGACCTTGAGACAAAGACATGTCATTTAGGTTTGATTAAAGTGATCTTATCTATAGCAATCGCTCTCTGTGGTGAAGCGGAATAAAAATGGATTTCGTACTAGACAAGACGACTATCATTTTTTATTTCATATGTTATATTAAATTAGATTTTTATTGTTTATATTGTATTTTTATTTCATATTTTTGGGAACGATTTATAATTTACTATCAAAAGAGATACATTTGGTACTTGGATGTCTTAAATTGTTTTTCTTGCATATGTTTATGACCCTTCAAAGTACCATTGGCTCAAGTTTACAAAGTTGTTTAAACATCTGTGTTGGCCAAACCAAAAAAAAAAAAAACGAACGAACGAAAAGTTTAGAGTAAGAATAATTAAATGTGCTATTCTACGCTTGTATACACACAAATGGGTACTTGGTTTAAGCTCATGATCTCGAAATCTTGGCTGCTTATCTATGACTTCACAGCTAGTGTTAAATAGAAAAGAATATAATTTTGTCTTCCATCTTTTTAAAGGTTTCAGGACACTTCTGTGAGTTATTACTGCCTTTCAGTAGATGTCAAGTGCCGTCTTTATACAATTATGGCTAAACAATGTGAAGGGGTGTATAAATCCTGTTATTTTTCTTCACTATTGAAGCACTAAATGCTAAACTAGTACTAGACACTGTATATATATAACTAGATATTCGCAACAGAGGAAGACTTAAACTGTTATTATCTTCTAAAGTTATTTGACTTCAAGAATAATATGATTCATAAATATCAAAACTTGTTTAAGCAGCTTCTAAGATATGAAAATCCAATCAAATGTTTACAACAAAATATTAAGTTAGGTGCTAGGTGATAAGCAACCTTTTGAAATCAGTTTTTCCCAGCTACAATAACATCAAACGGAGATTAGAAAATTTTGTTAGTAAAAAGCAAACATTAATTATACCCACAGGGTACGATTTCCATAAAATTGTTGTTTGAAAAAGTACATCAATAAAAAGTGCCCTTTAATTAACTTCTCTATTCTTACTATTCCGATTTTTGACTTCGACCATGGCCGAGGAAGTCAAGGTTGCCTGGTACCTCTTACACGTAGTCTTTTAGGCCCAAAAGTTCTCAGATAACCTCAAAATTGCTCTCTAACCGTTTTCGAGATACTGGCCCATTTCCGGTTTTGACTTTGGCCATGAACGAGGAGGTCAAGGTAGCCGGACATATCGTCCTTTAGTACCAAACGGTCGAAAATATGCTCAAAATCGCTCTATCTCTAATGGTATTCGATAAAATGGCCAAAGCCTGCTTTTTGACGTTGACCATGGCCGAGGAGATCAAGGTAGCCGAAGTTCCTCTTACATATCGTCTTTTACACCCAAAGGCTCGATAAAAGCTCAAAATCTCTCTACCTTTAACCGTTTGAGAGATAATGACCCACTTCCGGTTTTTGACATTGACCATGGCCGAGGAAGTCAAGGTCACCAAGGTACCTCATACATATCGTCTTTTAGGCTCAAAGGGGTTGAAAATAAGGTCGAAATCGCTATATCTCTAACCGTATTCGATAAAATGGCCAAAGTCCGGTTTTTCACGTTGACCATGGCCGAGGAGATCAAGGTAGCCGAAGTTCCTCTTACATATCGTCTTTTAGTATCAAAGGGTCAAAAATAAGCTCAAAATAGCTCTGTCTCTAACCTTTTTCTAGATAATGGTCAACTTCGGGTTTTAGGATTTCAGCATGGCCGAGGAGATCAAGGTCACCGAGGTATCTTACATATCTCTTTTTAAACTCGAGATAATGTCCCACTTCTGGTTTTTGGCATTGGTCATGGCCGAGGAGGTCAAGGTCACTGAGGTACCTCTTACATATCATCTTTTAGGCTGAAACATTTAAATTCCAAATTCCGGTTTTTGAATTTGACCATGGTAGAGAAGGTCAAGGTCACTGAGATCCATATCGTCTTGTAATCCCAAAGGATCGAAGGTAAGCTCAAAATCGCTCTATCGCTAACTGTTTTCGAGATACTAACCCATTTCCGGTTTTGACTTTGACCATGGCCGAAGATTTCAAGGTAATCGCGGTATCTCTTACATATAGTCTTTTAGCCCAAAAGGGTCGAAAACAAGTTGACAATCGCTTTATCTCTAACCGTTTTTGAGATACTGGCCCACTTCCGGTTTTCTACATTGACCATGACCAATCAGGTAAAGATCACCGAGGTACCGCTTACATATCATCTTTTAGCATAAAAGGGTCGAAAATAAGCTCAAAATCTCTAACCGTTTTCGCGATAATGGTCAACTTCCGGTTTTTTGCTTTGACCATGTCCGAGGAGGTTAATGTCACCGAAGATCCTCTTACACAATGCCTTTTAGACCTAAATGGTCCAAGGTAAGCTTAAAATCGCTAACCATTTTCGGGATAATGCTCCACTTATGGTTTTTGACATTGACCATGGCCCAGGATGTCAATCGTTGCCCAGGTCATTGTTAAATTAAATGGAGAGATGCGTGTGAGTTCACCCTATTTGCGGTGTTGTTATCCGCATTAGATAATCAACGGGGGTGGGGGGACTGGTTTTGCATCAATACATAAAAAACGTTTGCAAAATGAATAAAAACTGGAGTCAATAATACCAGCAATAATTATGTTTCACGTGGTGCGATCAAGATTTTTTTTATAAATGTTTCTTCTGTTGAAAATATGAACAATTTTCGTGTTGCTTTGCTACACGATGAATGGTTCACTCTTAAACGGTGACTCTGGACCGCTCTTAAACGATGACTCTGGAAAGCCCAGCCCCCTATCCCGTTGATATGCTACTGCTCTCACCTTCTTGCCGCCTGTTTCGCAAATTTGTTTTGTTGTTTTTAATTGAATTATAAAGCGAATTTAAAAAATACAGGATGATCAACTAGTCATACTGAAGTTTGTCAATTCCGGTTTTTGAATTTGACCATGGTAGAGAAGGTCAAGGTCACTGAGATCCATATCGTCTTGTAATCCCAAAGGATCGAAGGTAAGCTCAAAATCGCTCTATCGCTAACTGTTTTCGAGATACTAACCCATTTCCGGTTTTGACTTTGACCATGGCCGAAGATTTCAAGGTAATCGCGGTATCTCTTACATATAGTCTTTTAGCCCAAAAGGGTCGAAAACAAGTTGACAATCGCTTTATCTCTAACCGTTTTTGAGATACTGGCCCACTTCCGGTTTTCTACATTGACCATGACCAATCAGGTAAAGATCACCGAGGTACCGCTTACATATCATCTTTTAGCATAAAAGGGTCGAAAATAAGCTCAAAATCTCTAACCGTTTTCGCGATAATGGTCAACTTCCGGTTTTTTGCTTTGACCATGTCCGAGGAGGTTAATGTCACCGAAGATCCTCTTACACAATGCCTTTTAGACCTAAATGGTCCAAGGTAAGCTTAAAATCGCTAACCATTTTCGGGATAATGCTCCACTTATGGTTTTTGACATTGACCATGGCCCAGGATGTCAATCGTTGCCCAGGTCATTGTTAAATTAAATGGAGAGATGCGTGTGAGTTCACCCTATTTGCGGTGTTGTTATCCGCATTAGATAATCAACGGGGGTGGGGGGACTGGTTTTGCATCAATACATAAAAAACGTTTGCAAAATGAATAAAAACTGGAGTCAATAATACCAGCAATAATTATGTTTCACGTGGTGCGATCAAGATTTTTTTTATAAATGTTTCTTCTGTTGAAAATATGAACAATTTTCGTGTTGCTTTGCTACACGATGAATGGTTCACTCTTAAACGGTGACTCTGGACCGCTCTTAAACGATGACTCTGGAAAGCCCAGCCCCCCTATCCCGTTGATATGCTACTGCTCTCACCTTCTTGCCGCCTGTTTCGCAAATTTGTTTTGTTGTTTTTAATTGAATTATAAAGCGAATTTAAAAAATACAGGATGATCAACTAGTCATACTGAAGTTTGTCATATCCAAATTTCATCTTTCAAGCCCTAACGGCCTCTAACTAGTTGCACGGCCAAATTAAAAAAAAAAAAACAAAAAACAAAAAATGTCACAGCTGCGGCTGAAATTTTCGTACAAGTTCATATTTTGGCAAATCCCAAAGTGTAATTACTGTAAGAAGTTTTATGAGTTACGATTCTAAATTTATTTCTTGCGATATACAACCTCATCACTTTTTATTGCCTTGTTATTTAGTATAGCAGACAATTAACATTAAACCCAGTGACTGAACCCAATCAAGGACAAATCGAGTTAAAAACAATCCCGTGGCAAAGGGACAGTTTTTTCGGGGGGTGGGGTGGGGGGCTTGCTTCGTCGAGTGCTTCACAGTGGTGTTAGAGATGCCATCGTTATTGCTTGTGGGTAGTTTGGATAATCGGCATCACATTTCGCCAGCCTTTAATGTATAGAAAGTATTACAGCGCACAATACTTAGTAGCGTAGCAATAATGCACAGTAACCGCGATCGGCTTGTCAAGAAGCTGTTTCTCCTTGAATAGATGGGTGCAGGAACAAACGTGCTCCTACACTCCTGTCTTTAAAACATGCAACATACATCCATTGTAAATAAAAATGCATACCTTCTATAACCTTTCCATAATGAAAGCAAACAGGCATTGAAATAAATATTTGTGATTTGATATTGATTTAGTATTCTCAATAGCCTCGGAATACTTATATATAAGATGGATATATATATATATATATATACATATATATATTTATTTATATATGTATGTATGTATGTATATATATAAGATGGAGCTTGAAATACAACAGACGATATTAATGTTTCCCATCAAAATTGAATTAAAAGAAAATAACTTAAAAACATGCATTTCATTTTTTGAAAACCATTTTACGTCTCGCCTCACTGTCACACTTCACGTCGCACTGGAAATACAGATGGGTTGCTGGGATTTGCTCATATTACTGACGTATTTCGAGCCCTGACAGACGCCTGGTGGCAAAAGTTACGGCAAAAGTACCGAATTTATAGAAAACGGTATATTTGTAGTCTTTTGTGGTAGCATTGCAGGTATTACATCGGTATAAAGAATTCGAATCGATTTGGAACCATATGGAAAAGAAACCACAGCACTGATTCTGTATACCGCAGCGCCGGTATACCGGATACGAATCGATTTCCAAACCTACCACAAAGGGACCGATAGACCGGTATTGAACCAGCAGTTCCAGTATACCGAATTCGGGTTAATTTGGGTCAATGCTGCAAAGGGACTGGCAGCACTAAATCGACATACAGGCCGTGTATAATGCCGGACATGACCAATTAAGATACTAAGTGCAAAATACAAGTATCCAGCAACAATCTTTTATATATCTTATAACATATAACTTCAAATATCTGATTGTATTGAATGCTTACTTCTGTCTCAGTTAGTTTGAACAAAACATATTCTAGCAAGGATTGCATGACTAGCTGTCACTGGTGACCTAAATTCTTACGTCATTACATACGAAACTTCGAATCAAAAAGCAGGAGTGCTGCAGAAAGCTGCGATATTGTAACGGTTCCTTTCCAGTCACTTGATTCTTTCCGATTCAGTAACGGTATATTTGCGGCATATTTGCAGTACATCTTTATACAAGATTTTCGTATTGAAATGCAGGTAGTACATGCATTATGTTTATTTAAATGTCTGCATCAGCACCGAGAAGAGTACAGTTAAAGTCCACCCACGTCTTACATGATTTAATATAAAAATTGAAAAACTATAAATAAATACATACAGCTGTAAATACCACTGCAGTAGTCATTTAGAAAATATTTAATATAGATAATGAGAATACTTAGGTGCATTTTAGTCCTCACAAATACTTGTACTTCAATTATCACAACTTTCCACAAAGAAAAATAAACGTTATTTAGTCTTGAAAAAATAAATGCTCTAGCAAAAACATTGAATTGAATGAAAATAAAATTTTTACCTGATGCAAATTAAATTCACTTTCTTTGATTTGAAGAGTTTTTTTCTTTGTAGATTTTATTATGATATTTAATAGCATTAGTGCAAAGCCAGCAATAATTACTGACAGGAAAATAAATTCTTATTATTTTGCTTTTACTTGGCTCTGCTTTCTTCTATTGATGTCACGGATTGTAAGGTTGCATGTTTATATTTATATTTAGTAAAGAGTTCATGCAGCTAGTGGAATTCTATTAATTAAAATACAATTTGCGCATATAACATACACGTAAATAGTTTGCCTTTAATGAACAGATAATGATACATCATTTAATAGCACATACGCCTTTAAAATAGGTCTTGGCTCATTTAATTTCAGATGCATGACATAACGTCATTAATCACACGGAGTTTAATTTCAATAGTGTGGCATGTATTACTTTCGCATCAGGTATTCATTTTTCACTTCCATATCAGTTACTACATAAAAACAATAAGAAGCAACTAACATACTTATCAGAACAAACATAGCATTTTTTAACAAGGACATTTTGAAGATGTCAGTAAAATGCATATTTGAAAATCCAAAAGGTGTTTAGGCACTTTTTCTCTTAATCCACTTTCTATGTTAAACCAATATATTTACCGAAGTATGCAAAGGAAAGGCATATTTGAAAATGTTAAAAATTTGATTCTTACGATTCCGGAAGCACACGTTTTCACTTGCATTACAGCAAGGGTATAGAGGTATCAAGGCGACAAATAAATGTACTTGTGGGGAAGATTCCTCACAGTTTTGTATCCGGTGCAGTGCTCTGCTTGCATTCTATTCTTGTTATTTCAGATAACTGAGTCTTCATAGTTTTCCAATCCATTTATGTATTCACTACAATGAAAATGCGCCTTAGGCAGAGATTCAAACCAAACAGAGCCTGTAATAGCTTCGTAAAGTACTTCTTAATGGGGGTCAAAATAACATTATTAACTATATTTTTGATTGCATGTTTATCATTTGCTATAGGCATAATCATAATAAAAGCAATAAAACAATTATAATAATAATAGCTGTCGTAATCATGAAATAATTTTCACTGCATTTGAAAAATTCTCACTGCATTTGATCATTGTTGGATGACTTCGAAAACTTTGGAAAATTTCACATACGAAAAAATGTACAAGATAAATAAATTACCCACCAGAAATGTCTATTTATCTCAGTGGAAGCAGTGTGATGTGTTCAAATGTGAGATGACTGGTTATTTAAAAGTGTTGCAAATGTTAAATTAATAATTATGGTAACAAAAATTATAACAAAGCAGTTTTGTTACGATGAAATCGTTGGTTTATTCGTTGTTGATAGCACTAATATTTGCATTTCTAAACGTTGACATAGATATTAGTCTTTGTCAAACGAAATTGCAGACGAAAGTTTGTATTTTTATTTATTTATGCTGTTATCTAATAACAATCGACCGCGTAATTCTTACAGTTTGTGTGAAGTACTATTTACACTCTAATTGTTGCCATCATGTTGTATCATTCATCTGTAGTGGACAGTGTAAAAGCAGCAGCCAATTGTTTTTATTGTTCATTAAACCTCACCAGACAAAAAGAAACAGATTTAGCTCGATCCTATTTTTGACGCTGAATTTGCCAAAATAACAGTGCTAAAATAACGATCAAAGCAATGCTGTGATACCTCTATGACCCAGTGGGTATAAGGCAGGGCTACATTTTGCCCACCCACTGTATTGCCGTTTGCCTGGTTAATTTAATTATGTTACCTCTTCAAAACATCTCGAGTTTTGCTTCAAAGTCTTTGCCAGTTCGAATTTAACAAGTTGTTGTGATATCACAACCGAGGATCAGGTCAGTTTTGGATTAAACCTACGGAAATCTGGGGTGAAATTAAATTAATTGATATTTATGAAGAATCAACCGGGTGGTGTGGTGTGCAGGGGGTTTACATGTCTGTTCAGGTTTTGTCGATAATGATGATGGTTTGAAACATACTTTGGCCCCGAAATTGCTTAGTTTTCGATTTTTGCATCATTACAGCCTGGCGAGAGATGAAATGCGACACTGGTTCTGTCCTCCACTACAGGTATTTGAAGAGCAACTTACATTTTTTTTCGAAAGAATGGTCAACTTTCTTTTTTTGACAGTGACTATTATCGAAAAGGTTAATACCAACAAGATATCTCTCATCTAACGTCGCTTATATCCATACGGTCGAAAGAATAAGCTCAAAATTTTTAACATTTTCGAAGTAATGGCCAAATTCCGGTCTTGACATTGAGGGTAACCGAGAATGTCAAGGTCACCGAGGTACCTCCTATGTAATGTGGTTTAGATCTAAAGGGTAGAAAATCTCCAACCGTTTTCGAGATGTTGGTTAACTTCTTGCTTTTGACCTTAATCGTGACCGAGAAGGTCATTGTCACCAATTTCGAGAAATTGTTGTAATAAATAGCTGTTTTGAAGCAATACGGTTTCATCAGGATGTTGTTATTGTTTAAAGCCGTAACGCAAGAAAAGAACAGAAAAAGGTCAGATATTTTCCTCACAACTACAAGCTTATACGCTGTAGGAATAATGAAATATGACTCAATTTAAGTATTCGGCGTTTGCTTTCAAAACTTAACTGCTTTCAAATACATGTGAAAATGTGATTCAGTATAGGTAACTTTTAAGGATTTTATTACCGGAACAAGAATTTGATTAACTCCTCGTAGAAAACGTGGGATGCGGATTTTCAAAGATTTCAAATCACAATACACATTTCAAAGCCAAAACAATTATTTAGCGGTATCTTTAAATTGACTTTGAAAAGAATGCAGAGAAGGAATTCAACAGGGCAACGTTACTTGTGACAATGTAATGGTCATCATTTTGCCCATTTCCGTTATTATATAAAGGCATTAAATACGAAATTAAAAAGCTAAAGAAAAAATCCACGTAGTTTTACATTTTAAGTAGAGCTTTTAAAGCATGTTATTTTAAATGACTACGCTTTCATTAATTGTTGAAATAAGCGTTTAAATTCTCATTCATGTGTTCAAAGCCATAGAAATATACCTTAGGTAAAGCTAAACTGGGTTTGTCTTGTTTACAGCCAAGCTTCAGTACTGATCAACTGCAAGCTATTTTTTAAAAAGGTAGAACTTCGATACTGATATGCGTGATAGTTCCTGTTTATATACATAACTATCCTACACATAATATAACGCAGCAATGATTTTACTTTTTTATATAATAATAAAATGAGCATTTGTTCGGGGGAAAAGCATTTTTCCAGGTTTTTTTCGTTCTCCCACTGTCCGAAAAAATACCTTTCGGACTGGAAGAAGCCCACGTCTGTTAAACTTAAAGGAAAATGACCGCTGCTTCAGAGGGCCAGGCCATTAGACACACATAGGTTCTAAAGTTCTTACACCCACATCTACTTACAGCTATTAATTGCTCAGCTGCTGATGTTGGGTGCAGAAAACAAACGGCCCAGACATATTAAAAGTCCTGTTTTCTTTCTTTTGTTGTTTTTCTCTTTTGTGATTTACTAAAATAAAAAAGTTTAAAAAATAACCGCTTTATTTTCTCCATCGTTTCGTTCACACATGGGACGACTCTGTTATCTAGCCGGTGGCTTTGACAACAGACGGGCAATGATGACCGAACTATCGTGAAAGTAGTCAGTGTGTAAAAATTTACTTTAACACATCCGGACCGTGACTTCTTATACATATCTCGACATGTGTATTTTTATTTCTTTATTTGGTCATTCGTTACCAGCAAGAAATAAAGAGTTCCTCCACAAAATGGTATAATCTAATGGCGGTATCATCACTAATAAACGAGATAATAAGTTTCTACTCTTTGCGCAATATAGATGATTACAGTAGATCTAAGTAGATCTCACCTGTCAAATGTTGACATTAAGGGCTTTGAATGTCCAAATTCAAGTGACCAAAATCAAATTAAGTGGTAGTGGATTCTCTGAAAACATATACTAAAATAATGATAGATGCAGAATTAGGCATAAATTTATTCTATGCAACCAAAATAATGAACTTTCAATTTCTTCCGTGCCAAATTATTTTTACTTTTTCACGTGTTATCTGTATGTAAACAAACATCGATTACTGCAGGAGATTTGTGGTAGCATCCGTATTCGTTTCTTTTTAAAGAATGCAGGACACAGAAGATGCACTTCCGTTTTATCTTGAGACCCTTCAGTAAATACCAGTACTTGTGGATTGTTGAATCTCGAACAAATTCGCCACAGATGTGTCTCAAAGCATAGCAATTTGCTATATTCAATTGTTAAGATCTGACCGATTCCCTCATTCTTTACCACTGTATCTCCATTACATGCTTCTTGCCCTTTCCTTTTTTAAAATGAACCCACATTTTTACACATGATAATGTTAACAGGCAAGCTGTTCCATAGCTTTAGTCCAACAATTGACAGGCATTTAGATTTAAGACTTGTTCGAATGTACTTCATTGCAAATTTTTTACTCTGACAAGTTACATATCGGCCATTTCTTTTACCTACTTTAGAATAGCATTCTTGATATTTGTAATACATCCTTGTATGCTTGGTACATGAACCCGTGTATTAAATGCTACTCTTGCTGTGAATTTTAAGGTTTTTAATTCATAAAAAAGCCTATTTGTATGTGTATATTTGGGAAGATTACAGAACAGTCTGACGGCACGATTTTGTATGATTACAAAGGGCTGAAGTCTAGATATATAGGTATTTGCCCATATAACACTACAGTAATTAAAGTATGGAATTAGCAAGGAATTGTACAGCAGTACCAATGAATCGCTGAGTATCAGATTTCTGGTTTTATACCAGACACCAATACACTTTGAAAGTTTGTTAATAATATTACTGATATTAGAAACCTAATTTATTTTGCCGTCAATTAGTATACCTAGAAACTTTGTAACAAGGACTTTCTCAATTTCAGTATTGTTAATGAGTATATGAAGTTTACTTAATTGTTCACTGTTTACACAGAGCTTATTACTCTGATTCACACCAAAAAATGTTGGTATCGCCAGCCAACAGTATTAGTTTAACAATATTAGAGACGTTACAAATATCATCAATATACAAAATAAATAATTGGGATCCCTGAGTGACACCACAGAGTATATTCATGAGTATAAATTTAAATCCCTCATCCTGTAATATTGTTTACGATTAGACAAATAGCTTTTGATCCACATGTTTGGCACAGCCCAAATGCGGTAATGTTCTGACTTTTTTGTCAATGGTGAATGGTATTAAAAGCCTTTTCTAAATCTACAAACATTGCCATCATCTGTTTTTTTCGGGTCTATACCTCACAAATTTCCTCAACAAGTTCCATTAATGCCATTATTGTTGTGTGTTTACTTCTAAACCCATACTGACTGTTAGTTAGCAAATCACATTTAACAATAAGTTTTTTGAAGCAAACATCAAAAAGCTTTTCTGATATTTTAGAAAATTGTGACAAAAGAGATGCAGGCCTATATTTAGTAAAGTTCAACTTTTCTCAGATTTGTAGAGAGGTATTACGTTGACTACTTTCATTTCTCTGGGGAATACACCAGTTTCAACCGATAAGTTGCATATATAGCAGAAGGGTATACTAACATATGAGAAGGTATCTTTAATAAATGCCGTATTAAGGTCATCACAATCGGTTAACATTTTACTTTTACATGAATTAACAACATTATTCAACTCAGTTTCATCTACAGGCATTAGAAACATATTCTCGTTTTTTCTATCATTCATATAATCAAAAATCATAACATCGTTATGCAGTGGTATATTTTTGGCCAAGTTTGGTCCTATATTCACAAAAATTTGTAAAACCATTTGCTATATTTACGTCATCCTTAATTTTATATTCTGCCTGGTCAATGAACTCCTCCGGTAGAATCTTCGAACTGCCGAATGTATTCCAGGTATTTTTTTTTACATTTTGATTATTTTTTTCTATCATTTAACCATAATATTTCCTCTCAGTATGACGCAATATGAAGTAAGTTTGTTCTTGTAGGCTTTATACTTCGTTTCAAAAATCGATAATCTCGACTTACAAAAGGACTTATATAAATTATTTTTCCTTTTACATGAATTCATTAGCCTTATGATCATCCACGGTTTACTATCTTGTTTTGACTGCATAGTATTTTCTTATTGGGAACGTTTTTATTCTAATGTGATCTGAAACGCTCAATAAAGTTGCTATATGCATCGTTTACAGCCTTATTAGTACATTGTCCAATTTTTGGGTCTCCAGTTGAACTTTAAAAGAAGCATAGTTATCCCTTGGAAGAGATCTTACTGTTTCTATTAACTTCAGAGATTGCCTTATGTTTACAAATACGATCAGTGTTGCCGAAAGTAAAGACACTCTTGGTGCCTTATTTATTATAGGGAATAACCCATAACTATACATTACATCAGATTATTCATAAAGAAAGGACTCCTTAGCTGTTTTATAGCAACAGCTTTCCTAAAAGCTAAGAAATGCCCTTGCTATATAACATCTGACCTCTGATGAAATCTATCTGTTATTTATAAACACAGAGCGGATGTGTATTTTAAAAAGTAGCACCACTCTTTTATGAGTATTATTTTTGCGGGATCACCAGTGGATCTGCGGAGTAGAAACGTATTATATACAACAGACATAGTCATCCCAGATGTCGGTTGTTGAACATATTTTAAAAAGTATTCCTCCCTTTTTAGTATTATTTTCGCAGAATCCCCAGTCCGCGGAGTACAAAGGTATTACAACAGGCCGACTTCTGGAGAGGTTAGCTGTTGAACAACAACGAGAAAATGCAAAGAATCAAACCTCAGAAATCTTGTCAGAGTATAAATTAGATGTGTGCGCCAGTGCTAATTACGGAAGGAAAATACATGTAAGATTTTGTTGAGACAGTAAGTCGTCGATCCACAGGTGGTTAACTGCAAATAAGCACAAGGTTTTGTTTTCGAAAACATGAGAATTAAGGTTAAATCGACTGAAGACCAACTGGCTGTTCTTGTGACTTCTTGTACTCAAACCGCCCAGTTCCAGGCAGCCCCCCTTAATAGTTCCGAGTCAGCTTTTCCTTACACTTACTCGGTATATCTCTGTCAGAACTACGACGCCTCCTGTTGTTTCGCTAATAGGGGTCAACTTCATTTGATGTGAGGCACCAATGCTGCATACCAGTCCCAATGATTCAAACATTTACTCGTACAGTAGCTCCGATTAGCTCTAACTTGTATAACATCGTACATCTTTTTGTCAGAGCTACGAAACCTTCCATTGCTATACTAATAGGGGTCAATTTCATATTTTCTGAGACACGAATCCTGCACACCAGCCCCTATTATTCAAACATCTACAGAAAGTTCATGCCCAATATGCCCTTTCTGTAAAACAGGCACAGTTTTTAGTGAGCTGTATATCTTTTATTTGTTCATAAAAGTGCAGAAAAGTTAGCTTCCACACCCACCTGTCAAAAGTTTGTTAACATTCTGGCCTTTAAATGTCACGTGGCCAAAGTCAAGGGACCGAAAATTTGAATAAAGGGGTCATAGTTTATTTCTAAAATACATACTAAAATAGCTGATAGGTGCAGAGTTAGGTATAAATTTATTTTGTATACCCACAATATTTGACTTTTTCTTTTTACGTTCTTTTTGAAATATCAACTTGAAAGTTTTTTGGTGGATAATTGCAAAAATTATTGTTACTATTTCACGTAATAAAGTATGCTCCCTGTATACAAACAAATGTCAATTATTGCGGGAGATTGGGGTTATTTCCGTATTATTTTCTTTTAAAGAAAGCGTAACACAGAAGTTGTATATGATTACTATTGTACTTTGAGGGCCTTTAGCAAATGCCAATAAAACCTATGGGTCGTTGAATCTCGCATAAAGTAGCCACAGGGGTGCCTCAAAGCGAGCGCAGTTGACCTGCTTATCGTTATATAGCGAGGCTTTGAAGCGGTGCCTGGAAACTTTTTAGCGCACCGCTCCTTGGAGCTACTCGTACAGAAACTTGATGCTCAATAGACCCTAGCACCGAGTCACCTCTGTCTTGTATAACATGGTATATTTCTCTGTCAGAGATGCGAAGCATTCCGTTGTTCCACTAATAGCGGTCAACTTCATATGCTCTGAGTCCCTGTTATTTAAACATTACAGCCCAATATACACCAGTAACCTAGATTAAACAACGATTATCCCGGAAACGATATCTTTTGCCGAACCTCCCAACAACTGCCACTGGTTCTCTAATGCAAAATACTGGGCTGTTATAAGTAAACTGTTAGTATACACATATGAAGTCAGGGTTGTGCATTTTGAAAAGCGAGTTGATAGTCGTACAGTTTGCACTTAAAATTTATATTTCTGGATGACAGAATAAAGTGGCGAGTTACAGCTCTAAAATCCTGCCCGAAAAAAATCGGACTGACATTTTCGTAAATCATGACATTTTACTTCGCGCAGAAGAGAAAACTTGTGTAGAATCCTGTATTTGTTACAGACATATCCGAATCGCGTCCAAAACACGAGAGTTATTGGGCAAAAACCACTGAAAATGGCGGACGGTCCTAGGTTACTGGTACTCCTTCTGTAAAACAGGCACAATTTTTAGTGAGCTGTATATCTTTTACTTCTTGTGAAAAGTGCAGAAAGGTTAGTTTCCGTACCCTGTCAAATGTTTGTTTACATTCCGGTCTTTAAATGTCACGCGACCAAAGTCAAGTGACGAAAAATTGAAATGAAGGTTTATAGTTAATTTGTAAAATATATACTAAAATAGCTGATAGGTGCAGAATTACGACGTATAAATTTATTTTGTGCACCAACAAAATTTGACTTTTTATTTCTTACGTTCTTTTGAAATATCCATTCAAAAGTTTTTTGGTGGATAATTGCAAAAATTATTGTTACTTTTTCACGTAATATTATATAAACTATGCTCTCTGTATACAAACAAATGTCAATTATTGCGGGAGATTTGTGGTTATATTCGTATCATTTTCTTTTAAAGAAAGCGCAACACAGAAGTCATAAATTATTATCGTTGTACTTTGAGGGCCTTTAGCAAATACCAATAAAGACTTATGGGTCGTTGAATCTCGCACAAAGTAGCCACAGGGGTGCCTCTAAGCGAGTGCTGTTGACTTGCTTATCGTTATATAGCGAGGCTTTGAAGCGGTGGAAACTTTGTAGCGTGCCGCTTCTTGGAACTACCCCCCCCCCCCATTTTTCACCAGAACAAGTTTCAGTAGTGTCAAAAGTTAAAATTGAAATGGTTCGGTGGTGAAATGGGTAAATTGTAGTTGAGTGCACCTTTAAAAATGTATAAGTGCAAGTTTTTTATCGGTTTATATCAAAACAAGAATCAGAGTTTGAAATCATCTTGCTCCAAGAAGCGGCCTGCTACTGGGGGATCGGCCACCACTTCTAACCTTTTGCTGTATTACGATATACTGCTATGCTTTGAGGCACATCTGTGGTGAATTTGTGCGAGATTCAACAACCCACAATTGTTGGCATTTGCTAAAGGCCCTCAGAGTAAAACGGAAGTACACCTTCTGTGTCATGCTTTCTTTAAAACAAACGAGTACAGATGTTATCACAAATCTCCCGCAGTAATTGGTGTTTGTTTACATACAGTGAGCATGATTTATTGCGTGAAAAAGTAACAATAATTTTTGCAATTATTCACCAAAAACCTATGAATTAATATTCCAAAAAGCATGGAAGAAATTAAAAGTTCATTATTGTAACTGTATAGAATAAATTTATGCCTAATTCTGCGTCTATCAATTATTTTAGTATATATTTTACAGATAATCCATAGCTCCTTCATTTGATTTTTGGTCACTTGAATTTGGACATTTAAAGCCCGGAACGTAAATATTTGACAGGTGAGATCTACTTGGATCTACTATAATCATCTATATTGTGTATTGAGCAGAAAGTTATTATCTCGTTTATCAATGATGATACCGCGATTAGATCATACAAGTTTTGTGGAGGAACTCTTTATTTCTTGCTGCTAACGAACGACCAAATAAAGAAATAAAAATACACATGTCGAAATATATATAAGAAATCACAGTCCGCATGTGTTAAAGTAAATTTTTACACACTTATTTCTTTCACAATAGTTCGGACGTCATTGTCAGTCTGTTGTCAAAGCCACCGGCTAGATAACAGAGCCGTCCCATGTGTGAACGTAACGCTGGAGAACATAAAGCGGTTGATTTTTGACACCTTTTTCATTTTCTTAAATTAAAAAAAAAACAAAAAAAAAAAAAAAAAAGAAAGATTTTTAATAGGTCTGGACCGTTTTTTTTTCTGAACCCAACACCGGCAGCTGAGAGATTGTTAGCTGTAAGTAGTTGTGGGTGTAAGAAGTGGTGAACTTTTGTGTGTCTGATGGTCTGGCCGTATGAAGCAGCGGCCATTTTCCTTTAAGCTTATCATGACCCAATTAACAGAGATGGGCTTCTTCCAGTCCGAAAAGTATTTTTTCGGACGGTGGGAGAACGAAAAAAAAAAACTGGAAAGAAATGCTTTTTTCCCGAACAAACGCTAACTTTATTATTATTATATAGGCAAGTTATATCCTTGGTGCATTATATTATGTGTACGCTGCTTATGCCTGTAAACAGCCAACTATCACGCATGTCAGTATCACTTAGTTCTACCTTTTTGAAAAAAAAAAATAGCTTGCAGTTGATCAGTACTGAAGCTCCACACAGGTCACTGGTACAGGGAAAAAACTGGAGTGTAATGCAGGGGTATGTTTATTACGGTGATGTAATGGAGGGTTATATTAATTACGGTGATGTAATGGAAGGTTATGTTAATTACGGTGCACCGTAAAAAGGGGGTACCGATGCGAGTATAAACGTAAGTCAGATCCCAATTTCAAATTGTTAAGTACACGGCTTGAGGACATGAGTTGAATTCAGCAGGTTTGTTATCAGTGGTGATTATCACTTGACCAGTAACATTCGAGGCTCATGTCGTGTAAGGCACGGCGTACAATGCAGAGAAGCGCTGAAATGACTACAAAACCCACGTGAGGACTTACACTTAAACATCATACTGTTTGTTCATCTCATATTTAAACTTTTGATGACTTAAGATGCACAATAATAGCGCCCAAAACAGGCTGAATTTCTTCCAGTTTTGGTCACTTTGGGACTGGAAGACAATATCTCTTCCGGACAGTTCAAAACAGCCTTTTTGCAGCGGTTTTTTCGCCTGGGAAAAAGTGCCAACCCTGCAAATGACAATCAAATGTTCGCTCTTTTTTTTTTTACTTTCAGAAAAACTATGGGCTTGAAAGACAACCGTTGCGCCGAGAATTTTTGCTTTAAGCTTTGCTGTGATATGTTATGACAACTTGAGGCCATCATGGAATATGCAATCATAGCGTTAGTTCACAGTTGTGCGGATTACTAGCACAAAAGTAGTTGACCATGCAGCAGGTGCCACTAGCGGTTTTCACGTGCCGCACAAACTCACATCCATTCCAAGAGAGACACATCTCTGTGCATGAACCTGTCAAGATTGGGCGGTCGGTGGCGCGCGTGAAACCGGCGCAGAACAATGCCATATTTGACTGCAGGGTTCTCTCTCGTAATCATGCCCTCATGTGGTATGAAAATAACAAGGTGAGTCACATCTGCCTTTGCTGTTGATTGCTCATCGTATATACCTTTTTCGTACTGAGTGATGCGTTTTTTTTTTTTTGCTATGGTGTTGATGTGCTTCCGTATTATTCAGTGACAAACAAGGCTTGCATGGCGACATAATAAAATAAAAACTACACCGGAATTCGACAGCATAGCCTTTGGATACTCTGCCCGAAATAAGTTTGTTACGGTTGTTGAAAATATGTAATAAAATAAAATTGGATGATTTGCATTTCCCAATAGGATTGAGTAGAAAAAAATCAGACTGAGCTTTAAGTTTTGATCTTTAAGCACAGATAAGCAAAAACTGTTCGACTTTTTTCAGTTTCACATTCTGGACACAAACAGCTCGAATGGAACTTACATAAACAATTGCCTTATTGGCGGTAGTGATAATCAACAGAAACAGGAAACGTGTCGTAGTTAAGACACCAGCCCACCCTCTGCTCTCAACTCCGCTGTCCACCCCCATACCCCACTCTCCACCCAGGCCACTCTCCACTCCCTAATCTCAGTTCTCCACTCTTCACTCAGCCCAGTCTCCACTCTCACTTCTCCACTCTCCGCCCAGCCCACTCTCCACTGCCCACACCCCACTCTCCACCCAGCTCACTCTCCACTCCCCACACCCCACTCTCCACCCAGCCACCTCTCCACTGCCCACACCCCACTCTCCACCCAGCCACCTCTCCACTGCCCACACCCCACTCTCCACCCAGCCACCTCTCCACTGCCCACACCCCACTCTCCACCCAGCCACCTCTCCACTGCCCACACCCCACTCTCCACCCAGCCACCTCTCCACTGCCCACACCTCACTCTCCGCCCAGCCCACTCTCCACTCCCCACACTCCGTTGTCCACTCACCGCTCTCCACTCCCCCTGTCTCCCTCCCCACTCTCCATACCCCACTCTCCACACCCCACTCTCCATTCCCCACTCTCCACCCAGCAAGATCCTCGCTACGGTAGTTTCAAGCAGTTCTGTTCTCAGCCTTGATTCTCTTTCTTTGAGCAATGTTATTATATTGGTGTTAATTTCACATCTTAAGGCCGTACTTAAGAATGATCATAAAATAAGTTGAAGTTTCATCATTCTCGTAACTTCTAACAGCATAAACAAGCGCTAGTGTTATGCCTGCCCGACTTGGCAGTCTGCCCACTGAGTAAGGTCGGGAAGTCCTTCATAGAAGCCCATTATATGTTGTCCAGTGACTGCCAGAAAAAAAGTATCCCTCGATAAAATCGCCCCTTGACCCCCCCCCCCCCCCCCGCAACCCCCCTCCTGTTTGGGTAACTGCGGAGAAAAGGACCCACCCCCAGATTTTCGCTATATACTGAGAAATTACCCCGTTTTGCGGGAAGGGGAGAGGGGGGTGACTTTTTCCCTGTAGCTTTTCCAGATCCTTCCAGCATAATCCGTAGCGATGGACCTGTGTTTTATTTCTGTAATGTTTGTTTTATTGTAAGTATACATGTATGTGTTTTACAGTTTTATCTGCAAGACACGAAGAGTAGCAATGGCACCTTCGTGAACAACCAGCGGCTGAGCAAGGCGTCGGAGGAGAGCTCGCCGCAGGAGATCAGCTCCGGCGACACCATCCAATTCGGCGTCGATGTGATGGAAAACTCACGCACTCGGGGTGAGCAAATAGGCAAGATATTTTTTACAATTACTCAGCCTGCTCAACAAGTAGAAGTGTAGTAAAAAAACAATCCCCGTTTTAACACGCAATGATCTGGATGGGATGTTTATGTTGAGACCTTTTTTCTGTACCACGGGTGATGTTTCTTTGCTGTTGTACCAATTAACAGTTTATGTTGTAGTTTACCAATCATTAACTTCAGATCATAACTTGCACGGTGTGAAAATCGGTATTTCCTGCCCCAGAAATCAGTTCATCGTGTGCCAGAAATCAGTATTTCTTGCATCAGAAATCATTAGTTTGTCTCCCAGAAATCAGTTTTACCTGTCCCAGCAATAAGTATTTCCTATCCCAGAAATCAAAGTGTTTCTTGTCCCAGAAATCAGTATTTCCTGTCTCAGAAATCAGTATTTTGGTGTCCCAGAAATCAGTATTTCTTGTCTCATAAATCAGTGTTTACTGCCCCAAAAATCGTTATTTTCTGTCTCAGCAATCACTATTTTGTGTCCCAGAAATCAGTATTTTGTATCCCTGAAATCAGTATTTTGTGTCCGAGAAATCAGTGTTTCCTACCCCAGAAATCAGTATTTCCTGTACGAGAAATTTCAGAGTGATAATATATGTGTGTTGGTTATTTTTTTAATTAAAAACAATTTGAATAACAAGCAGGAGATGGGTTGTGCTAAATATATAACACGACTAGAGTTTTCGGGTCTATCTATCTGTCAATACTTTTTTGTTAACACACTGAAGTCTACATTTCTTGATCGATTGGCGAAATATTTTACATATAGGGAGTATGGGTGCTAACATGAGTTGATATTGTAAATGAGCCACGTCGGCATGAGGACATTAACCCACCTGGACTTTAAAAATTCACGAACATGGTACGAATTGCTTAAGGGTTGTAGTCCAGCCTCACAAATTTAGATACTGGGATTGTACGCCGGCCGGGGGTCGGGGGGGGGGGGGGGAGGGGGGAGGACGTAGTCAGTTTCACTCGTCTACATGTTCTATTTATGTTTCCTACGTGCAGGGGAAACATTTTGTTTTTCTGCATTCTCTGTGTGTGTGTGTTGTAGACACCTGATTTTGTTAACAAAATAACTGTAGAACGAAACGTTGGATCAGCTTCAAACTTGGTGGGAGTATGCTTTGGGGTGGACCGAGAGTTGGGATTGTATTTGACATAAATTGGACAACGCGTGACGTGATGGGACGTCAAAATGTGACAAGTTTGTCGTTACTGTAACCAGTGTTCGCGCTGGGTTCTCAGGAAAGTGAGTCGAAAAAAGGAAAGTGTGACTCAGTTGGGTCCAGAAAAACTCGGTGGGTTCGAGTGGGTTTAAACTTGGTAGGAATATGTCTTAGGTAGGTCCGAGGGTTGGTATTTGGCATGTGTAGCGCGTATTACTCCATAAGATGTCACTATGTTTTGTAGACACACAGGATAACTCTCGAAAAGCAAGTCGGATCAGGTTCAAATTTAGTGGGATTTATGCCTTGGGTTGGTCGGCCGGTTGCTTTTGTTTTTTACGCATATTGGACAGGGCGTCAAAGCGTGAAAAATGCCTCAGCGTCACACTTGGTAGGATAATGCCTTGGATGGTCCCGACGGTTCACATTGTATTTGGATTATATTGTGTAACGCATGACGTCATATGACTTCAAAACTTGTTGTGACGTTGTTAACACGATAACTCTAACGGTAAGTTGGCTCAGATTTACACTTGGTGGGAGTGTGCCCTGAGTGGGACTATCGGTTGCTATTTAGCTACTAGTGAACAACGCGTGACGCCATATGACGTCAAAGCGTGATGGCAAACTCACGACTCACTCGCTTCTCCATCAATTTCGTGGAAGGGGGGTTCAGATTGATGAGGACTCAGATTGATGAGCAGGGACGAGGGAGGGGGGGGGGGGGGTGGGAATACCGATGCAGAATCGTTCCGCGGTGAGCGGGTAAAGCCCGCCAGTCGTGATCCGGATAAAAAAAGGATTACCGTAAGACCGCTGTAGGGACTACTTGCCTACCGGATAGAAAAGATGTACCGCGTAAATCCAGTGACCACATTGCTAAACTCATACCCTGACGTGTCTCCTTGTAGCGGTTATGGTCGGGGTTGTAAGCCTCCTGTTATGGTCATATTTACAGGTCTCAGCAGGTCTAGCTAGCGATTTGTTTCGCCATAAACTTGTTGTCATTTGGTTGCCATGTTGTTTCATATTATGTGAGTGATTAGGTAAGGGTTAAAATACTGTTTGCAGTACCTGAAAGTATTTTTCACTTTTTAAGTGGGCCATCTAATATCTTTTTTTTTTTGGGGTGTGGGGGGGGGGGGGGGTTGGGGGTGTTGCGGTTAGCAACAACAAATCACCAATGAAGTAGCTAATCGGTGATTTAGTGACCATCCAGACCCGGATAAAAATACTGCGGTAAAACCTATGTGTAGCGACCACCTTGCAGGTGAGTCACCTGTTGCACAGTTATGTAGAATGCCTTTCTAGTGTTTTTTTTCGCCGATGGGAATGTACAAGGTATATCATGGCTATAACTACACGTAGGGCACAGACCCTTAATGTAACGTTGGTTAAAAGGGTCAGGGTTGAGTTTCGAGTCGTAGCTACATTAGATGGTCGGGCAAGGGGACGGGGGGGGGGGGGGGTGATGGTAAGCAGAACAGAAAAAAAAAAACAAAATCACCAATGGAGTGGGGAATTGGTGATGTAAGGAACATCCAGACCCGGCTAAAAAAACTGCGGTAAAATCTTTTTTATAACGACCACACTCCAGAGTCGGATGAATAGACGTACGGTAAATCCCGCTTATCTTGACCGCCTTCCGGACCTGAACCTGGGTGGAGCGGGGGAGGGGGGGGGGGGGAGGGGGCTCCAAATCTCGCTGCACCGACTGTGTCATTTCAGTTTGTTCATAAAAACTTTCAGTCTGCTGTGAGACTTGGGAGTGTGCTTGAAGACATAAAAAATTGCCAAGCCAGTGGCACACCCTAGGAGTGTGCTCGAAGACAGCAAAAATTGCCCAAAGCCAAAAGGCACACCGTTCTTTGTTAAGTTGGTGGGTCAAAGGGACAAAACCGTCATCTGCAAAACTGTACTGGCGTTATATAATAGAATAAACAACTGGGAATGAATGACAGAAGTGGGGGGGGGGGGGGGGTAGGGGGAGGGGTTGGATAGGCAGAATTTCTGTCACAGGTGCATGTTGCAGCACACCTTCTTGGGCTCGCTTGCCCTAAGCATAAAATACTCGTATTTTAGCCTTTTACCAATAGGAGCTGTGTGCGGGTTATGGACAGAGCTGTTTACCGGTTGATGTGTGTTTATAGCTGGTGGCCTTTCCTTATTGATGTAACGTTTATTGTGTTTCTTTGCAGTGACGCACAGTTGTATCATAGCCACAGTGCAGCTCTTTCACCCCGATGGCACAGAGGCCAGGAGAGAGTAAGACCATTCTGTTTCGCGTGTTTTTAAAATATCGAACGTCACCTCGATCCGGTCAAATTCATAAAAAATCTCTTCTCTAATAACCACTTTATTAAAATAAGAATCCGTGTAATTTTTGTTAAGGGCGAAATAAGGTGCTATAGACAAAATCAGTCCTGTTTCCGGAGCAGACTCTTGAGACTTGTCTAAGTGAAATATGTTGAGAATCAGTAATAGAATTGTCCTTAATCCACGTCAGTCTGTCCCTGGAATGGCATGGTTTTGATGGTAGTATCGTGTGCCGCAAATAACAATAAGTATGTCAGTTGTTATTTGCTCGATATATTCTTATTATACATAAAAAGATGTATGTCACTCTTCTCTTCTTTAACAGTAATGGATGGATAGCTTGTTTCTTTTCGCGCCACAAAATTCTCCTTTCGTGTACAAGTCGTTTGCATTGACGTTATAAAAATAGATGTTCGGTTCTGCCACAGTTTCAGCCCGTTTTCACAACTCCCCGGCGGGGTGGCAGTGCAGTCTCAGGAACTCTACCAACTTTCACAATTTCTTCAGGTATTTGTTTAGTTGCTATTATTTCTTCCATCCGCAATTTTTTTTTCGTGAAAAAAGGATCTGACTATATAAATGAGATATTAGTAGAATTCTAAATTCCTTGTGTGTTTATTGAAAAGATTTTCAAAAACTGGTTTAATTGATAACAGGCTAAACCAAGTAATTATTCTGGAGTGTTATCCTTTGACTCCGTCTATAATATTAGACCAAAGGCCATGGATATATATATATATATTTGCCTCGTATTGACTTTGGTCCACCAGCTGGAGAAAAAAATCAATAATCGAAATGCGCATGCTTGGCATTTGGAAAACAATTTTGTACAAATAGGAAAGTGCGATAAGAAAAGAAATCATCATAAAAATGTGTGGACACTCTAAGTGTGTGAAGATGTGTCGTGTTGTGGTAGTGGCATTTCTCCATATATTTTAAGCAGAAAACGAGGCTTTTAATTCCAAAAAACTTTGAGTGCGCGAAAATGTTCCAGGATTAGTTGTAGTGGTAATGGCGCAAGTGGAAAGTCCCGCGGTACTCCTGCGGACACCCATCAAATGATTGGCTCCCAAAATCAGGAATGTCCTGCGGGGCTTCCGCGGATACCCGGGAATAGATTGTCCCCCAAATTGTACACAGCCCTTGAAATCACATCCTTGCCAGTGGTAAAAGCGCTACGGTGACATATCTGTAGCTGTGGCACCAGCTGTGTCGTATCACCAGCTGTAACACCAGCTGTGTCATATCACCAGCTGTAACATCATCTGTACACCAGCTGTCATCACCAGCTGTAACACTAGCTGTGTCATATCACCAGCTGTGACACGAATCGTGTTCTATCGCCATCTGTGACACCAGTTTTCATATCACCAGCTGTAGCAACAGCTGTATCATATCGCCAGCTGTAACAACAGCTGTATCATATCACCAGCGTAGGAGTACCATCATATCTGTCGTTGCTGCTGTTGCCTGACTTCGTGTCCTAATTTAATGACACTTCTTTGATGCTTTTCCTCCACCAAGAATCAATCAATAAATTAAATGGTCCAATTCTTGTGCTGCTGAGGCGGTTAATGTGTGGAATGGGATAAAACGGTGACTTTGTGAACATCAGATGAATTGAGCAAAAACAGTGAGAGCCTAGAGATATTGGTTTGCTATTAGGGCCATTGCTTTGCTGGATGAGTTTGCTGTGTAAACATCCTTGTGATAGTGCTGGCTCTTCAGACGGACCCGTCACACACAAAAAAGCCGGCTTGTTGAAGCGGTCAGGTTCCTTTGCATTGCCATTTAGATCGAGATTTATGAGCGTTTACTCACCTGTAAGCGATGGGAATGCCCCGCATTTCTGGACACACACCTGCAAGTCACCGCAGTTTTCATGCTGCAGTATATGGACTTAATTCATCACAACAGATGTGCTATAAACATTGTATTATTTCAAATAAGAATTCTGAAGCAAATAAGAAACCAGATATTTTTTGGTAGACTGTTTCGGAATAGAATACCGATAATTCGAATGTCACAGAAATCGAAACTGTTTCAATATTTCAACAGTTTTGGTTGGAATTACATAAACAATTTATTTTCTTGCCTTGTAAACAGAAAAAATGAAAAATAAAAACAATTTTTAAAACTTTAAAATTTCGAGAGGTTATTCAGTACTGAACTGCAGACATTTTAATAAAAAAATAGCCGAATTTGAATTCAGTTTTCGCATATTTTCAATTTCCTTTTTGCCGAAAAATCAGAATTTACACCGTTCAACTTATTTTCACATTTTGGTGTAAGAAAAATATAGGATTTTTTATTTATGCGACAATTGAATTATCGATAGTCTATTTCGGAATAGTTTACCAAAACATATCTGGTTTTCTTGTTTGCTTCAGAATTCTCATTTTAAATAATATTTAAAAAAAAAAGAGAACAGTGGAGATTTTATGGTGATTTTATGGTGAATTTTCTAGCCGTGACGTCCTTAACGGGCCGATCGAGTCAGGGCCTCGAAATCAGCGCTTGCTGGAGGTCCCTTGATTTCGGTCAGAAAATATTTCCGGGTCTGATAAGGTGCGGGTATGGTGACATGGACTTAAGCAAAACCTCCACATTAGGAATGCCTGTGGGATGAGGAGAAGTGTTCATTATGGAGCCCCTCTTCCCCAAACTTTTCCTTAACTAGTGTTGTCCCCTTACGGCGGTCTTATTGCGGGACATCTTCAGGTGCCTTTCTTCTCAATCCGGCCTTCAAAAGTTCAAAACAAACTGGACAAATTACCTTGGACAACGAGATCATGTTCTTATGATTTTCGTGTAAAAGTTCCTGCCTAAGAAAGTTCCTTTGCACAAGTGTCATGAAGCTTTTCACGAGTCACTTGGCAGCGGCGTTAGAAGACTAAGGGCGTATATTGAGTATTATTATGTAAGGTTTTTTTCTTTCCTTGCAGGAAGCGTTACACCGGGAGCAGATGTTAGAGAACAAGCTGGCTACCTTACAGCGCCTCGTGGATACGACACAGGACGCCTCGGAATCCGGCTGGCAGGTGAGTCTATTCTTCCTCGATATTAGCGCTCGGTTGGCAGGTGGGTCTATTCTTCTTCGAGATTAGCGCTCGGCTGGCAGGTGGGTCTATTCGTCCTCGAGGTGAGCGCTCGGCTGGCAGGTGGGTCTCTCCTTCCTCGAGATTAGCGCTCGGTTGGGAAGTGGGTCTCTCCTTCCTCGAGATTAGCGCTCGGCTGGGAGGTTGGTCTATTCTTCCTCGATATTAGCGCTCGGCTGGGAGGTGGGTCTATTCTTCCTCGATATTAGCGCTCGGCTGGCAGGTGGGTCTATTCTTCCTCGAGATTAGCGCTCGACTGGCAGGTGGGTCTATTCGTCCTCGAGGTGAGCGCTCGGCTGGCAGGTGGGTCTCTCCTTCCTCGAGATTAGCGCTCGGCTGGGAGGTTGGTCTATTCTTCCTCGATATTAGCGCTCGGCTGGGAGGTGGGTCTCTCCTTCCGCGAGATTAGCGCTGGGCTGGCAGGTGGGTCTATTCTTCTTCGAGATTAGCGCTCGGCTGGCAGGTGGGTCTATTCGTCCTCGAGGTGAGCGCTCGGCTGGCAGGTGGGTCTCTCCTTCCTCGAGATTAGCGCTCGGCTGGGAAGTGGGTCTCTCCTTCCTCGAGATTAGCGCTCGGCTGGGAGGTTGGTCTATTCTTCCTCGATATTAGCGCTCGGCTGGGAGGTGGGTCTATTCTTCCTCGATATTAGCGCTCGGCTGGCAGGTGGGTCTATTCTTCCTCGAGATTAGCGCCCGGCTGGCAGGTGGGTCTCTCCTTCCTCGAGATTAGCGCTCGGCTGGGAGGTGGGTCTATTCTTCCCGGAGATTAGTGCTCGGCTGGCAGGTGGGTCTCTCCTTCCTCAAGATTAGCGCTCGGCTGGCAGGTGGGTCTCTCCTTCCTCGAGATGAGCGCTCGGCTGGCAGGTGGGTCTATTCTTCGGCGAGATTAGCGCCCGACTGGCAGGTGGGTCTATTCTTCCTCGAGGTGAGCTCTCGGCTGTCAGGTGGGTCTCTCCTTACTCGATATTAGCGATCGGCTTGGAGGTGGGTCTCTCCTTCCTCGAGATTAGCCCTCGGCTGGCAGGTGGGTCTCTCCTTCCTCGATGTTAGCGGTCGGCTGGGAGGTGGATCTTTCCTTCCTCGAGATTAGCCCTCGGCTGGCAGGTGGGTCTCCCCTTCCTCGATATTAGCGCTCGGCTGGCAGATGGGTCTATTCTTCCTCAATATTAGCGCTGGGCTGGCAGGTGGGTCTCTCCTTCCTCCAGATTAGCGCTCGGCACTTTGTGCGGTAAGTGGAGGATTAGCTTTCTCGCCGCTTCGCCAGACAAAACTGTTCAGAATTTTAGCCTGTGAGTGAAAAATGAAATTAACGACAGTTTTGGTATGGTTTTGACGCTTGCACTTCCTTGCGTTTCTGAGCAGTCACCGGTAGGACAGATGCCTGAAGACTGCCAGGAACACAGCATTTAGCGTTATAATGACACTTTTGTGGCAGCTGCCTGTCCTGCCTAATACAAAAATTCTTGGTAAAACTTTGCAGCAAAATGAAGCAGTCCCGTGCCACATTGCCGCCTAGTTCCATCCCGAATTGTGTGAATCTCTTTAGGGTTGTTTATTCCCCACAGGTGGGGAATATATGCGATCGACGGTGTGTCGGTCTGTCGGTCTGTCATCAACAGCTTGTTAACACGATAACTTAAAAACTGCTGCAAGGATTATAATAAAACTTTTTATGCTGCTTCTATGGGCACAAACACAGATCGGTACTGCAAATGGGCCAGGTTCGTCCAAGGAAAATGCACCAGCTGGACTTAGAAAATTTCAGATCTTGATTGACTTTTAATGGCCGTGTTTAACTGATGGGGGGCCTGTGGGGAATATGTGGGTTATGTACACTGCTCTAGTTTTTGCATTGGTTATTTGGCGCTGAATGGGCTCGCCTGCCTGTCCACCGGGTTATTTCGTGGGAGGTTCGAGACAAAATTAAATGAAAAGAAAAAATGTTAAAGAAGCATTTTGAGAAGTTATTATGATTGAAAGTTAGTGTGATTGACAGTAAGTATGACTGACAGTGTGATTGATCGTTACAATATTGTGATTGACAATGAGTATGACTGACAGTATTACTGACAGTATGACTGGCAGTTACTGTGATTGGCAGTTATTATGATTAACAGTTATGATTGACAGTTATTGTGATTGGCAGTTATTATGATTGACAGTTGCTTTACTTTACAGGCATTGATTGACGAAGACCGTTTGTTGTCCAAGTTAGAAGTTCTGCAGAATCAGTTGCAAGTTTATTCAAAGGTAAATCTCGACGATAATATGACAGGCAGGAACAGTAAAGCCGTGCGCCCCCTCTGCTATGATTAATTGTAATGCTGGAAGACCAAGAAGAGGGCGCAAGGGATTTTTATATTTCCGATTACTATGTCTCAGTCAGTCACGGGTGCGTACACGAACTTATCAAAGAAGTGCTTTTAGAAAATCGCTTTAAAAAAAATAAAAAAATGCGAATATATATATATATAGATATTGGGCGTTAGTTGTGCCAAGCCCGATTTCGCTTTTGTTGGTGAGAAACGTCTCAGTGTCATATTAATTATTACGGTTCGGGCGTGGGAGGTTTTGATCATTGAGGTACGGGAGTGGGAGGTTTTGATCATTGAGGTACGGGCGTGGGAGGTTTTGATCATTGAGGTACGGGCGTGGGAGGTTTCGAATTGTTTTTTTTTTTTACTTTTTTAAGGTTAAAATATTTCGTGCTTTTTCAGAATCAAACAGAAGATTCATTACGGCAGGAATTAACTGCGCTGCAGGAGGATAAATACAACTACGAGAACACCGCAAAGGTAAACAATTGTCAGCCACGTAGAAAAGTTCGCCGTGGAACGAAAACGATGGAAGTACCAACCAAATTTCAGACTCTAAAACTTCTTGCATCAAAATGAACGGAAATAATTATTGAATTCTTTGTGGTATCTTTGTCGTAACCTAGATCATAAATAAAGGACTTTTATATTTACGTAAAATAACCAAAGTAGCAAGTGTATCGTAGTATTTTGTGTTGTAAGAATCCTTGCGGAAAGTGTATCGTAGTATTTCGTGTTGTAGGAATCCTTGCGGAAAGTGTATCGTAGTATTTCGTGTTGTAGGAATCCTTGCGGAAAGTGTATCGTAGTATTTCGTGTTGTAGGAATCCTTGCGGAAAGTGTATCGTAGTATTTTGTGTTGTAGAAATCCTTGCGGAAAGTGTATCGTAGTATTTTGTGTTGTAGAAATCCTTGCGGAAAGTTTATCGTAGTATTTTGTGTTGTAGAAATCCGTATGGAAAGTTTATCGTAGTATTTTGTGTTGTAGAAATCCGTGCGTAAAGTTTATCGGAGTATTTTGTGTTGCAGGAATCCTTGCGGAAAGTGTATCGTAGTATTTTGTGTTGTAGGAATCCTTGCGGGAAGTTTATCGTAATATTTTGTGTTGTAGGAATCCTTCCGGAAAGTGTATCGTAATATTTTGTGTTGTAGGAATCCTTGCGGAAAGTTTTAGAAGAGAAACTGGAAGCAGTTAGGAAATTATCAGATTTAGAGGTTTGTGGTCCTGGTTCTTAGTGTTTGCCGATTTTATCCAAATAATAATCAAAACATCAAATAATAATCAAAACTTATCGAAGAAAAGCAACATATTTTAGTGAAAATGTTTTGTATAATAATTTGTTTAAATGCGTAAATCATTACTGATAAATTAGGATTTGTTAAATTTTGTTCTTTTTTTCAGCGATCTTTAGGTAACAAGGAGGATGAGTGCCAGCATTTACGGCAGCTGTGCGAGTCGTCGCAGAAAAACCTGGAGGAGCTTGCGGAAAAGCACCAGGAACAGCTGCAAGAGCTGGCGAATCTGCACGAAAAAATACAGGTACTGACGGAGCCTTCGTGGCATTCACTGCATGCGGGTGGGCGTGGTGGGGTGGCGGCTGGGCGTGGTGGGGTGGCAGGGAGTGTGGTAGGGTGGCAGCGGCGTGGTGGGTGTAAGGGAGCGTGGTGGGGTGGCAGGGGATGTGGTGGAGTGGGCAGGGCGTGGTGGGAGTAACAGGGGCAGTGGGGTGGTAGGGGCGGGGTGGGGTGGTAGGAGATGTGGTGGGCTGCTCGGGGGACTTTAACATGATGGTGTTTTACAAGCGAAAAATATATGTTAATCATAAAGGCAAAGGGCATGGTCAGCACATCACAAACATGATCAGCACATGAGAAAAGTGATCAGCACGTGACAGTCATGGTCAGCACATGATAAACGTGATCAGCACGTGACAGTCATGGTCAGCACATGAGAAACGTGATCAGCACGTGACAGTCATGGTCAGCACATGAGAAACGTTATCAGCACGTGACAGTCATGGTCAGCACATGAGAAACGTGATCAGCACGTGACAGTCATGGTCAGCACATGAGAAACGTGATCAGCACGTGACAGTCATGGTCAGCATATGAGAAACGTGATCAGCACGTGACAGTCATGGTCAGCACATGAGAAACGTGATCAGCACGTGACAGTCATGGTCAGCACATGAGAAACGTGATCAGCACGTGACAGTCATGGACAGCACATGAGAAACGTGATCAGCACGTGACAATCATGGTCAGCACATGCCAAACATAAAGGCCTCAGCGTGAAAAATAAGCAAAATATTCCATGTCAAAGATAAACAACAAAACAAATGAATTAGAAAAACTTGATATGTGTTCAATGTGTTGTTAAGATGAAAAAGATGGCGTCACCGAAAAGCCTGTATATTACAAGACCTCCGATTCTTGGTCTCAGTTGTCTTGAGTTTCACTGTCATGCTCCAAGCTTCAGGTATTTTGAGACACCATATGTGAGATTTTTTGTTTTTTTCTCTTCAGGAGGCGGACAAAGCTCACAAGGCGGAGATGGAGGCGCTGAATAATGAGAAGGAGGAGCTGTGGTCCAAGCTACAGGACATGGTCAAACAGGAGAGCATCCTACAGGCCAAGGTAAGGGTGTGTGTGTGTGTGTGTCAGGGTGCTGTGGTCCAAGCTACAGGACATGGTCAAACAGGAGAGCATCCTACAGGCCAAGGTAAGGGGCGTGTGTGTGTGTCAGGGTGCTGTGGTCCAAGCTACAGGACATGGTCAGACAGGAGAGCATCCTACAGGCCAAGGTAAGGGGGTGTGTGTGCATTGAGAGAGAGAGAGAGAGAGAGAGAGAGAGAGAGAGAATCAGAAAGAGAGGAGAGGGAGAGAGAGAGGAACAGACAGACATACAGATAGACAAATAGGATTGACTGATGTGTTAAGGAAGTGAAGGATGTGCTGTTGAATGAAGATTAAGCAGTGCTTCTCCTTTAACCTGATGTATCGTTTTCGTTGTCATGAAGGTGGAGTCGCTTCAAGCCGACAACGATTTCACGAAGGAGCAGCTGGCCAATATGAGAGCCAAGATGGATTCTATAAAAGAAACGTCACACGACAGTCTGCGCATTCCAGAGCTCATGAGCCAAGGTAAGGGCGGGGGAGGGGGGAGGGTGGGGAGGGGGAGGGGGCGATTGTTGTGGGTGGGTGGTGAAGGGGTAGGGGCTGTCGCTGCTTTTGAGCGGGTCCTTGCACATGCAAGCGTCGTTTTGCGTAAAGTAAGAACAGGTTGATGAGCACTGGAGTTGTGACGGGAACCAACGTGTGTCGTTCTAGCAACGCGCTCGTGCTTCGGTCAGGTGTTGACAGATAGGTGTGAAGTCTACGAGGGTGTTATTGTTTGTAGGCATTCAAGTGGAGATGGTGAATCTGTTAGACCTGCAGCGTCTTCACAGCGGGGCTTCTAGTAGCGACAGCGATTCGGAAAAAGACGACAATGACGTAGAGATGAAGGTAAGTGGCGGAAGTTGCCGAACATGGTACCCCACTCACAGACCCAAGTTGTACCTGTGTGAAAAAAAAAGAGCGAGTTATAGATAGAATGATATGGAGGCAGTTGTTTTAAATTGCTATTTAGGTATTGACCATTGTTGATATCGTACAGAATTGTTGATATGACGCTTTATTGTTGATATCTCGCAGAATTGAGGATTTCGTGCGGGACTGTTGATATGACTTAGAACTGTTGATATCAAGTAGAAATGATCATCTCACGCCGCATTGTTGATATCACACGGCGTTGTTGATGTCATGTGGCATTGTTGATGTCATAGAGCATTGTTGATATCACACAGCATTGTTGATGTCATGTAGCATTGTTGATGTCATGGAGCATTGTTGACATCACACAGTATTGTTGATGTCATGTAGCATTGTTGATGTCATGGAGCATTGTTGATGTCATGGAGCATTGTTGACATCACACAGTATTGTTGATGTCATGTAGCGTTGTTGATGTCATGGAGCATTGTTGGTGTCATGGAGCTTATTGACATCACACAGTATTGTTGATGTCATGGAGCATTGTTGACATCACACAGTATTGTTGATGTCGTGTAGCATTGTTGATGTCATGGAGCATGGTTGATGTCATGGAGCATTGTTGACATCACACAGTATTGTTGATGTCATGTAGCATTGTTGATGTCATGGAGCATTGTTGGTGTCATGGAGCTTGTTGACATCACACAGTATTGTTGATGTCATGGAGCATTGTTGACATCACACAGTATTTTTGATGTCGTAGCATTGTTGATGTCATGGAGCATTGCTGATGTCATGGAGCATTGTTGACATCACACAGTACTGTTGATGTCATGTAGCATTGTTGATGTCATGGAGCTTGTTGACATCACACAGTATTGTTGATGTCGTAGCATTGTTGATGTCATGGAGCATTGCTGATGTCATGGAGCATTGTTGATGTCATGGAGCATTGTTGATGTCATGGAGCATTGTTGATGTCATGTAGCATTGTTGATGTCATGTAGCATTGTTAATGTCATGGAGCTTGTTGACATCACACAGTATTGTTGATGTCACGTAGCATTGTTGATGTCATGTAGCATTGTTGATGTCATGTAGCATTGTTAATGTCATGGAGCTTGTTGACATCACACAGTATTGTTGATGTCTAGCAGGACTCCGGGGCGAAGGAAGTGGCGGACGCGCTGGCGGATCTGGACTTTGAGCTGGACAGCCAGGACGTCGATGAGGACGAGGACAGCATGAACGAGAAGGAACTCAGAGGTTCGTATTATCGTTCAAAACGGGGTTGGTGGGGGGTGGGGGGGGGCGGCTTATAACGCACAGGGAGCGGGGTGACGGGGGTGATGGTGGTGCTATATATTGTTTAAATATAGTAAAAAAAATTGATTAATTCTTTCGATCTATGTATTGGTGCAATCAGCGGTTTATGCTAAAATTTCCAGCGAAGTCTCGCTTCTTATGGTAAGACATGGTTCTCAGGTGTATTATATCATACAGGAAGGGTACTGTGGTTGTAAGTCCGTTTGTAAACCTGGAAGTGTAATGTATTTTTGTGTCTATTGACCTTCGTTTTCACCCGTAAAATGGTGAATTCTGTGCTGGAGGTGTATGGTGTTGTTGTCAGTGTCGTCTCGAGAGTTTTCTACGGGCGGGCGTTTATTCTATTTTTGGCACATTTCCATTTCCAAAAAAAAAAAAAAAAGAAAAGATAAGTATTGCTGTAGCAAACAGCTCATCAAAGTATACGATAGACTGGCGATGTTTGTCATGTGTGTTTCGGTTTCAAGCCTGTTATTGTTAAGCATAATTTTGGGAATGGTGAATTTTTAGGAAAAGCGGTGTAGTGAAATTTTCAAATCTCGAGACCTGTGTGATGCTTTGTTTTGTTCCTTCCTACTCGTGTGTCTTACTTTAAGTGTTGTCACATCCGACGACATGCTGGAGGCTGTTGCAGTGTTTTTCCCAGAGGGGGTTTAGGGGATTTCTCCCCATCTCTCATCATTTTAGCCCCCTTTCCGGAACACGAGGGGGCTAAAAAATCCCCCACTGAATTTGAAAAAGCCCCTTTTTGTTCTACTGAGGGGGATTTTTGTTCGATGGTTGGATGAGCATTACAATTTAATTGGTGACCACTGGTCATTTTACACACCACAATATGTGTGGAATCGTTTCATATTTACGAGAACGATCCCGAAAATCTTCCTTTCTGGTGAAAACAAAACAAAATGGCTACGGTTTAGAATAGATTAATTGAACATTAGTACTTTTGTATCTTGTGTAGGATTCCTACGACATCCCCTACCATGGGGGAAAGGCCCAATTTATTTACCGAGGGGGATACTAAGCCCCCTGTCTTTACATCCTGGGCAAAACACTGCTGTTGCGTCTGAGGGAGTGAGGGGCGGGGATTGAGAAATGCAAACATATTGAGCTTAGTAAGATCTTCAAATCTTTGCTGTTTCTACCAGCATAGATTTTAAATATTTAAACATGTTATTGATTGTAAGCCGTAGGGTGTGACACGTGTTCGGATTTGTTTACGTTCTGCTCTGACGTCATTCTACCTGAGATATTTGAGATTTTAATGGTCTAATTTTGCTCACCCGTTATCTCGAAAGCCGGGTCAGACTTGACCAGCAAATTCTGTAGTGCTTTGATGTAGAAATATTGTAGATTGAAAAAGACCAATTTTGATGAAGACATTTTGTAATATAGCTCGATACTGTTACCAGAGTAGAGTTGTTTGGAGGAGGGGAGGGGGGTGTTGGGGTGGGGATGGGCATGTCGGCGTCTGTCGGCTTTACTCGGCTTTTGGGATAAAGGCGCAAGTACTTCTCTCTCCACTGTGTACATACGTCACATATTGCACTTTTATGTAGATTGTTTAGACGAATTGTGTGAATTGTCGTCACACCCTCCCGACTCCATGGCCGATTCGGACGCTGACCAATCAGCGACTCCTTCTACTTTCGACCAATCAGGTGCTTCTGACTTTACAGATACCCTAAAGCCAGGTACATGTATATAATGTATTCAATTTCAATTCTTCTCATGTACATTGGTTTGCTCCGAGTAATTTTTCTGTTTGTTTTTCTGTGTGTTTTCATGATTTAGTTTGTTTTGTTTTGTCATAATTGTTTTGATGCTGTGTTTAGAATGATTTAGCTGGCCGCGGACAAGCCAAAAAAAAAAAAAAAATAATGTCAGCATTGACACCCAAACGTATATGTTTATATTTGGAAAAAAAGCATACAGAGGTATTTTCTCACCATTAACACACGCCGAGAGACCAGTCCTTCCGTTCTGTCCATGCATGTTGTCACTTGACTAGTGATGCCCGAGTCAGTTCGCACCCAAGTCAGATCGCACCAAAACAGACAACTCGTTACCCGCACGCCTTCATTGAAGCATGTCAAGAGTGTAGTTCGGGCAGATCTTATATTAGGCATGGTTTTTTCTTTTTTTTTTTGGGGGGGGGGGGAATATATATAAATATAAAAACCATCTGGGACAGTTTTACATGTGCATGTGCCTAATGGCAGTTATCTTACCTTTCTTTGGATACGACTTGACCATTCATGGGCACGACTCGGATCTCTCGTAGGCACGGATTGACAACTGGTGGGTACGACTTGACCACTTACGAGTACGAGTTGACCACTCCAGGGCACAAATTGATCACTCATAAGACCAGCCTCGGTGGCCTAGTGGTTAGAGTTTCCGCCTCAAGACTGGAAGATCGTGGGTTCAAACCCCGGTCGGGTCATACCTAAGACTTTAAAATTGGGACTCCTCCTTGCTACCCTGTGAGGCACTCCACATGTAAGGGTAAGAAGGAGGGCTGGAATGCCCCATTTCAGTATAATGTGGCAGGGGGATCCCGATATGACCACAGATCCCTTTAGAAAGGGATCTAAAGAACAATACAATACAATCATAGGACGACGTGACCATTTATGGGAACAACTTGACCACTCGTGGGCCACTGTCGGTGACGATTTGACGTCTCAAGGGCACGACTTGACCACTCTGGGTGACGTTTTGACAGCTAATGGGCATGATTTTACCACTCTCAGTGACGATTTCGACGTCTCAGGGGCAGGACTTGACCACCCCTGGTGACGACTTGACGTCTCATGGGCATGATTTGACCACTCTCAGTGGCGATGTGACGTCTCATGGGCACGACTTGACCACTCTGGGTGACGTTTTGACGTCTCACGTTCATGACTTGACCACTCTGGGTGACGTTTTGACATCTAATGGGCAAGAGTGGACCACCCTTGGTGATGATTTCGACGTCTCAGGGGCACGACTTGACCACTCTCGGTGACGTTTTGACATCTCATGGGCACGACTTGATCACTCTCGGTGACGTTTTGACATCTCATGGGCAAGAGTTGACCACCCTTGGTGACGATTTGACGTCTGAGGGGCACGACTTGACCGCTCTCAGTGACGTTTTGACATCTCATGGGCACGACTTCACCACTCTCGGTGACGGTTTGACATCTCATGGGCAAGAGTTGACCACTCTTGGTGACGATTTGACGTCTCACGTGCACGACTTGACCACCCAAGAATGCGTCACGTTTCTAATACACACACCTTAACTAATCATGGCTAAGATTTGAAGAAGACTATGAGTACGACTTGTCCAAATCTAGTGCGACCTGCTTTGGATACGGCTGGTCTTGAGCATGACTCGTCCAAGAAGCTTAATTTTTATGGTGAAGATACTAGATGATTTTAATTTTAAGCGATGCTTTTTGTCATTTGAGGAAACGGTATAGTGCTATTGTGTGTCTCTATTTCCAGAGAAGCTTCGAGATACCCAGGAATCTATCGAGCATTTCAAAAGTAAGCACCGTTCTCAAACTCTCAATAAAAGGGAATGTTTCAAAACCAATAAAAGCAAGAAATGAGTAACATCTTCCTCAATAAAAGGTGTTTGAATTTGAAAGACTGTAATTTAACGGCATACAAGGCGCCCCGCATATAAGGCACAGGCAGCCCAAAATCGCCAGTTATAAATAAAACGGCATATGCAGCTCACTTTATTTTACACTAAATTGTTTTGGGCCCAAATGCCATCCTTGTTTCAATTTTTGATCTCGGGAATTAGGTCTTTGCTATCTCGTGATTTATTCATGTTTTTATGGTTTTAAACACCCAGCACGTTTTCTGAAACCGTGATAAAAACAAGTATGTCAAAATACCCTTGTCTGAAAGAAAAACAGCATATATGGCGCAGAACGGTGTTTCATTTGCCATTAATTACGGTACGTGTTTTACTGAGCGTGGAAGCCACATAGCTGATAGATATATGTGCAACACTCTTTTAAGTTTTTCGCAAATATAAAAAAATATGTTGTTTTGATTGGCAGAGTTGCTGCGTGAGTCAGAGATCAAGCAAAACGAAAGCATGGCCAAAATAAAGCAGCTGCAGAGTAAGTGACAGTGACCCTGGTGAAAGTGCTGAAAAATGGTCACGTGGTGAAAGTGGTGAGAAGTGGTCACGTGGTGAAAGAGCTGAGAAGTGGTCACGTGGTGAAAGTGCTGAAAAGGTGGTTACGTGGTGAAAGTGCTGAAAAGGTGGTCACGTGGTGAAAGTGCTGAAAAGTGGTCACGTGGTGAAAGTGCTGAAAAGGTGGTCACGTGGTTAAAGTGCTGAAAAGGTGGTCACGTGGTGAAAGTGCTGAAAAGTGGTCACGTGGTGAAAGTGCTGAAAAGTGGTCACGTGGTGAAAGTGCTGAAAAGGTGGTCACGCGGTGGAAGTGCTGAAAAGGTGGTCACGTGGTGAAAGTGCTGAGAAGTGGTCACGTGGTGAAAGTGCTGAGAAGTGGTCACGTGGTGAAAGTGCTGAAAAGGTGGTCACGTGGTGAAAGTGCTGAAAAGGTGGTCACGTGGTGAAAGTGCTGAAAAGTGGTCACGTGGTGCAGCTGCTGAAAAGTGGTCACATGTTGAAACTGCTGGAAAGTGGTCACGTGCTAAAAGTGCTGAAAAATAGTCACGTGGTGCAAGTGGTCATATGTTGAAACTGCCGAAAAGTGGTCACGTGTTGGTCACGTGATGAAGCGGCTGAAAAGTGGTCACGTGGTGTAACTGCATAAAATTAGTCACGTGGTGAAACTGCTGGAAAGTGGTCACATGGAAAAAGTGCTGAATAATAGTCACGTGGTGCAAGTGGTCATATGTTGGAACTGCCGAAAAGTGGTCATGTCTTGGTCACGTGATGAAACTGCTGAAAAGTGGTCACATGGTGAAATTGCATAAAATTAGTCACATGTTGAAACTGCTGGAAAGTGGTTACGTGGTAAAAGTGCTGAAAAAGTCACGTGGTGCAAGTGGTCATATGTTGAAACTGCCGAAAAGTGGTCACGTGTTGGTCACGTGATGAAACTGCTGAAAAGTGGTCACGTGGTGTAACTGCATAAAATTAGTCACGTGGTGAAACTGTTGAAATAAACTGCTGAAATAAACTGCTGAAATAAAACAAACAGAAAAAGTATCTTACATGATAAATTGCGCATACTGTGCTGGTGCTGGAGTGTAGGGTGATGCTTGTTTCGGTGCTATAGTGTAGGGTGATGCTTGTTTCTTGTGATCAGACGAGCTGAAGACTGTGAAAGCTGAGTCGTGTGGTTACGTGGAGAAAATCCACAGCCTCGAGGAGTCACTCAGTGCGTCGGAGTCGCAGCTCAGCAGCATGGTGGAGCAGGCACAGCAAGACCTCAGAGGTACGTGTCTCCATGGAAACTGCCACTCGTGCGTAGGAAAATGTAACCCAGGGAACTTCTAGCGAAATGTCAAGTTAATGAATAATAATAATAATAATAATAATAATAATAATAATGAAAACTGTGAAACTTGTCGTTCCCAAGTTTCTATTTTCGTTTTTGCATAAATTTATGCGATTTCTTTGCAGTGCAACTGGAGGAATCTGAAAAACAAAAGCAAAGTCACGTGACGCTGACGTCCGATTTGCATCGTGAGTATTATCACACACACAGTCAACGGTATGGTGCGGATTATCGCACACACAGTCGAAGGAATTGTGCAGAGTACAGGCTTTATTTTCAAAAACTTTTAATGTCAGTTGGAGCGTTATGTAGTTACGTACAGTTAAAAGAAGAAAAAGACGCATTGTCTTGTTAAAAAAGTGAGCTTGAAAAGATGTACATGGTTTTGAGTGAACAACTTCAAGGGTTTCGGTGCTTGTTCCGAAGCAGGATTTTCAGTATCTCAGGTGGAGATAAAACAAAGAAATAAAAAAAAAAATGGACAAAAACGGGTTTCTGTCCGACAGTGTGCATTTTCGGATGTGAATAATTTATTTAAATAGCTTTTCAAAAAAAAAAAAAAAAAAAAAAGAAAAAAAAAAGAAAAAAAAGAGTACTTGTTACGAAGTGGTTGTGGTTTTGTGTACGTGGTTGTGGTTTTGTGTACGTGGTTGTGGTTTTGTGTACGTGCAGTTTTAGCTTTCAAACTTGACACTTCACAGTTGTCCATGTCAGAATGTAACCTCTCATGGTTAATCTGTTGGCAGAAGAAATCAAACGATTAGAGGTGGAGTTAGCCCAGCAGGGCGTTCCCGAGTCCAGTGCTGAAGGTACCCTTCAGCGGACCAGCAGTGCAGAGACGCGGGGCTCACAAGACGTCAGTCTCAAGCTAGAACTCGCCAAAGTCACAGGTCAGTGTTGGTCTTAGCGATGGGTCACATTGGATGATGTGTGTGACGTGATCAGTGTCACATTGGATGATGTGTGTGACGTGATCAGTGTCACATTGGATGATGTATGTGACGTGATCAGTGTCACATTGGATGATGTGTGTGACGTGATCAGTGTCACATTGGATTATGTGTGTGACGTGATCAGTGTCACATTGGATGATGTGTGTGACGTGATCAGTGACTGGTGGTGTTTTTTTTTTCTGGTCTCTTTTGCGGTTTTCGTTGAAGAATGTCGTAGCCCTGAAATTATTATTGTTATGTTTTTTTTTATTGTGTGTCTTCTATATTTCAATTTCATCAGAGTGCAAGTTGGTATTTATGTTTCCCCCCCCCCCCCCGTAGAGGGGAACTTTTTGTTTTTGTACTTTCTGGTTGTGTGTACGTGTCTGTAGTATGCGTTTCTGTTGTAGACACTTGATTTTATTAACACTATTAGCTGCCGAACAGCAAGTCGGATCAGCTTCAAATTTGGTCGGAGCATGACTTCAGTTGGTCCGCAACTTGGGATTGTATTTCACCAATATGAGATAACGCATGACGTCATAGGAAAAACGTGAAAAATGCGTCATCACTGTAATTCAAAACAAAACGTCGGATCAGCTTTTTTTGGTAGGATGGGTTCGACCGTTCATATTGTATTAGACGTATACAGCGCAAATCATGATGTCATATGACGTCAGAACGTGCTGTGTACACGTTGTTAATACGATAGCTCTGGAGCGGCAAATAGTATCAGCGTCAGACTTGGTGGGATTATGCCTGGGGTGGAACTGACGGTTGTCTGTTGTAGTTGTTGCATATTGGACAGTGCTTGACGCCATATGACGTCAAAACGTGATTGCAAACTCGCGCCTCTCCCGCTTCTGCTATGAATTATGGGGAAGGGAGGCTCGGTAGCACTCAGATTGATGATTGGCGGAGGTCAGAGTCGGGGGTGGGGTACCGATGCAGAGCCATTCTGAGGTGAGCGAGTGGAGTTTGGATTTTGATAAGCGCAGGAGGAGGGAGGGCAGGGGGGGATGGGGGGGGGGAGTAGGCGATACTTTTGTTCCTCAGTGTCTCAGTGTATCGCTGGCTCAGTGTCTCAGTGTATCGCTGGCTAGGGCAAAGCATGACACAGCTTACTTACTGTTCCCTTCAGTTGTTGATCCGCTTCTAGAGAGATGCGTGTTATTGGTAACTGACAAGTAAATAGCTCTTTCATATATGGGAGCAGTTATGTAACCTTATGTTGGATTATTTGTGGTGCCTGGAAGTACTTTTCATTTTTAAGTGGGTTACTTGCTGTTTTGAGTTGGCAAGCGGCTCAAAAGTTTTGCATCAAAATGTTCCTTCTGTCCCCCTCCACTTATAATTGTGCAATTTTACAAAATTGTCTGAAAGAAACTTTGTAAACGGAAGGAGGGACAAGCAGTGGAAAAGGAGGGGGGGGGGGGGGGGGGTGCTGTAGGGGAAAAAATTTTTGCTTACAGAAACAAAATGGCAGTGGCTTATGAAAAACGGCAGTGGTTAGTAAAAATGTTTGGCATGTTCGGGTACACTGATGTTGTTGTGCACTGGCCGGTCTAGTTTTAAGGTTGTGCTTATTTGTGGACAGCAGCTGTGCTAAAGCTTAAATGCCTCGCCGTCTTTGTGACGTCATTCGTGACTGTAAAAGATGTAACAAAGCGTCATTTTTTTTCATATGCCGCTTTCGCGTATCATTCTCGATAAAACAAAAATATGTGGTATTATATTTTATTTCCGTAGATAAAGTTGGAGATCTCGAGGCCTCCTTGGAACATAAGCAGTGTGAGAGCACATTGCTGAAAGGTAGCAGTGTATCTAGTTAATGTCATATGGCTTCACTTGAAATATTTCCCCCCATTAAAAACATGTTTGGTTTTAGTATTACAGTAGGCAGACTTCACGTTTTTTTTATTACTGACGCTGTAATAGTTTGTATTCATGAATGATTGAGCGACGCTGCGAGACCTACCTTTGTACAGTTCATCAACGATCATGTCCGTTTTTACCCCTGGGTTAAATAAATGTTATTCGAATCCAAATGTACACCAGTTTTATGCGTGGACTTGGGGGATTTGTGTTAAGGAGCAGATGAGTCATAAATTCATGAGCATGCCCTGTCAGTTTTGAAACTATGACGATGACAGACAGGTGTGTACAAACCCCCAAAATATACAGATCAGTAGGAGAGGGGGCGAGGTTTCAAAAGGTATTTGCCAGACAGGGCGTGGCTTGGGATGTCAATCACCGCGTATGCTTTTGTGAATACAGACTTTCCTGCTTTACACACTTGCTATAATTTCGTTCAAGTGCAGATGTGACAGTTATTTTATGTATAACTTTGATCTAAATAGGTAAAGCTTTAATTTTGTATAATAATTATGCACAATTTTGGATCAATTATTTTGCTGAGCACCGGCTCATTTGCTATTGATGTGCCACCAATAGGAAGGCCAGCACGTATCACGTGACTCAGGTGGATGCCGACTACGTCATGTTTGTCTTGGGTCCGTATAAACTCATCCTGTCCAGTTTGGGTCCGTATAAACTTATCCTGTCCACTCTGGGTCCGTATAAAGTCGTTCTGTCCAGCTTAGGTCCGTATGTAAGTCGTCCTATCGATTATATTTTCGAATCTTCTCCCAACTTGCCAGACGCCGAGCCTGGTATAAACAGATATATAAAAAAACGTTCACTAAACAACATGCTGATCTGTTGCATGGAGACGACGGTTTGAAATCATTTTTACACTTCGTTTATGTGATTTTCTTCTGTTGTCAATTTAGGGCAGTTTTTTTCATTCTAATGAAATGTCATGTATTACTGGTAGAAAAAAAGTAATGGTAACTTAGTCTTCTGGTCTAATACGGTACATATTGTCTAATGTGTGTCTACTTAATCTACTATTAAATGCGTTACAAAGTGCTTCTACTTTATTATGTGTTTAAACTAGATCAGATATAAAATATGCAAAATATGAATGGAGGCAGCGAGGTCATATTTTTGTTTAGAGTCTGATTTGCGTGTATAATCATTATAGGGTGGAACCAGTTGTCGATAGGAGGGTAGTAAAAGGTAATACATTACCCTCGCGTTAATTCAAATCCAAAGTCAATACATAACCCATATGATAATTCAAATTCAAAGATGTACATTACCTATCTGTTAATTCAAAGGTAATGCATTACCTCCCAGTAATTCAAATTCAAGGGTAATATTTCCCGCGTGATAATTTAACTGATAAAGTAATACATTGCCCACCTTGTAATTCATGTTCAAAAGTAATACATTACCCTCGTGGTTATTCAGATTCGTCGGTAAAACATTACCCACTTGGTAGTTCAGTGCTAATACATTGCCCACATTGAAATTCAGATTCAGAGGTAATGCCCTTTACCATTACGCTGGTTGTCTGCCCCACCATTTTTCGCATATTTTGGTGCACTTTTCTGAAAAGATGCAGAGGTGGATGCTACGGGTAACTTATCCTTCCATCCGTCTATCAGTTCTTGTCACCACAGTATCTTCTGTTTTGCAGTAGCCGTGACAGAAGTAGCACCACTATTAATAAAACTTTGTCACTGCATTTTCTCAATGGAGTTTCTTTTGCTAGCACTAAATAAATTTCCGAGGATTTACAGCCTCTCGCTTTTATACACAGTAGTACAGTTAAGTCTTGTGCACAATAAGTGGCATTCTTTTCTTTGTTTTTATTTCGGATCCCGTGGCAACTTTTGAACCTGTCTGCTTAACTTTGTAAGTTGCGTAGCAACGGATAAGTCACGTGGTACTGCAATTCTCTTTTTCCAAATTTTATCACGTGTTGATTGTTGGGAAAAGGTTAAGTTTGTCAGCAACAAAGATCTGCTTTCGAAACTAAATCCTACCTCATTCAAAATCCTTGCTTGTGCAGTGTTTACTAAAATACAATAATGACATATTTTCGTGGAATATACTTGCTGTATGTCCAGTATTTTTATGTTTAGAAACAGTCTTCGACATAAAAAGAATAATAAAAAAAAACCTACACACAGATGTCTACTGATGCATGAGTGCTTTAGACACTGTAAGGATACGAGTTAAAAAAATTGAGTCGCGTCTGTGAAATACCTCGAATGTTTTGTTTCTTGTTGCAGAGTTACTGCACGAATCGCGGACGGAACTGACATCCAAGAAAGAGTATATCACAACATTAGAAGGTTGGTGGCAGACTGTTTGCGTTCCAATGTCAGATATGTTTTGGCGTCGTGCCTGGGGTAAATTGTCATGGCGTCCAGGATAATGATCTATCATTGTATATACCTTAAGGATGTCTTTACCTGCAACTGAGCCATAAGTGGCTGCCATTCGTGACGTCATTCCTTCCTCTGTTTCAAGCGGCAGCCCTTTCAATTGTTCATATTCTACGTCTGTCATTGTTGGGCCGAAAGCTCTCAGTTTCATTTGCTGGTTCATTGAATTTGAGCCGATAACATGTAGAATTCACTGGTTCGGCCAGTCAGATGTAGAATTCACTGGTTCGGCCAGTCAGATGTAGAATTCACTGGTTCGGCCAGTCAGATGTAGAAATCACTGGTTCGGCCAGTCAGATGTAGAATTCACTGGTTCAGCTAGTCAGATGTAGAATTCACTGGTTCGGCCAGTCAGATGTAGAAATCACTAGTTCGACCAGTCAGATGTAGAAATCACTGGTTCGGCCAGTCAGATGTAGAATTCACTGGTTCGGCCAGTCAGATGTAGAAATCACTGGTTCGACCAGTCAGATGTAGAATTCACTGGTTCGGCCAGTCAGATGTAGAATTCACTGGTTCGGCCAGTCAGATGTAGAAATCACTGGTTCGACCAGTCAGATGTAGAATTAACTGGTTCGGCCAGTCAGATGTAGAAATCACTAGTTCGACCAGTCAGATGTAGAATTCACTGGTTCGGCCAGTCAGATGTAGAATTCACTGGTTCGGCCAGTCAGATGTAGAAATCACTGGTTCGGCCAGTCAGATGTAGAATTCACTGGTTCGGCCAGTCAGATGTAGAATTCATTGGTTCGGCCAGTAAAATGTAGAATTCACTGGTTCGGCCAGTCAGATGTAGAAATCACTGGTTCGGCCAGTGAGATGTAGAAATCACTGTTTCGGCCAGTCAGATGTAGAAATCACTGGTTCGGCCAGTCAGATGTAGAAATCACTGGTTCGGCCAGTCAGATGTAGAAATCACTGGTTCGGCCAGTCAGATGTAGAATTCACTGGTTCGGCCAGTCATATGTAGAATTCACTGGTTCGGCCAGTCAGATGTAGAATTCATTGGTTCGGCCAGTCAGATGTAGGTTCGGCCAGTCAGATGTGGAATTCACTGGTTCGGCCAGTCAGATGTAGAATTAACTGGTTCGGCCAGTCAGATGTAGAAATCACTGGTTCGGCCAGTCAGATGTAGAACTCACTGGTTCGGCCAGCCAGATGTAGAAATCACTGGTTCGGCCAGTCATATGTAGAATTCACTGGTTCGGCCAGTCAGATGTGGAAATCACTGGTTCGCCCAGTGAGATGTAGAATTCACTGGTTCGGCCAGTCAGATGATGGGAGAATCGGCCTGCCCTGTTTGTCCACCTCTCTGGATAGTAAGAATTCAAGGGCACAAATCGGGGTAAGGCTGCAGGGGAAAGAGCACTACGATGCCTAAAAGAATTGCTTAAAGAGCACTGCGATGCTCAAAAGAATTGCTTAAAGAGCATTACGATGCTCAAAAGAATTGCTTAAAGAGCACTGCGATGCTCAAAAGAATTGCGTTAAGAATATATTGAAAGTGTGGTTTGCTTCCGTATTTTCCCCAAGGTCGAATAGAGGCAGCAAATGCACGGCTCCTTCAAAAAGAAATGGAGGCAGTGTCACTCCAGGCTCAAGTATCCAAGGTCACAGACGAGGTCAGGATGAAAAGTGGGCACGTGGATGAATTGCAAGGTATGTGCTCCTCCCTCCCCCCCCCCCCCCCAACCGCAACTGACAACCCTATGGTTCTGTTCACAAGAAAAGTTGCAAACTTGTCAACGACTGAAAATACTGTTGTTCTTGGGCTGTTGTGTCTGCGTGCCCGTCACGTCATAGCTTCTACATCATAATATTGAGGAGTGATTTTGTTCTAAACCCCACCCGAAAATCCGAACCAGTTGGTTAATATGGTCTCAACGCGCTCCCAACCCCCGCCCGAAAATCCGGACTACTTGGTTAATATGGTCTCAACATACTCTGAACCCTCATCCGAAAATATGGCGTTGAAGCAAAGGATCAATGTGCTGTGTCAGCAAGATTCCTATGTTTCATGCAGGTAGTCGCCACCCCCCAAGCCTCCCCCCCAACCCTCCCTCTCCCCCGCTCTCATGCACGCTAATCAATGATTGTTTTTTCACATTTATGAAGTCTTGTTCTTTCAGACCAACTGAATCGTGCAGAACTGACCACGAAAGAGGTCAAAGAGCAGATTCTTGCTTTGCGAGGTGAGCACTGTGACTTGTTTACTCTGCATGGCCTTCCGTTCGCCTCTAGCTCGAGCCACACTCTCTGTATATATATATACTGTTACACACTTTATGTATTATGTATGTTTCGCGTGTCAAAGGCAGGGGTAGCTTCTATGTGTATTCGATACCATCAAGCATTGGGCGATAAATGGAGAACTTGACTGCACGGGGGGGGGGGGGGCGATAAAATGAGAATTTGGGTAATAATATAATAACATATGGGTGAAGGTGTGAGGGCAGGTAACTCCGTGAATACATGCCGAAGGTGAGTAAAGGAGTCATCAGCTGTTTTGTGAAATGGCGGGGGGGGGGGGGGGGTCTGGACTCACAAACTGTTGGACAAATTGATCCTGTACAAAAAGTACAGGAAGCTAGAAAACTTTCCGTGTTGCGCAGGTTTCATTATAAAAGTGTATGGTGTGATTCTGAAGCTTTGTTTAAAAAATACGACATGCTTTTCACAGTGTTATGTTTTTACTTGTTTGTCAGTTCAATGCTTTATCTCTGGGTGGGCGGGATTTTGTATAAAATCATTGAAACTTCATTCTAACACAATTTGATTGATTTTTCTTGTGATGTTCAACTGATTATGTTGAATTTATTTTCGTTAGATTATTCGTTGTCATATTTAGAAAATGAAGTTGTTGAGGAAGACGCCAAATGGCATTTCGTTGAGCTTTTTTTTTTTTTGCGTAATGTTGTTTGGTTCGATTTTTAACAAGTTTAAAACAACGAGGTGGCGAGTGTTGGGTAAAGGGATAACACGTGTTTGCTTTTTCGTGTGCGAGCTATGAAATACATCTACAGTAGTCGGATAAAGAGAATGAACCCCCCCCCCCCCAAAAAAAAAAAAGTGGGCAGCACAATTTATAAAGTTCTAGGTCTAACAACCGAAATGTGTGGCGATAATGGAGCAATCTGTTTCGACATGAGGTGTACTTCAGTCACTTGTTTCGATTAATAGCCATTTGACCAGCCAGCATTCTTGCTTCTGTGACTGAAATCGTTGTCATGGCCAAACGAAGACACCACGTTATGGTACTGAAAGTGAGATGGGCCAAAGTGGGCAAAAATAAGCGCGCGCTTTTCTTCTGCAAACAGCCCAGTTCATTGATTTTATCCCATTCCCGTTGCATGCCCTGTTTTACTGCGCGCGCTGCATTGTTGGCCGCGCTCGCTTTGGCATACCGAGTGATGGGGGAGTTCTAAACTGCCAGTCCTCATTATCTCTGCCCCCTACCCTGGGGGGGGGGGGGAGGGGAGGGTTGGGAGTTACCATTTGTGTTTGTTGGAGTAACATCGGTTATAACACTCCCCAGTCCTGTGTATAGAAATGTTAGACAAATTGGGAGTTGTCTTTGTGCAAGTGAATTGCCCTGACAACTTTCTTGAAGGTCAGATTGGCCTGAGTCGTCGTTACGACAGGTGGCGCTTTGGAAGCGCTTTTCGTTTGGCGCTGTATGGCATGACAACAGGTGGCGCTTTGGAAGCGCCTTTCGTTTGGCGCTGTATGGCGTGACAACAGGTGGCGCTTTGGAAGCGCTTTTCGTTTGGCGCTGTATGGCGCGACAACAGGTGGCGCTTTGGAAGCGCTTTTCGTTTGGCGCTGTATGGCGTGAATACAGTTGGCGCTTTGGAAGCGCTTTTCGTTTGGCGCTGTATAGCGTGACAGCAGGTGGCGCTTTATAGTGACAAACTCCCACTCAGGAATAAATGTTGCAAAGTAATGTTATGAAAACGGAGAGTCTTCCACGTCCTCCACGTCTTCCGCGTCCTCCACGTCCCACGAAAACGAGGACCAACAAACTATCCAAATGCAATTCTCGATGCGAGTCAGTCTAGCATTCGTTCTGTGATTGCAGTAACGGGCGCTCTGTCTGCCCCTGTACTCTACAAATATATATATTGTGGTGGAAAGGGGTGTTTTAAAACCAATTTAACACTCTGCGTTTAGGGGGTGCAGTCACAGGGGTGTCCGCGTTTGCTTGGAAAAAGGAGGATTTTTTTTAACTGTTCTCTCCGCGTTTTGGGGGTGGTTTCAAAAATTCATGGAAACACATAGTAACCGGTTTCTATGTGAGTGCCTCCCTCACTTCCCCGGGGGGGGGGGGGGGGGGGCGTCCTAGCGTAGGGGTGTTTTCCCTTTCTGATCCCCACCCCCCAGTATATGATGTTCATAACAGGAAGTATGTACACAAGTTTCTACAAAGAAAAAAAAAAACGTTTTTTTGTGTGTGTATTGTTCACTCTTGTTTGCATGTACACTAACAGATCGCATAGTGGAAGAACAAGACCATACCAAGTCCTTGACCGATGAGTCATCAGCTCTGCAACGTGAGTCACGCACTTGGCACATTGCCAGGTCCTACCAGCTCGTGTGGCACGGATGACGTGGCATTAACCTCATTAACATAGCTCCACCCTCTTCTTCATTCCCAGTTGCTTCTGCAAAACGTTTCCTACGCATATGTACTTAAAAAAGACATTCTTCCTTAATATTTAGATTGTTTACTTAATCAAGTTTTAGTTTATAGCGTATGACTTTTGCACCACGTAACAATCAAAGCTCAGGAGCTTGTGTGTGTGTGTGAGTTTGTCAATTTTGTGTACAATGACGTAGCTTGTTTTTGTGTACAAGCGCAGCTCTGTCCCTGCCCACAGATGTTAGTGTGTGGGGCCCTCGTGGAGACGCACTGCCTTGTTACATGGTGTTCGTGTGTGTGTGCGTGTGTGTGTGCCAAGTCTTGATTCGCGTGGTGCAAATGTCAAAAATTAAGACACAAGAACAGACGCATTTGCAGAGCAGATGCTCTCTTCAGGGTTCGGTGCAGGGCCCATAAGCCGTGGAAACATGCGTAGTTTTCTAGTAATGGGGGCATTTCAGTCGTCGTAATTTTGTTCGTGATGTTTCAATTTAAAAACAAAAAAAAAGAACAAGGCTGCTGGTATTCTTGACAAGGGTGTTGAGGTGGGGGGGGGGGGTGTTAGCTGTAGGCCAAACAGTCCCAGCGCATCTCTGCTCAGTTGGAGCAATGATTTGGAGTCAAGCATAACTGAACATGCCGCTCTATAAAATGACAACAGGTGGCGCTTTGGAAGCGTCTTTCGTTTGGCGCTGTATGGCGTGACGGCAGGTGGCGCTTTAGTGTGGCATACTCTCACTCAGGAATAAGTGTTTTAAAGTAATCTTACGGAAACAGTGAGTACGTTTTGCGCTGTTATCTGACGAATCAGTGACAGGACTGTGTGTGGTTGTGTTATAATAGCATCGCCAGCCTCCCGCTAACCCCTCCGCACCTCCCCACCTCCCACCCTTATAAAGCGAGCCTCTCCTCCACCCACGACCCATTTCTACTCTACACTGACTTGATCCGCACAGCAAAAAAAAATATCCAAAAAGCTCAGTGAGTAAAATTGACTATATACCAAGCAAATAAATGAGCAGCATTTGGGCTGATTCTCAGGACTGAATTGCCTTCATTAACCATACTTGTTTGTGATATCTCCAGCGATAAAGTGTTTTTTTTTTCTTTGGCATATTTTATTACAAGTTTCTATGCACGAATTGTTTTTTTTTTTGTTTTTGTTTTTTATTTTTTTGCAAATGATTTGCTGTTCTACGCAAATACTGTGCGTAGATACATGTTCGTTAAAGTATGGACAATGCTGGATACTGGTGGTTAATATAGTTTAAATTCGTTGATACAAAGTACTTCTTCATCTATTCTAGTGAAGTGTAAGGATTTTAGTGTCTTTTCATGGCAAAGGCAACTGAAAATAGAGACATTTAGTGCATAACTAACTCCTCCCTAAGAAACAAAGGAGGTAGGGTCGTTGACTGGAACAGTGACCGTATATATTCTCTATGATGGAGCAGTTTAGAAATTTATCACACTTTTTTGGGGTATTTCGATTTTACGGCTAAAAAAACCTCAGAAAATTTACGTGATCTTGGAGACTTGTGTAGAATGTTTCGGAACAAGTCTTGTTAAGTTTAGCACTGATGTTTCAGGTTTTTTTGTTCCAAGTAATGTGGTTATTACTCTCAAAAAAATACTTGTTATGGTTGTATATATTCGCCTTGCTGTTTTCCGCCCAGTTCGATATAATCTCTCACCTGGACTGTCTGTTTTTAATTTGGTTTCTTTCAGCTGTTATTTTTAGCCTAAAACCACCCATGCTAATACTTGTGTGAGAGCAGTTATAACATCGGGTCTACGACACGCTAATCACAGACTCATTGTGGAGTCATTCAGGGTTTTTTTTCGTCCAGTTACGTTCTCCATTTTCGTAGGTTTGTATTCGAAACAGCGTAACAGGTTTTTGATCGTCACAGCGTCAGCTGTTCTGGTGTGGAAGGCCCCAGTTCGGGTTTTTTTTGTTCGTCACAGCGTCAGCTGTTCTGGTGTGGAGTCAGCTGTTCTGAAAAATCTTCGGATTCGGACGCAAAGAAATTGTCTGTGAAACAAACTTTTCGTTGTATCCCACGGAAAGCAAACTTACGCGATCACTGAAATCGATGCGACAAACCTTTAGTGGCATTGACCATTTTACGGTGGGGGTAGGGGATGGTTGGGGGTATTAGGATGCGACAGCGGTATTAGACATTGATACACATGGTATATTGAGACATTGCCTGTGCTGTTCCTTGTATGACCGTTTTCTTGCGCTGTTTTTGTGTTGATGTGATTTGTTCTTTGAAGACGCGTCACGTTGCTGTAAAAGTTTTCCATTGTCATGCTGTTTTATATCCTCTATTTCTACTTGCGCTGGGTATTTTCCATGATTTCGACTTGCGCTGTGAATTTTCCATGATTTGGACATGCTTGTTATGACAACATTTAGTTGAGTATCATTTTCTGTTTTAAAGCTCTGGTTGTTTTAAAGCTCTATGGTTGTTTTAAAGCACAGTGGTTGTTTTAAGGCACTGTGGTTGTTTTCTGACAATTCGTGGCACAGATTTACAGGTAGATTTGCAATTAATGAGGTAGAATTTTGTTTAACAACACATCAGCCAAATTTCCCTTACACGTGTACAGAGTCACACGTGCACATAGTCACACATGTACATAGTCACATAAGTTATATTCGGGCAGTATTTTGCACAGATGGCGGTATAATTTATTCCGGTGATGCTGTATAAAAGACGCACTTACAATATGAATTTTTAGCAAGATGGCGTCGATAAGTTGTGGTAAATCGTAGAAAACTGTTTTGATCCTTTTGCATTGGCGTTGTTTGGTAGGTTTGGGAACTCGGCTGGGGATGAATAAAAGGTAAACCCTTCACGTGAGGGGGTTTGTCAACTGCCTTACCAACTACTTTTACGTGAGGGGGATTGCTAACTGCCTTACCATTGTAACGGCAACCCTGGTAACTAAGTTACGAAACTAGATCAAAGTTTTGTTTCTGACCTGCAAGCATAATTAAGAGTGGTACAGGGCCAGTAAGACATCTGATTGAAGAAAGACAACCAGAAGTGTGAATGAAGGGTGGGGTGGAACGAGTTACCGTGTGCTACCAGGAACATTGATGCCTGGTACGGTTTACCGTGTTTTATCAGGAACATTGATGGCTGGTACGAATTACCGTGTGTTACCAGGAACATTGGTGGGTGGTACGAGTTACCGTGTATTACCAGGAACATTGTTGGGTGGTACGAATTACCATGTGTTACCAGGAACATTGTTGGGTGGTACGAATTACCAGGAACAATAACCGAATCCTGCACATGACTTTGCTATTCTACACCTAACACTTAATCCTTTTGAGTTTCGGTTGGGACTTGTGTTTTACAATTATTAATTTGCTCTTTTATGTTTTTATTCATTAACTTGTGGTTTATGTGTTTACACGAAGTAGCCTTAGTTGTTTGGTTGCACTGATAGCTGGTGCTGAGCGGTGCACTTCCCAAGTCTACAACTACAATATGAGCGAAGGCCCTTTGCAGACCGGGAAGATTGACTTACACAAGCTCTACTGCTTCTCACCTCCCGAACACCTTGCATCATCCTATGTGTACTTGCGTCAAACTGATTTTCAAAATTTGCCGTTACTACTCATCGACTTTGAGCTGGATATTTGAGCATTGCAAGCAAAAACCTTCCCATGACAATTGCCAGTAAGTGGGTGGGTGGGTGGTCCCCGTACCACCTGATAATGCGTAATGTTTATGAGCAAAGACATGTAATGTTTTGTTGACGGAACGGTTCGTTTACTTTTAATTTATCCTTCACGAGAAACTAGGCCAGGTTAGAAACATAGGACGCATTTGATTTCTTCAAATTCTCATGTCTTCGCTGGGCTGAATGTCCTTGGACATTTGGTTGGCAGTTTGTTGACAACCTGTTGACATTTTGTCGACACTTGATTGGCATTTTGTTGACAACTTGTTGACATTTTGTTGACATTTGATTGGCATTTTGTTGACAGTTGATTGACATTTGTTGACATTTTGTTGACAACTTGACATTTTGTTGACAACTCGCTGACATTTTGTTGACATTTGGTTGGCATTTTGTTGACATTTTACTACCGTCTCCTCTGTGCTCGCTACTCTGCCGCTGCCCAGCATGAACTCAGCTTTGTTTGTTCATAGTCACTTCACTTCTGACCGCAACTCATCCATATTTTGTGATTTAGTTTATATCTTTTTAGTTTTCAAAACAATTCTTTTCTCAGTCAAGCTTGTCACCTTCTGAAATATAGTTATTTAATTCGTGCGGTACTGCTCTGCATGAACATTTTATTTACTGCAGCGTTTCTTGAGCAGCAAGGTTTCAGGTACTTATCAGAACCAAGAGGCTCAAGCATGGCCGTACTATTTCGGATAAAACATCTTGAATTTAACTTTTCCAGGCCGAACTTAATGCCAAATTGATATCCAAGTTCATTACCGCACTTTAGTTGATTGTTTCCTGCAATCCCTCACTACCCCCCTGCTCCCCCCCCCCCCCAAAAAAAGTAAATAAAACCGTATGTGAATATCTCGACCATTGCAAAGTACGCCTCGTTACACCACATTTTGGTCAGATCACATGGACATTTTTTACGACGGTTTCTCTCAGACCACGTGTGTATTGCTTACAGTGATCGCGTCAGACCACTGTACATTGTTTACATTGGTTCGTCAGACCACGTGTACGTTGTTTACAGTGGTTGGTTGCGTCAGACCACGTGTGCATTGTTTACAGTGGTTCGTCAGACCACGTGTACATTGTTTACATAATTTTTCGTTCAACAGACACTTAGCACATTTGATTTACGGCACTTCTTAAAGCAACACCAGTAAACTGTTATGACCACAGGTAAAATTTTTTGGGAAGGGGAGGGGGGTTGATTTACACCGTTTGATATTGCGGTTTGAAAATTTGCTTTGGAGTTAGAAATGCACAGGTGTTCTCCAGTCTTATGAAGTACTGTTGGGAAAAGAAACCCTGATATATATTTATATATATATATTTTAATTTATAGGTGTAGAATAAGATGTTTAGTTAGACCTACAATTCAGAACAATTTTTAAAGATTTTTTTACTGAAGCAACAAGGGTTATTTTCAGCTGTCTTTGCCAAAAATTTAGCGTCGGTATGTGTGTTCTGATGATTGGAACAAAACCAAAAAAATTGTGAGTTTTCTAAGAGTTAATGCAAAACGCACCTTGTTTTATAGATTAAAGGCTGTGTTTCGATTGAAGTTAAGAATTAAATTGCTTAATAATTATGGCTTTGTGTTTTCCCAAGAGTGCTAAAATTTTTGTATATTTGTTGGAAGAAAAAAAATAGACTCGCCTGTGCATTTCTAACTTTGAAAGTAAATTTTCTTATTTTCTCAGTTTTTTTTTAACAAATTTGTCCACCCAAAATGCTCATCAGAGAAAATAACACTAAAAAGACCAACTTTTAAACAAGACAAAAGTTAAAGAAATGCACAAGCTAGTGATATTTTAACAGTATTACGCCTGTTGAATATAAGCATTTAAGTAAATAGTCACGTGGTGTAAAAATTGTTCGTTTCATTTTGTAGAAATTACCGTCAATGATTTCATTGTAAGAAAAGTTTACACGCAAGTTTCGTTGCACAAACTTTTCAAGTGTAGGTTTGTGTTCAGTGTTTTGGTTTAAATTTCACCAAACGGTTTTTGTGTGACCAGATGTTTAAAATTTTGTCTTTGAAAAAATGTGATAATGACAGAAGATAATGAAAAACTGTTTAAAATCACGTGTTAGCTTAGTGCATGTTAGCTTTTGTATTTGCTGTTAAACACAGTAAAAAAAAAAAAAAAAAAAAAAACAAGGGTCGAAACTTTTTTGAAAGGATTTCTTATCCGTATGCTGTCAGTGTCTTGTAAATAGGACATTTTAACAGTAATGTTGTAAAGAAAACACTCTAGGGTAGAGCATGTGACAGAGCAGTGTATGAACAGCTGTAAATTAAAAGTAACCGTAGTGATGTAGGTTATATTTTATAAATCATGGAAATTCCTTGAAATCTATTGAAAATTCTCTAATAATAAATATAGAAACTATTAAAAAATACTTTATTGGAGTTTATTAAGAAATAATATGCAAACTAAAACACAGCAAAATCAGTACAAGCAAAGAGAGAAGCCTACAGGTGAGAAATTTTAATTTAGCATTTTTCGCCATCCATTTTTAACTACTTTTTACTTCTTTTCGCGGAACAGTTTTTATTTTATTTTTGTAGCATTAAAAACTTTAACAACATGATGATAACAGTTTTCTTAGAAATTTCTCTAATTTGACCCTTTGAACGTGAGTAAATAAGTATATAATGGAGTACATAAGTTTGTACTGGAGTACCTAAGTATATGCTGAAGTATACAAGTATATTCCATAGTACATGAGTACATACTACAGTACATAAGTATGTACTGGAGTGCACAATTGAATACCCGGCTCTCCGGATCCAATTCTGCAGCTGTACAGCTCAGACTTTCCACACATTACCAGGATTTGTATAAATAAAAAAAAGCCAAATAATTTTTATGCATTTTATGCAGTCCCATCCAACATTTTTTAAAAAGTTTTTGTGAGTTCTCTTAAACAGTAATTTTCCAAATAAATACCAGTCTGATCGTCAGATGTCAGCATCAAGTATGTAATGACCTGTGTATAAAATTGCGGACTTTTAGATACCCGATCCAGGCGTACCAGATTCTTGCTATAGCATCAGCATCACTTTGTTTTAATCTTTCCCCAAAAAACATTTCATTGAAAACAAATTACTTTACTTTTCCTTAGTTACAAGATTTCTTCCGCACGAATTCTTCTGTCTGATTTACATACACAAAGAAGTTTTGGAATATCTCTCTTAGTTTCGATGCAGGGTCTTGAGAGGAGGCGCCTTAACCAACATGTAAGAGATATTGGCTTATTTCGAGTCCACGTGAAGTATTGTGACATGACTTGGGTAAATAATGCAATTTAACTGGTCAGCTCCCAAGTCAACATTTTGTCAATGTTGACCAGAATGGTCAAGTCGGTAGATATTGCTGATTGTCTGTGATCAAAACCCCGGTATGTTCAAAGAACAAAGCATATATAGACTACTTTTGGGGCAACTTTTAGATGTTGTTGACCATGGTGACTAATAGGGAAACCGGAAGTGGTTTGCTTGTCAGTGATTTGAAATGTTGACGAGAAATAGTATAGCACTTTTCAAAACGACTTTTTCCTCCTTCAACACAAGTGTCTACCACCGCTTGACGATAACCCTTACCTCTCGCCTATACATAAAACCACTCTAGATTTTCTCCGTTTAGTTTTCTTCTCAATGTTTTTAAAACTTACCCTCTTCTTTTTAGTGAACATAGAAATAACAATAGAAAAAAAAATGCGACTAAATTTTTTAAAATCATTTTAGGCTTATTTATTAATCCCCATTTCTGTAGTTCAGACTGGAGCTTTACAATTTTTGCAAGAAGTCAAATTACCTCCTTTATATAATGCAGATATTTAATGCGAAGTCCGCATTGAATTGATAAATATAGGAAATACGAGCAGGAGACAATGTTTACATTTGTGTTTTGTTCATGCATGCCGTTTTGTTTTGTTTTGTTTTGAATCTCTGCTTTCTCTTGACACTCCACTGACTTGGTTATGGCCTAAAAATTTGTTCAGTTCTGCTTCTGATTATGATCCATATGATCCATACTCTGACCGGAAGTGATGAGGATTGTAGCCATTTTGTGTGTGAGTGTGTGTGACGTCACATAGATGGCGTTTTCTTTGTGCTTTACAGAGAGACTGGAGGAGTCACAACGGACATCATTACAGGCCAGGAAGGAGACAGAGGAGCTCAAAGGTAAGAAAAGGGCGGCAAATAATGTCAATATCAAGAAGCGGGAAAACCCCAAGCCATTTTCTTGTGCCGGCGCAGACGGTGGCGCCTCTGGTGGTCAAGATGGTTCACTTGCTGTAAACACTACGGATTTGAAGAAAAAGAGTGGGAAAATATGCTTGCAAACAGTCGCCCTACAATGCTTGTTTATACCCCACAGGTAGAACCTGTGAGCAATATATGCCGATCGACCGCGTGTCGGTCTGTCGGTCTGTCATCAAGAGCTTGTTAACACGATAACTTAAAAACTGCTGCAAGGATTTTAATGAAACTTGGTATGTAGCTTCTATGGGAACAAACACAGATCGTTATTTTAGATGGGCCAGGTTCGTCCAAGGAAAATGCACCAACTAGACTTGGAAAATTTCAGCTCTTGGTTGACTATTGATGGCACTATTTAACTGATGGGGGGCCTGTGGGGAATATGTGGGCTATGCACACTGCTCTGGTTGAGGTTTGGACTTTTCTTACCAAAAGTTAAGAAAGTATAAATGTTCTTATTTTTCTCTCTGAAAAACAAGAATGACGAAAGACGTAATCATCACCATATGTATTTTCATAAATAGGCGTCTCTGTGTTAAATAACTTTAAAATTAATCAGTTTATGAATGGAAATATCATTTAATTCATAAAGCACGTGCGCATCTGGGTGGGAGGGTAGAGGGTGGGGTGGGTTGGGTAAAAAAACTCTAGAATTTTTGCATATGTGTGTTTTATGGTTGTGTAGAGGTTGTTTAGGGACTCCGAGCTATGCCGTAAAAAAATACGCTCGGGCCAGAAAAGTACTTTGGAAAGTGACTTGACTCAAAGCTGTTTAAGTTTAAATGTGTGTTGTTGCTTGTGTGTATATAAAACATATATGAAAAAATTCATGAGTACCCTTATGTCACGTGGTTTGAAAATTTGGAAACTCCAAGAGCCATTTGTGTGCCGTGCCCTTTAATTAGCCCTTAGCCAATATTGGCTGAAGGCTATTGCTACGGCTGTGTCCGTCTGTCCGCCCGTCCGTCTGTCCCTCCGTCCGTCCGTTAACACTTACCTTGTGAACACGCTCTAGCCTACAATTTTTTGCCAATCATTTAGATATTTTAGATATAGCTTGTATATGGACCACTGAAGATCCCTATTGTTTTTGAGCCATATCCGACCAAGGACAGTGGCTCAGCTGGACTTGGAAATTTTCTTATTTGTACCATTATCAAGTTTGCTTAACATGTGACTTGTGAACACTCTCTAGCCTACAGTTATTTACCAATTACTACAATATTGCGGATATAGCTACTATATGGAGCAATAAAGATTCCTATTGTATATGAGCCATATCCGACTAAGGACAGTGGCTCAGCTGGACTTTGAAATTTGCACATTTCTACCAATATCAGGTTTGGTGACATGTGGCTTGTGAACACTCGCTAGCCTACAATTCTTTACCAATTAGTAAGATATTTTAGATATAGCTAGTATACAGACTAATAAAGATCCCTATTGTTTATGAGCCATATCCGACTAAGGACAACGGCTCAGCTGGACTTGGAAATTTTTTATTTGTACCATTATCAAGTTTGCTTAACATGTGGCTTGTGAACACTCTCTAGCCTACAATTCTTCACCAATCACTAAGATATTTCGAATATAGCTACTGTATGGAGCAATGAAGATCCCTATTGTATATGAGACATATACGACCAAGGACAGTGGCTCAGCTGGACTTTGAAATTTGCACATTTCTACCCATATCAGGTTTTATGACATGTGGCTTGTGAACACTCGCTAGCCTACAATTCTTTACCAATTAGTAAGATATTTTAGATATAGCTAGTATACAGACTAATAAAGATCCGTATTGTTAATGAGTCGTATCCGACCAAGAACAGTGTGCTCAGCTGGACTTGGAAATTTTTTATTTGTACCATTATCAAGTTTGCTTAACATGTGGCTTGTGAACACTCTCTAGCCTACAATTCTTTACCAATTACTAAAATATTTCGAATATAGCTACTGTATAGAGCAGTGAAGATCCTTATTGTTAATGAGTCATATCGAACCAAGAACAGTGGCTCAGCTGGACTTTGAAATTTCATCTTAAAGCACTGCCACCCTTTTTTTCTTTTCGGTGCTAAGGATTAAAATGAGCCTGTGACCGGCCTCAAACCTACTATTTTCCTTGTTTCGAATCTTCCGGCTGGCTGAGGGCTATGCATCTCTGATGCCTATGTTTCAATTTACTTTGTTACCAGTGAAAGTGAAGGAATTGGAATATGAGATATCGCGACGTAAGGACGTCAGTGGAGGCGCTCAAGCCGGAAGTAACCGAGAGTCGTCACCCAAAACAGGTACGGAAAAATCGTGCCTTACTCAAGAGTCGTCACCCAAAACAGGTACGGAAAAATCGTGCCTTACCCAAGAGCCGTCACCAAAAACAGGTACGGAAAAAACGGGGCTAACTCAAGAGTCGTCACCAAAAACAGGTACGGAAAAATCGTGCCAACTCGAGAGCCGTCACCAAAAACAGGTACGCAAAAAAATCGTGCCTAACTCAAGAGCCGTCAACAAAAGCAGGTAAGGAAAAATGGTGCCTAACTCGAGAGCCGTCACCAAAAACAGATACGGAAAAATGGTGCCAACTCAAGAGCCGTCACCAAAAACAGGTACGGAAAAATGGTGCCAACTCAAGAGCCGTCACCAAAAACAGGTACGGAAAAATCGTGCCTAACTCAAGAGTCGTCACCAAAAACAGTTACGGAAAAATGGTGCCAACTCAAGAGCCGTCACCAAAAACAGGTACGAAAAATCGTGCCTAACTCAAGAGTCGTCACTAAAAACAGGTACGGAAAAATGGTGCCTAACTCGAGAGCCGTCACCAAAAACATCCGTAAAATGGTGCCTAATTCAAGAGCCGTCAAAAAAAAAAAAACAGGTACGGAAAAATGGTGCCTAACTCAAGAGCCGTCACCAAAAACAGGTACGGAAAAATCGTGCCTAACTCGAGAGTCCTCACCAAAAACAGGTACGGAGAAATCGTGGCTAACTTAAGAGTCGTCGAGAGGTAACAGTGCTGCAGCCTGAATGTGACTATTTGTGACTCAGTGACTGCCCCCCCCTCCCGCCCCCTTCTGTGCACGCCCGTGTTTGCTGCAGAGGCCAGGCATTCTTGCCCCCACCCCAAGTACCCCCCCCCCCCTCCACCGGACAGAATATGCATATCTCTGTCCTGAAAAAACGCCTGCAGTCAAGTTTGAGATAGAACGATATAACAAGTGTGTTCAGAATTATGTACATTTCTTGTAGCTAAAGTGACGGAAACGTCCGAAGATCTGCCGGAACGGCCCGACACCAACCTGCCCGAGTCGCCCATTGTGTCCGAACCCTTGCTAGATGCAGTCGATTCCTCCACCCCAAAATCAGGTTGCCGGTCTTTGCTATTGAAAACCTCGTCCCCGAGGGTAATGTATCCATTAAGTACTTCGGGCAGTGACGTCATTTGGCTTGGATACACATCGTTTAAGATTTATATTATTTACGCAATTGGTATGATAAAATAAAATTTTCTCCATAAGTTAAGCATTTATTTACGTTCTTGCTGTAGATCGGAGTCCCCGATTTTTCCTTCGTATTTTCCGACACTCTGGTTACTGATATCGGTTAGGGGGTGGGGGTTGGGGAGGGGGTGATTGGGGGTGTGAGGGAATAGAAGTTTCACACTGTTCTTGTCTTCAGACGGATTTGCTGCCTTACGGGATGAGTGCGCAAGTCTGAAAAGAAGAATCCAGATACTAGAAAACGACATGAAAACGTAACTATTTCTTCTTTCGCGGAGCGATTTAATGGCGGTGTTATTCGTCTATAGTTCATGCCCCGGGGTCACCGTTTGTTTTTTCGGGTTGTCCGCCTCCAGAAGATTGGGGGACAACTGGTATCGCACAGAGGGCGAAAGAACGGTGATAAGGAGCTCGTTTTATAAAAATGCCCTTCATGCAGTCTCAGTAATAACCTAGAACAAGTTGAGCTGGAACTATGTGTGCCTCCTGTAAGTGCTGATGCCCCCTTTTTAGATACGTTGGCATGTGACATACTCATAATAAAAAAAAAACAAAAACAAAAAAAAAAAAAAGAAAAAAAGAAAAAAACAAAGAAAAAAAAAAAACAAAAAAACAAACAAAACAAAACAGAACGCGTGCGTGTTTGGCAGCTATAGTCAGGAGAACAAGGCCCTGAAGAGGAGTAACAGCGTGCTACACGAGTCGTACGAGGAGGTGAAGGCCATCAAGGACAGCCTGGAGGTGCAGGAGAACGCCTGGAAGCTCAATCTGACTGACGCGCAGAAGAGCACGGATAAAACCAAAACAGAGGTAGTACATGTGGTCCTATCTGTCCTTGTTAATGGATCCACGAAGTAAAACAATAAAATAAATAAATAAAAGAAAGAAAAAATCTTACTTCTTATGGTTCTCATGTTTATACACGATAGAAAGTCTAGTAGTGACCAAAATAAATAACTAAAATTAAAAAAAAAATTAAAAAAAAACCAGTGTATCTACTAAAGCGTTTGAAATTTAAAAAGGCGATATTTTTAAATGCAGTCAGTGTGAAAACCCTGTATGTAACTGATTTACATCCCCTGATGTAATCTCGTTCTCGTTGTAATCGCGTCATTTCACGCGGTAGCTCATGGAGGCGCGTGACTACATCGCCCAGCTGAACGATAAAATTGCTGAGTACAAGGAAGAAATCAGCGTGAAGGACGCGAGCCTGGCTGAGGAGAAGCAACGCCACACGGATGATCTCAGGGATATCTCATACAGGAGCAAGATGGTGAGTGGCGCGGGGGGGGGGGAGGGAGGAGGGGGTGGGAGGAGGGCGAGCCTGGCTGAGGAGAAACAACGCCACACGGATGATCTCAGGGATATCTCATACAGGAGCAAGATGGTGAGTGGCATGGAGGGGGGGGGGGGGGAGGCCGGGGGAGGGGAGGGAGGAGGGGGTGGGAGAAGGGCGAGCCTGGCTGAGGAGAAACAACGCCACACGGATGATCTCAGGGATATCTCATACAGGGGCAAGATGGTGAGTGAGAGGGCGCAGGGGGGAGACCGGGGGGGGAGGGAGGAGGGGGGCCTGGTTGAGGCGAAACAACTCCACACGGATGATCGCAGGGAAATCTACAGAAGCAAAAAAAAAATAATAATAATAATAAAATAAAAGAAAAAAATATGGTAATGTGTATTTTTTAATTTTAAATGATTTTGGTCCACTTTAAGAATATTATGATTTCAAGGAAGAGTGACTGTAAACGTCTATGTGAAAAGCCTGAAACATGCATTATACAGGTTTTATGCCTTCAAATTTCATTGCAACCAAAAAATGATCTAGAGGTTTAATGTTTATTAAAATATTAAAACTAAAGATATTTGTGTTGTTTGATAGTTTCACATAAATTTAAAATCCTCAAATTGATTTTACAGTGCTAGAAATTGCGTAGTCACGTGGGCGTACTGTTGACATTTGTTGCGTGCACATCGTTGTGACGTATGTTTCAGGTTTCGGCCATATCGGCTCTGCCGTTGATAGCGCTGATATTCGCCTTAGTGATGGCGTTTGAGCCTTTCCTGTCCAGCATTACAGCCACGTCACCGCGCTAGACCACGTGACCAGCCCTGCACACGTGAACCTCCAAAGCTGCCACGTCACTTCCTGTTCCCGCCTCCGTCAGACATCCTCCACCAATCAGCGCCTGAGCTCTATCACAGCAGTACAGTCCTGCAGAGATGTTGATACGTGAAGTATTCCACTTTCCCCAGATCCTGCAGCATTGATTTAAGAAGGGGATGTCTTATAACCAGCCGAATAGCTTGTGACGTCACGTGAGGGGCTCACGTGACTGTGGTATGCAGATATAAATAATGAATAGAACAGGCATATCGCCTGAAATCTCGACTGCCATATATGTATGACATTATCGTTTTATTTTGTTCTATATAATTGTACCAAATATTATGTAAATTTAATATAACGTATTGCAGCAGAGATTCACTCTGTACCCGATGTCAAGGTCATATGAAGACCTACTGAGGATTCGTCTGCCTCGGTCATTGGTCAGTTATAATTTAACATGTTCCACATGCAGCGTTTCATACTTTTTTATGTGCCGCTTATTTTGACTGGAAAATCATTATCGGGTATGTTTTGCAGTGGTGTTTCGTCACCGTGCCGCCTTTGTTACGTCACAGTGACTGCTTTGTGACGCTGACGCTGTTGTTTAGAATCAATTATCCGGTATGCGAAATTTCTTCAAATACACTGAACCGGAAATAGAATCTCACGCCTGTGGTTAATTTTACTAGAACGACATAACCACAGTAACAAAAAGGGGGATAAGAACATAACAAAATGACGATCGATTGAGTAGTTATATTTAGTAGCTGGCCTTCTTCTTTGAGTACTTTGTACAGAGCCTGTGTTTGATATCAAGCGGCATTGAAGTTTTCAAGGACGAGGAGGTAAATTTTTGAAGAGGATGGTAACAGTTTGCTGAAGTATTTTTCGACAATGCCGTGGTGTATTGCAGGGGACGAAGGGACGGAGGGTGGGTGGGTAAGAAAATGGCCTGATCTGATTTATGTCAATGACGTAAAATCTTTGTGGAATAATGTCCGTAAGAACCGCTCCTGCGTAAAAAGTTGAGGTCACCGCGTAGTGCAGTGAAACGAGCTGTTTGAAAGTACACCTGGTCACGTGGCCCACAAAGTACAGTTTTAAGATGGACATTGTCGACTTGCCGGCCAGTTGTTTTTTGCAATATTAAAAAACACTGCAGCATAATTTATAAATAAAAAATCGTGCGCAGCACAAAGGTTTAAACAGTGTCATTTGTAAGCAAGTGGGAATGGTCATAGTGTTACATCTCATGTCTTTGCCAAACATGAGCATTTCGTTTGCTTAATAGGCTAAAAAGTTAAGCTTTCGGATTCGATCTTCAGTGCGGCTCATTTAAGAGAAGTTGTCAGTGGGTGACGTCAGCAGAGAGCATGTACGCTAATCTTTCGATGTTCCATGCAGCTCATTTGAGAGAAGTTGTCGGTAGGTGACGCCATCAGAGAGTATGCACGCTGATCTTTCGATGTTCCATGCAGCTCATTTGAGAGAAGTTATCAGTGGGTGACGTCATCAGAGAGCATGCACGCTAATCTTTCGATGTTCCATGCAGCACATTTGAGAGAAGTTGTCAGTGGGTGACGCCAGCAGAGAGCATGTACGCTAATCTTTCGATGTTCCATGCAGCTCATTTGAGAGACGTTGTCAGTAGGTGACGTCAGCAGAGAGCATGCACGCTAATCTTTCGATGTTCCATGCAGCTCATTTGAGAGACGTTGTCAGTAGGTGACGTCATCAGAGAGCATGTACGCTTATCTTTCGGTCCGGCTGCTCAAGAAATTCTTCAAGTCGTTGAAAAGCTCCACCCCAGTGTCAGTTTGAAAAGATGGTTATGAAAGCCCAGGTAAGGTCTGTCTGGTGTTTTTCCCGAGGGTCCACAGGGACTGCATTTCGCGCCCGTTCTGCGTTAATTTCTGGACCAGCCCTGAAAACACCAGGGGCCTGATTCTGGTCGTTTTTTGCGCTCATTTTGCATTGAGCTTTCCCGAATAAGACACAAAATGACGTTATATTTCGTACCCAAAAGACCGCGTTGAGATGTCCAAAATGTCCAAGAGTATTCTATACATTATGGACGTGTTTTGGCATAGGGATAGTTTTGACGTTGACGGTGCGTTCGGGTTAAATATAAAACCGGGCTACTTCTGTTTTCTGGTATTTTCGATAAAGAGACCATTTCGTTGAATTGCCCAGCGTTCACTGCTGGTATTGATATCCTCACTCAGCTGTATCAGGTAAAGTGGCTAGAGGATATAGCAAAGTACATAGAGGATATAGCGGAGAAGTTCTAGGATATAGCAAAGAAGTTGGAGGTTATAGCAAAGAAGTTGGAGAATATAGCGAAAGAGATAGAGGATATAGCGGAGAAATTGGAGGATAAAGCGAAAAAACTGGCGGATATAGCGGAGAGTTTGGAGGATATAGCGAAACAGATTGAGGATATAGCGAAATTGGAAGATATAACCAAAGTGTTTTCTGGTAGATTAGCTTTTGTGATAGCCTCGCGGTTTCGTTGATTCTTGGTGAGACAAATAGGATATTCAATAACGTGACGGTGTACATTCGGTAGGCCACTGTCTGTACAGTATACTAAATAACTAGCAAACGAATTGTACAATTGATTTAGGTAATTCTGTAAATGATTGTGTTGCATTTATGTTTCTGTTTATTTTATGATACTTACACAAATGAAACTAAAACTTCACCTCTCATGTCTGTCCAGCTGAACACTAACGAGCGACAGACATCTCACAGCTGTGTAGTTCATTCTAGAAGCCAATGGCATAATATTTCTCGGTTAGAGGAAAAATACGAAGATAGTAAGAGTAGATGAGTCTCTGGAGTGCAGCTGTTTATATTTTTCGCCGTTGGGCGTCCGCTTCTTGTATGGGGCTCATAAGCAATGTCATAACAAGCAAAGCAAGCAGTCGGTTTCGAATGTACAGTTTCGAATACAGCAAGTGTTCTTTGCCGAGTAAGGGTGAGCGATCTAGCTGTAGTATTGAACCAAGCAGATGTACGAGTCGAATAGCTGTGGGGATGTAACTACCAGAAAAAACTTCAAAAACAGAGTGGGTCCTCTTTACACCGGAAGTAACGCGTCACACCGGAAGTTTAACTCGTCACACCGGAAATGGTTTTGCAGGATCTGTCAACAATATGACCTAAGATCATTGGCCAACTGATGTTGAGTAATTTGGTAAAATTTTATTTATTTTATTTTTTTATTTGGTCGTTTAAATTTGGGCATCCGTTGTAGTTCAGGAATGGCATGCCGCTCTCTCCTGAAGACTGTATTTGCATATAGAATTCTGTACTCATATATATTTTAAGCACAGTTTTGTCGAGCAGCATACTCCCAGACAAAGTGTCGCGAATAAGCCTAATCTCGCCTAGCCTAGTCTCGTGCTTCTCGATAATCTCGTCGTCGTCAACCAATCAAAGAACAGGAATTCTGATAATTTAGGTCAACCGGGAAAATTGGTGTTTATTGTGATGTTCCTAGGCAAGCGCCAGGCCAGTTAAAAAAAAAAAACAAACAAAACAGCATTGCTTAAATTCACGCAAGTGTACAGATAGGTGCACACCCGTAAGAAGTTGCTACGCTTGTTGTCCGTTTGACCTTCCCCAGATGTTAAAAATGTGATTTGGACTTTGTCACAACGTCTTGATTATTTTGTAAAAAAAAAAAAACAAGTAAGAGTAATAATAAACCAAATAAATAAAGTGCCAGTTTGAATCGACGACAGCTTTGTTACATTCCAAAGGTCTGCAGCTCGCTTTCTGTCAAGTGACTCGTTCCTGTTGTATAAATGGACCAGCTAACCATGTCATATTTTATGTTGGCTCTTTCACTGTGTGCGTGTAAATCGCTGCGTCATGGCTGCTTCATCTTGTGTGGCAGTTGGATGATTCATTTTGCGCAAGTCTGCAGGGTTTTCTCTCCTGTCGTTCAAAATATACTGAGTGAATTTAGTTTTATTTTTTTTGTAAGACGCCAGTAAGTCACATGTACGACGAGAATATATCAATGGGCGCACTGAGCTTGGTGCTGCATTACGTGGATGTACATGGTCAGGTGTGTTCGATGTCACCCTGGTTATTATAATGTCCCGTCGCCGCGGGAAAATGGAATGCAAAAAAAAACAAACAAAACAACAAAAGTCATGGTCAATTACAAAGTTGATGTAAGTACAAAAGCACGTGTGGTGGACGTATTATGTGGCATATGCGTATTCCGCTACATGCTTTTATATGCCTCACGCATTGGTACATATTTGCAGTAGAAATACCCTATTCTTATCCCGAAACAGTTATATATATATATAATGGCGGGCAGGAGATGGGGGGGGGTGTGGGGCATTCTTCACAAGTTGTGACAATATTGCACCGTAAAACCGCGTTCTGGCGACAAATATGTCTGCCGTTGCCATGACAATTTTAGCTTGACATTTTTTTCTCTAGTTCTGAGAATTGATTTTATAATTTTGGATGTGATTTTGAAATGCGGTGTTTTCTTTGATGTGCTTGATGGAATTACAAATTGTACATGACACACCGCGTATAACTGTGTATCTTTTATAGAACTGTTATAATAAACAAAGATGTACACTTGAAGGATGTTTATAATATCTGAACCTCACAATAAATACAAAGGTCTTCAAAAGTAGTTCTTTCTTTAGCTCTTCTGACGTTGTTGTCCAACAGCCGACATCTACGGCGGTTGGCTCTGTTGTATATATCACCTTTTTACTCCACAGACCTGCTGGGGATTCCGCGCAACATAATACTCCCAAAGGAGAGGAATCACTTTCTTAAAAAAAGTCACTAAAACGCAGATTTTGGTGACGTGGACACTCAGATGCACCTTTTTCACCAATGTGCGAGAAATGTAGCACAGAGATGCACAGCACTATTATTATTGTTACTGAAAGATGATTTATATAGCTTTAATCAAATTTGCTCTAAGGGCTTTACAAGGTTAAAAACAACACATACATACAAGCAAATGGATAACATTGTGACTAGAATAAACAATACAATAAAATAACAAGGCCAGATTACACATTATCAAACGCACGCTTAAACGTGTAAGTTTTTAAACCTTTCTTAAACTTAGGCAATGATGATAACGTTTTTAGACTCTCGGGTATTACATTGAATAATTTTGCCCCACTTTTGGCAAAAGTATTTATTATTTACTGTGTTTTCTACAAGAAGAAATCGCGATTGAGTTCTTAAGCTGCGAGATGCGGTATGCATTGTTAAACTACCTTTTTATGTAGGTTGGGCGTTTCCCCCTTAAAGCATTAAATACATGTACTAAAATTTTAAATTCTATTCGGTATGCAAACGGCAACCAATGAGAATATTTAAAAGATTTTAAAACCAGCGGCATTTTGAACCTTTTGTAATCTATTAATATTATGTTTAGAAATACCATATAAGAATGACACTTCGGCTAAAAAGATAGAAACATCCATCCGCTCTGTGTTTATACAAGACAGACTGATTTCAGAGGTGAGCTATTTTATAACAATGCTTTTGTGAGGAAATGCAGTACGCAGGGGATAGAGTAGTGTATGTCTGTTCAACAACCCTGTGCAACCCGCGGGACGTCTCCCGCCCCAAGCTCACATACCCACTACAGGTGACTCCAGTGCTATCCAGCTGCTATCACTGATATTTTTCCAATCGTTCTGCGCATGACTGTGCTCAAATTATTACTTTAAACTGAAGCAGTGATTTGAGGAGACATTTTGTTTGTTTGTTTGTTTTTTTTGTTGGCTTTTTTTTTGTTTTGTTTTACTTTGCTTCGGATGTAAATGCGTATTTCATGAAGCCTCCCACAACAATGCTGTGTGTGTGTGTGTGTGTGTGCGCGCGCGCGCATGTGTGTGTGTCTGTGTGTGTGCCCGCCAGTGTGTGTGTGCTTAAAATAGATCAAGTAGTAGCACTTGTACCAACAGCCGAACCAGAATGGCATGACACTTATTTTGTGTGACAGATTCCCTTTGAGTACAATCTAAACAAATTGAATAATGGCAATATGCGCCAAGCCATGACTCCTCATCCCACTCACGGTGCAGCTCTCCTGTGGCCGCGAATTCATGTCATTATCACTTTTTTTCCCACGAAAACAGTGGGAATGTTACGCAAAGCCAAGTCTTAAAATCGCGGTCTTACGTCCTTTTGTAGTAGAGTAGAAATACATGAGGAGAGGCTCAGCGAACCAATATACTGGTGCCCCGAGTGCTTTACGTCACGCATTGCAAACAATGGGTCGTAAAACAAACATAATGACATCTGTCTTACTCGAGCTAGACAGTCGCGACATATTTTTGTGGTAGAGACAGGAACAGTAGCAAGGCTTTTCAAAAATGTATCGTTAGTGTTTTAAAATATCGTAACTGTTTTTTTTTCTAGTTGTATGGGAAACTGGGGCATATTTTTCTGAGGTTGTGCGGTGGGGGGGGGGGGGGGGTGGCAGGGGGTGGCTATTTCACTTTGAAAATGGTGATATTGAAAATGTTACTGTTACAAAAGCGCTCAGTTCGAAAATAAAAATCAATTCTAAAAATATGCTTAATTTGAAAATATCATTCATTTTTGTACCACTCAAAAAAAAAAAAAAAAAATTATTAATTGAAAACATTGGGTATTTTTTGTTTGCGTTTCATACGAACAGAATATCTAACAGTGTTATTAGATCGAAAAGTCGTGGGTGGCGGGAGACAGAAGGCGGTCTGTTACCGCCGAGGATACCCATTTAACCATGGGAGTGCCCACCCCCACCGCATGGCGCATGGTGGGATGATTGTATGCACTCAACCCGTACATGGCAGTGCCCACCCCCCCTACCGCATGGCGCATGGTGGGGTGATTGTATGCACTCAACCCGTTCATGGGAGTGTCCCCCATCCTTTTCATGGTGGGGTGATTGTGTGTACTCAACCTGCCAATATATGTGCTCCCACCCCCCCCCATAGTTGGGCGATTGTAACCCCCCCTCATGGTGGGCTGATTGTAAACCCCCCCCCCCTCATGGTGGGCTGATTGCACCCCAGCCCCCCCTCATTGTGAGTTGATTGTATGATGCGGATATACCACAAAATATACAACTTTAGTTTTTAGCACTGTCTGTGAGAAAAAACAAGACATAATCTCATTGGTTGCACTTTAGAGAAATTGAGGAATTGTTTATTAAGCGGCAAGAAAGATGAGGGAGTATAAACTGCTTTGTATACGACTGGAGCGGACATAAATGTGGGATTCTATTTGCCACTTAGGAACCCTCGATCTCGCTTTATTACATTAGATGTGAGGGAGTTCATGAAGCAATCAGACGACTACTATACTTCACTTTCCTGTTGTTTTAGTGTTTCTTTTTTAGCATTGATGTATTAATGAGTCTGACTGTTCTGTTAGCGCCTTGGAACACACGCCGTTGGTTAAGCTCCGGGTGATAGGGGAGGTACTGACGATCACTTTGGGTGGGACTGTCCCCGGGGTGATAGGGGAGGTACTCACGATCACTTTGGGTGAGACTGTCTCTGGGGTGATAGGGGAGGTACTCACGATCACTTCTGGTGGGACTTTGTCTGGGGTGATAGGGGAGGTACTCACGATCACTTCGGGTGGGACTGTCTCCGGGGTGATAGGGGAGGGACTGAAGATTACTTGGGGTGGGACTGCCTCCGGCGTGATAGGGGAGATACTGACGATCACTTCGGGTGGGACTGTCTCCGGGGTGGTAGGGGAGGCACTGGCGATCACTTTGGGTGGGACTGTCTCTGGGGTGATAGGGGAGGTACTGATGATCACTTCGGGTGGGACTGTCTCCGGCGTGATAGGGGAGGTACTGACGGTCACTTCGGGTGGGACTCTGACATAATTCGGATTCTCAGGCACGCGGCAAGAAATTCTTGAAGCCGACATTCACACGTAAATATCACGTTAGAAACAAACCAGTACCTCCCCTATTTAACAATCTTTGGTCACTTATTTAGCTAATCTCCCGATCGCCTACTACAGAATAACAATTACCGTCTTCAATCACAGCATTAGATAAGTAATTCGAACCAAACGCTTCGAGCTGACAAAAAAGATAAACGATCCATCAATAACTGTAGCAGGGAAGTTTGGGAGAAGTTTCCTACCGCTATCCAGCAAAGCGGCGTCTTCTATAGAGCAACTCTTATGTTTGCGGATCATCTCCGCTAGAGAGATATGAATTACAGAGTTAACAATTTAGAGGACAGTCTAGTTTGCTTTTGTGTAACTGCAACAAAAGAACGCTGCAAATGAAGGATGGAATTTGTAGAATTATTGAACATGACAAGACACAAGCATGACAAAATACTAACCCAGCAGCACTAGAAGTACTTCAGGGAACAATTTCCTTTATATTTAAAGGAGAAAATGGAAAGAAGTTCAGAATGATTTTCAATAATTACGGATAGGGATTTAGAGAGTGCATGAACGCCTGTAACTGTAATAATGAACTCGCGCCACAGATCTGGACACGGAAGTAACACGTTTCAGGATCGTGCCTTGACGTTTACCGAGGAGAGCAGTTTACATGGACTGGACAAGATTTTTAAACGAGGCAACCATGTTGTAGTCAGAGTTCTTTGGATAGTTATACTTCTTATAATGTTAGTTATATATTTATGGCTAGTTGCAACAACCATAAGGAAATATTTAAGGTAAGACCAACTAAAACATTTAATATGTGACAAGATTTAAGTGAATTTACGGTGCAAAATGTCCTATTTTCGTCTGAAAAGTGAGCGAGTGAGTGTGACAGAGAGATAAGAGGAAGAGCGAGAGACAGAGAGGAAGGAAGACCGAGAGAGAGTGGGCCAGAGGCAGAGATCGAGACAGAAAGAAAAACAGAGAGGGAGAGAGGGTTGGAGAGAAAGAGAGAGAGAAAGAAAGAGACAGAGAGACAGAGAAAGACAGAGGCTAGAAGTGAAAGAACTAGAGTCAGAGAGATAACGAGTTAGAGAAAAAGAGAGAAAGTGAGTCAGAGACAGGGTAAGAGAGAGGGAGAGGGACAGGGAGAAAAGAGAGCGGAGTGAGAGAGAAAGAGAAAGAAAGAAAGAGAGACAAAGTGAGAGAAAGGCGAGAGAGAGACAGAACGAGACAAAAAAAGAGAGAGGCAGGGAGAGAGAGAGAGAGAGGCTACAAGAGAAAGAACTAGAGAGTGTCAGAGATGAGGGAGAGAAAAAGAGAGAGTTAATGAGCCAGAGAAACAGAGAGGGAGAGAGAGGAGGAGAGCAGGCGAGAGACAGAGAAAAGAGAGAGAGAGAGAGAGAGAGAGAGAGAGAGAGAGAGAGAGAGAGGGAGATAGAGGGAGACAGAGGGGGAGAGGAGAGAGAGGGAGCGGAGGAGAGAGAGAGAGAGAGAGAGAGAGAGAGAGAGAGAGAGAGAGAGAGAGAGAGAGAGAGAGAGAGAGAGAGAGAGAGAGAGAGAGAGAGAGAGACGTCCGTCGAAAAAAATAAAAACGGGGATCAGTTTATTTACTAATTTCTTGTTTTTGTATCACAGGTATGAGACTGTGACAAGCGTTGAGAAAATCTGGAATAGCTCTATCGACTTTCCTCAGATAACCGTCTGTAATGTGAACAAAGTCGCCAAGAGTAAAATGCTCGATAAATTCCCGCAAATCATGGCCACCTTTGAACTGGCTCAGAACCGCACGTATTCGCAATTCCGCGCCAAAGCCAGGAAGCTCGTAAATGACGATGTGTTATCGATACCCATTAAGCGACTTTACCTGGAAGCTGGCATCTCCGTAAATGACACTTTCCTACATTGTAGGTGGCAAAATAAGATAGTTCCGTGTGCAGATCACGTAAAAACCGTCCTCACAGATATCAACTACTGCTATTCAATCCATACGGAAAAAATACTGCGCATTATTCAACCGGGGGCGGATTTTGGAATGACTTTGGTCATGGACGCTCACCAGGAGGAATACACCATAACTCCCCACTCGACCGGCGCCGGTATTTATCTGCTAGTTCACGACCAGAATATTTATCCCATAATGCAACAGAGGGCACTCGCGTTCGCGCCTGGCTTTGCGTATTACGTCGCGATTACGCGTGAGGAAACGATACGACTTCAGAAACCTTACGCCAGCACTGACTGTGTGTATACGGATGAGGACTTCATTCCAATTGGTAAAACAAATTACAGCTACGAGGCTTGCCTTTCTCTTTGTAAGATGAAACAAGTATATGGCCCATGTGGCTGTGACTTGCTGGGAAGAAACGGGGTTCCGTTATGTACCATTGCGGATTTACTCAATTGTGGAAACTATAACTTTACAGATGAGCAACTGTTGTGCGACTGTCTCCCAGCGTGCTACGACATCAGCTACAAGACACGCGTTTCTAGTCTTGCCTTTCCTGATGATTACGAATACAGACGTTTATACAGGGATATCACAAACCGCAGGAATTTCACCGACATCACTAACAACATCTTGACGGTGAATATTTATTTTGATAGTATGGAATACACAGTGATGAGGCAAAGCCCTGCTATGACAGTGCCCCAGCTGATCGCGGATATCGGAGGGCAGCTGGGGCTCTTCCTCGGTGCATCCCTCATCACAGTGGCCGAGTTTTTCGAGTTTTTTGCCAACGTTATCTGGAGAATGTGTACACCACAAAAGTTGTCAAGGTCACACCCAGACTCATCCACTAGTGTCTGAGTTTAAAAAAAAAGGCTTTTCATTTTACATTCAACTAATTCACCGACAAAGTTGCACTGCTCGAGTTCAATAAAAACTTACATTGATTTCGCCATATTTATTATTCTGGTATATTTTAATATACATTTTGATATAACACCCAAACAAGTCAAAAATAAAAGTAATTTCCTTAATTTATCCATTAAATATAATTACTGGAATAATATCATATCACAGCGGTGCCATAAAATATAAAATGTGTATTGGGTTGATGTCACTAGAGCGACCTGAATCTGCCAGAGTCAGAAAGTGAAGTACCCAGGCGATGTACAGGGGAAGGAGGGGGGGGGGCAATAGTGACGGCAGCGAGGCCAGCAGGGAGCACTGATAATGGGGGAGGGTGCCGTGATGATGGGAGGGCGGGGGCAGTGATGACGGGGGGGGCGAGGGCAGGGATGACGGGAAGGGTTGGGGCAGTGATGACGGGGAGAGGGGGAGGGGAGGGGGCAAGGATGACGGGAAGGGGGCAGTGATGACAGGGGAGAGGGGCAGGGATGTAGGGAAGGGGGGGCAGTGATGACGGGGAGAGGGGGAGGGGGGCAGGGATGTAGGGAAGGGGGCAGTGATGATGGGGAGAGGGGGGGCAGGGATGACGGGAAGGGGGGCAGTGGGTGGGGTTGGGGAGAGGGTGGGGGCAGTAATGACGGGGGGAGGGGGAGGGGGAGGGACATGGATGACGGGAAGGGGGCAGTAATGACAGGGCAGAGAGGGCAGCGATGTAGGGAAGGGGGGCAGTGATGACGGGGAGAGGGGGGCAGGGATGACGGGACAGAGAGGTGGAGGTGGACCTGGATGTTTAAAGGCAGTTTCTTTCACAATATACTGCTATTTTACTGAGATATTTTTTAAACATTTATTACTCCATGAGTTCAGAGCCGGAACGTGAGAGGGTGGGGGGGGGGGGGAGGGGTGGAGGCGTATAGTCAATATATTTTTGTACTGTTTGTACTCCATATCTTCCGCACACACTTGTCTGTGACGCCAACAGACACGAAGGCTACCACTGCAACGTGCAACCTTACAGGGGAGAAATTGTATAAAATAGACACACAATCCATGGTATACGTCATTAGAGGGGCTGGGTGACTCTGGCAGGAGCAGGACGCTGTTTGACCCAACACTGGAATTTCACATTTCATATTGATAATAACAAAACAGTGAACAACCTATACATTTTTACATGTTACATTAATTTCGGACCATTTCAGTTTCGGTTTCGTTTTTGTTATTTTCCAAAGTAAATCCTGCAAATACCATACATGTTTCCAACAGATAACACAGCAGAATTTGTTTCATCAAAAGGATACGAAAATCTGTGGCTATGCTCTGAGTATCACAAAACATCACGAACTATTACAGTATCACAAAACGCGACACACCGGTGCATTGTTGAATGAGGACACCAACGTGTCCCCATTGTTATCGCAGCACTCTCAACGAATCTCCGGATAAATCCAGACTATCTTTCACGTAGCGTGAAGCATTTACGCTCATTCATTCGCTCAAGTGTACAAGTAATATGGTGTTATCTCCTAGAACGCATTTTAATGCCGCATACTTGCCTACTACGTTTTTAATACTGTTGTTTTTTTTCTCTCACACTTCCACATGTTGACGTTTATCTCTGGCCACTGACCATGACGAATTCTCTCACGTCACTGTTAAACGTCACTGTTAAAAGGTTCTACTCGTATCAAGACAAAAGGGACTATTCATAAAGTACGCACGTAAACATTGCGGACTTTTTACTCCCCCCCCCCCCCTGTATGCAAAACTAGTGACGTCACTGATTGTCACGTTAGTGCACGCACAGCCTCAGGATCCCTTGCTTCCCCCTGCCCGTCTCGTTTCTACGTATCATATCCATGGCCCTTAGAATTTCCGGGCCAATGCAAAACGTTAAACGAGGAAAACTACAAACTGTTGACTTTGAATCGCAAATTAATATAAGGATAGATAATGGGTACTTTGTATTTGATTCGGACACGCGTGGAAGGCCTGTGAACAAATAGAGCAGCGGTGAGTTCACTGGTGTTCAGTAAGTGCCCGAATCCAATACATAGCACACCAGCCCCATGGTCTATCGCTATTATAACATAAACAAACGTTATCATGCCAAGCAGAGCAGAAATTAAGTTCTTTTACCTCTCGGATACTCCTCTCTACTGTGACGTCACCTGTGTGTTGCATGGCAACGTTCGTTACCAAAAGCAAAAGCAGTTTCGTCACAAAGCCTTTGGCAGCGTCACGTGGGCTTATACTTAGGACGTTCGCGTGCATGCGGCTAGCGAAGTTTCGTACGCGGTGAGAGAATGAAAAATTTACTTTTCACTTCTTTATACGGTGCACTATCCCAGGGGTGCATGTTATAATGCTTATTTTATCTTCATCTTCCACCTCAAAAAAAATACGAGGCTCCTTCACAGAACGTGCGGCAAAACATATCCATATAACATAACTAGAAATACTATAGATATTTTGTTATAGCTTAAAGTGAATCCATTGGCCCAATTAATGCTTTTCTGTCGAATACTACAATTGTAAATGCTTCAACAGTCACACTAGTGACGTCATCAATACAGGAACATAAATGCAAACCAAAACCAATTCGGTCACTTCTCATACGAAATGTACACACAGTCTTCACAGTTTTATAGGCCTATTCTAAAAACATTCTCTAAGGAGTGGATCGGAAAAAATCCTCGAAAACGCCGATCTCTTTCCGTCATTGTTGGAATAAAGGCCTGAAGATACAACAGCGCACAAAAGCAAATAAGTGACGCGAGTCGGGGGCGAGGGGTGGATAAGGGTAGTGGGGGAGGGGGGCGAGGGGGCGAGGGCATGGGGGAAGGTGAATAGTTCGGGAAAAAACATTGGAAAACAGGATTTGGAATATCTCTTGTATTTCTTCCATATCACAGAAGCGCTGCATGCAGCAATATGTATGGCTGATGTTTCAACGAAGCAGTAAGTGATCACATGTGTGGAACACTGAAGCCTGATCATATGTGTGGAACATTGGAACCCCAAGGAGCACGTAAATTTCTGGGAAAGGGACGTTTGGTCCTTCATGAATTCAAGGCCACCAGCCGTGAGTGATAACAAGAGAGGACCCTTCCAGCACTTTCTACGGCTTATATATGTGTATACAGTGTGACTGTTTCCACCCTGTGGGAGTGGGCGGGCGGGGGAAGGGGGGAGGGGTTCAGTTCGTGAATTTTGGCAAAAGAACTACAAGTTCTATTCCTGTATTATTGTGGCAGACGTGATAAATAGCTGACTGATGGACGTTTATAGCTGACTGACGGGCGTTTATAGCTGACTGAAGGACGTTTATAGCTGACTGATGGACGTTTATAGCTGACTGATGGGCGTTTATAGCTGACTGACGGGCGTTTATTGCTGACTGATGGACGTTTTATAGCTGACTGATGGACGTTTATAGCTGACTGATGGACGTTTATAGCTGACTGGTGGACGTTTATAGCTGAGTGATGGTCGTTTTATAGCTGACTGATGGACGTTTTTAGCTAACTGATGGACGTCTATAGCTGAGTGATGGACGTTTATAGCTGACTGATGGGCGTTTTACAGCTGACTGATGGACGTTTTGTAGCTGTTTGATGGGCGTTTTAAGGCTGTCTGATGGACGTTTATAGCTGACTGATGGACGTTTTATAGCTGACTGATGGACGTTTTTAGCTAACTGATGGACGTCTATAGCTGAGTGATGGACGTTTATAGCTGACTGATGGGCATTTTACAGCTGACTGATGGACGTTTTGTAGCTGTTTGATGGGCGTTTTTTGGCTGTCTGATGGGCGTTTTATAGTTGACTGATGGACGGTTTATGGCTGTTTGATGGGCGTTTTTTGGCTGTCTGATGGGCGTTTTATAGCTGACTGATGGGCGTTTTATGGCTGTTTGATTGGCGTTTCATAGCTATCTGATGGGTGTTTTATATTGTCACTCCTTGAGTTCAGCCGTGACATCAGACCTGCCCCTCGTGGCTACCAATTAGCCTGCGGTTCACTGACTGTAAATATTTCATGTTCTTCTCAATCTTGTCCATCATATCGTGGCTGATTCCGCTACACATTGACACCTCCAGATGCTTCAACCTGTAAAAGTGAGAGCGCCATCAAGCCCCAAACTGTACTCGATTATACCACGCAAGAGCGGGGAGGGGGGGGGGGGAGGGGGGAGGCGGGGTGGGGGGAGGGTGACGTCACGAAACATGCGCGAAAACTACGTCCCCATGGCCAAAAAGTGAGAATCCACGTCATCGAGCCCCAAATGTACTCGATTGTAAAAGCGGGAGTGGGGAGGGACCGGGAGGTGGGGCGCTGGTCGGAAGGGGGGGGGGGGAGGGTGTGAACCATGCCCAAACATTACGTCATCATGGCTAAAAACTACTAGATAATGACTGTAAAAGTTATTTGACTTTGTATCAGCTTAGAGCGTTTATAGAGCGAATATCTCAGGGACCAATCAGAGAGCGAGACAGAGCAGTGGCTTTCACCTCGTGATTACTAGTGACGCTGTACAAAGGACACTGGTACTGTGACAGTGCATATGACGTACACAGAGCACAACTGTACTCACCACTCCGTCAGTATCGGAAACATCACGCCACGCGGCACTGAAAGTGTGCACGTGATATCGCCATGACAACGGAACTAGGCGACGGGAAATATCGGAAGAAGAGTGGAAAAAAAAAAAATCTAATTCATGAGAAATTATAAAGAAATCAGGAAATAAAAAATGGACACTCATCTGGACTGATCCGGAACCCTCCCTCAGTCTTGTGCATTGTTCGCACTCGTTTTTTCATACTCGTGCTACCAGTGCTGCAGGCTGCGGAGGCGGGTTTTCGGGTCCAGTCCGCCCGTTCGTGCGGGTTTTTTTTTCATAACTTTTATCTGACGCACCTGGCGCAGTAGGTTTGCAGCGCCTGCAGGAATCTGTCCGTGACCTGGTCACAGCTGGCCAGGCTGAGGGCGCGCAGTCTGCGCAGCTTCCGCACCACCGGGATGAGGCCCGCGTCCGTCACGTGACCACACTGGCTCACATGCAGCTCCTCAAGGCTCGCTAAGTTCTTGGATATAGCCACCAGAGCCTCGTCGCTCACAGCTAAAACACACAAGCCATAACAAGCCGTAAAGCATGGCATAGCTTATCTTATCTAATCTTATTACGCATAAGGCGTTGAAGAACTTTTAATTACAATTATTATGGACAGTTCTTTTACTGTGGGGAAGCAAAGCGGTGAACTAAATAAACATCCATTTTGTTTTGAGTGGTGCGGGGGAGGGGGAGGAGGAGGGGGAGAGGTGGTGGAGGTTCGAACTTTCTGTCACGACAAACTACTGTAAAATACTAAAGGTGTTAGAGTAGGAAGCTTTAAGTTAACATACCTCTATTTTACTACCTGCAAAAAAAAAAAAAAAAAAAAAACAAAAACAAAAAAAAAAAAAAAAAAAAAAACAAAGAAAAAAAAAACAGAAAAAAAAAACACAAAAACACGACCATTGTACAGTTTAGGAGAAGTAACGTCCCTGTGCTTTCCTGCATTTTCAGTTTCATACAGATATCAGGATAGAGTACCTGGATTTGACTCCAAGCGAAGCACTCTGATATCCGGGAAGACGAACTGCTTGATGCTGTTGTCGGTGACTTTAGGACAGCAGGACAGATCGAGGTGCTGCAGGCATCTCAGGTTTGTCACCGGCAACACATCTACAAACAAACAAGAAATCGGCAACACATCTACAAACAAACAAGAAATCGGCAACACATATACAAACAAACAAGAAATCGGCAACACATCTACAAACAAACAAGAAATCGGCAACAGGTCTACAAACAAACAAGAAATCGGCAACAGGTCTACAAACAAACAAGAAATCGGCAACAGGTCTACAAACAAACAAGAAATCGGCAACACATCTACAAACAAACAGGAAATCGGCAACAGGTCTACAAACAAACAAGAAATCGGCAACACATCTACAAACAAACAAGAAATCGGCAACACATATACAAACAAACAAAAAATCGGCAACAGGTCTACAAACAAACAAGAAATCGGCAACACATCTACAAACAAACAAGAAATCGGCAACACATCTACAAACAAACAAGAAATCGGCAACAGGTCTACAAACAAACAAGAAATCGGCAACACATCTACAAACAAACAAGAAATCGGCAACACATCTACAAACAAACAAGTAATCGGCAACAGGTCTACAAACAAACAAGAAATCGGCAACAGGTCTACAAACAAACACGAAATCGGCAACAGGTCTACAAACAAACACGAAATCGACAACAGGTCTACAAACAAACAAGAAATCGGCAACACATCTACAAACAAACAAGTAATCGGCAACACATCTACAAACAAACAAGTAATCGGCAACACATCTACAAACAAACACGAAATCGGCAACACATCTACAAACAAACAAGAAATCGGCAACAGGTCTACAAACAAACACGAAATCGACAACAGGTCTACAAACAAACAAGAAATCGGCAACACATCTACAAACAAACAAGAAATCGGCAACACATCTACAAACAAACAAGAAATCGGCAACAGGTCTACAAACAAACAAGAAATCGGCAACACATCTACAAACAAACAAGAAATCGGCAACACATCTACAAACAAACAAGAAATCGGCAACACATCTACAAACAAACAAGAAATCGGCAACACATCTACAAACAAACAAGAAATCGGCAACAGGTCTACAAACAAACAAGAAATCGGCAACAGGTCTACAAACAAACAAGAAATCGGCAACACATCTACAAACAAACAAGAAATCGGCAACACATCTACAAACAAACAAGAAATCGGCAACACATCTACAAACAAACAAGAAATCGGCAACACATCTACAAACAAACAAGAAATCGGCAACAGGTCTACAAACAAACACGAAATCGACAACAGGTCTACAAACAAACAAGAAATCGGCAACACATCTACAAACAAACAAGTAATCGGCAACAGGTCTACAAACAAACAAGAAATCGGCAACAGGTCTACAAACAAACACGAAATCGGCAACAGGTCTACAAACAAACACGAAATCGACAACAGGTCTGCAAACAAACAAGAAATCGGCAACACATCTACAAACAAACAAGTAATCGGCAACACATCTACAAACAAACAAGTAATCGGCAACACATCTACAAACAAACACGAAATCGGCAACACATCTACAAACAAACAAGAAATCGGCAACAGGTCTACAAACAAACACGAAATCGACAACAGGTCTACAAACAAACAAGAAATCGGCAACACATCTACAAACAAACAAGTAATCGGCAACAGGTCTACAAACAAACAAGAAATCGGCAACAGGTCTACAAACAAACACGAAATCGACAACAGATCTAAGAACAAAAAGTAAGAACTCCTCAAAACATCTACAGACAACAAATAATGTTCCACTTGTTACGTAAACATCAGGCCACAGGTTGTTTCTAATGTTTGTATTTTTTATGGAAACAGAAACAGCGCATATCAAAGGATACCTAACCCCCCCCCCCCCTCCCACCCCCTCCCCCCTCTCATTTCGCAGGTGGGGGCGGGGGTTAGGTAGTTTCAGCGACACTTATACAAGCTTTATACGTGACCGCCACCTCATGACTGAAAACTCGTCACACCCAAAACTTGAGCATCACAAAAATTTACATATTATGTCTCTGGTCACAACACTAAAAAAAAAATCGGCAAGTCATCCACACTTTTATCAGCGAGTGTATTAAGGTCTCTGATCTATGAGAAGATAAACGCATGCGCTGAACATCAAAGACTGGGTGTGACTTACTGGGTACGCCGTTGTTGACGCTGTTAGTTCCTTCAGACTTGGGAGGCTTGACTTTCGGCAAATTCAGTACATTCTCTCCCATCGTTTTGCGCGTGCATTTGCAGCTGCCGTCCAGTTCATGCTTGAGCCTCTCCTGTACGTCAGGGTCGAGTGGCACCGCGAGCAATCCGTCGTCGCTGATCTCGCTGTTCCACTTCAGTATCAGCGTCCTCAGTGACGTCATATAAGTGCATAAATACTGCAGGCCAGCGTCTGTTATTTTGCTCGAGCTGAGGTCAAGGTGAGTCAGGGTAGGGCTCAGGGTTTTACAGGCGTTCACAATGAAGGAATCCCGTAGTATAAGACTGCAACACGACAGGTTCACATGTCTTAATCTTGGTAGTTTGCCCTTGCATAAGCCTTTTGAAAATGCAGCTGCCGTGATGATGAAGTTAGAAGCAATCTCCAGCCTCTCAAGTTTGTACAGCATGCACAGGCTCTGCGCAGAGCCATCGGTTATAAGCCTACACTTGTTAAGGTAAAGGTGTCTAAGATTGTGAAGGTGTTCGCAAATGGAGCCAAGTGCCCCATCGCCAAGCTCAATACATAGGCTCAAATCTAGGGTCTCGATTTCGTTCTGTTCCTTAACTAAGACAGCAATGCCTGCGCTTGTCAGCTCGCGGCAGGACACTAAGTGAAGTGCCTTGATTCGGAGCTCGGGGATGCGTGCAAGCCCCGCCAGGGCGTCATCGTCTATGGTGGTCCGACTCAAGTCCAAAGTGTTGATGTCCCTTTGCCGCTCTTTCAAGCATTCTAGAACTGTGACGTAAGTCAGCACCACACTACTGGATTTATTCCCGTCACCGTAATAGCTGTTGGTGTGGAAAGTAATTTTGTTACCGTTTAAGTAGAGCTTCTGTACATTTGGACAGATGTGAAGAACTCTTTTGAAGGTCGTATCGGTCAAGTAGCGGATAGAAGACAGATTTAATTCCCTGACATGGGCTAGCGATTTTCTTAATCTCTGCATGTCTTCTTCCTTGGAAAGGAGTAGACCCGACATGAAGAGGCTGTTACAGAAGCTGATGTCCAAACTCTGCAGGCACACGCATCTTGACATTAACTCTGGAAGGAGAAAAAAAAAAAAAAGGTTTTATATAAAACTCTATAAAATCGGTAACTGAAAGGGTAATCTCAAAAGTACACATAGGCTTTAGCTGAATAACTTACGTCATCACTATTATATTGTATCTCGAAGAAAATATATAGGTCAAGAAATCCGACATTCTATTGAAATTCAAAATTAACCGAAAACAAAAATCAAGGGCTAGCTGTGTCATAAGACAGAAAAGCGATATAACCTTCACAATCCCACATACAGCAGCGCTAACCGCACAACCTGCACCATGGGTACTGGTTGCCTAAACTTCCCGGACAGAACCGTAGGAGTATACATCAACGCTAACCCTACAATCTGCACCATGGGTTCTGGTTGCCTAAACTTCCCGGACAGAACCGTAAGAGTATACATCAACGCTAGCCCGTCATCCATGAATTGTCACGGCTTTGGATTGGTGATACAGTTATTCAACGCATGAATAACAAGTTTTGCCTGAACACGACTTGGGATAAATCTGGCAACAAAAGCTTAGAAATCACCTGTAAACAGACTCTCCGTGATATTACTTCCTTTCAGGGAGACACTTTCTAAGTTTGCCGTCAAATGACTGCATGAATTCAAAAGGAAGCTCTTGGAGCTAAACGAGCCGTCGATCTCATCCAGGACCAGATGCGGGGTCCTGCGCCTGCCGAGCTCAGTGAAGGCGTCTCCGGACGTAGACGGGGCGTGGAACGTGACCACGGTGTCGCGGAGGAGTATCGGGTCTAGGGAGGCCTCGTACCACCGCCGGCAGACCAGGGCCGCTTCTTTACGGTCTGAGACGCCCACAAAGCGCAGTATGTGAGTTATTACCTGTAACAACAAGCAAAATATTAGACAGGGTAACCACAGCAAAACGCTGCTTTCACACATTCACAGTACTGTCTAAGTTGTGCAGGGCTTGAAAAAAAATCCAATTTAAAAAAATCATGATTTATTATTTTTAATTTAAATCTGAATTTTTGATGTTTTTGATTTAAATCAAACTGAAAAAAAAAACCCGACAAAATAACCAAAAGCACCACCTTTTAACAGTTAATTGAAGACTCGTAACATTCCTTTGTAATACAATAGTAATACTTCATGACAGGTGGGCAATATGGCTTTCTTTTTTGCCTGAAGGACCTGGGTCGAGTCCGAAGGGTGAGGTCAATTCGATCCCGGGCCTGAAGGCAAAAAAGCCATATTGCCCACCTGTCATGATGTATTACTTTTATTATACACCTATTTTGCGATATTTTTGCTGTTCTTACAAATTTTACGGATCGCTATTTTTGTTTTGCTTTCTTAATGCTCAGTTGGGGCGACGCGCTATTAGAACTGCGGCCAGCTGGTATTTATATTGGGCCTGATTTCTTTATATTTATGATTAAGAAAATAAATATTGAATATTTGTTTGCAATTATATTAATGTGCAATGATTATATCGAAATAAAAGCTATGCAGCCCATTAAAAATTGTGCCTGTTTTGCAAAAAGGTATATTGTGCTAGCTGCAAGAAGTGGCGGGCTGTAAGGTTTCCACACACCGCTTCAAATCCTCTCTATATATCGATGTGCAGGTCAACTGCGCTCACTTTGAGGCACCTCTGTGAGTACTTTATGTGCGATTCAATGAGCCACAAGTCTTAATAAGCATTTGCTAAAGGTCCTCAGAGTACAACGGTAATGATATACAACTTCTGCGCTACGCTTTCGTTAAAAGAAAAGAATATGGAAATAACTAAAGGTCTCCCGCAATAATTGACATGTGTTTGTATACAGAGAGCATAGTTCATTACGCGAAAAAGTAACAATAATTTTTGCAAATTATGCACCAAAAAAACTTTTGAACTGATATTAAAAAAAGGATGGAAGAAATTAAAAGCTAAACATTGTGGGTATACGGAATAAATTTATACCTAATTCTGCCTCTATCAACTATTTTAGTATATATTTATTGCAATTTTGTTAAATTTCTGGTCAACTAACTTTGGTCACATGACATTTAAAGGACAGAATGTAAACAAACGTTTAACAGGTGAGTGCGGAAGCTCATTTTTCTGCACTTTAATGAAGAAATAAAAGATATATAGTGCATAAAAAATTGTGCCTGTTTTAGAAAAAAAAGGTATGTTGGACATGAACCTTCTGTAAATGTTTGAATAACAGGGACTTGTTTGCAGGATTCGTGCCTCAGAACATATGAAGTTGACTCATATTAGCGGAACAATGGAAGGCTCTGACAGAAAGTTATAAGCCAAATCACACTTTGGGCATTCCGAGTAAAATGTGCAAAAATTCTGAGTTTCGAACTACCCGGGTAAAGAATGAAAGACATGATAGAGAGATTTCGCCTAAATGTCAAATTTCTCTTGCACCAAAGAGCAATTGTGTTTTTAACAACCCGTATGCTATTTTAAAATTTTATTAAAGGTTTTAACAAACAGTTTTCAATTTCTTTTATGTTCCGAGTATGGACTGTTCTCCTATGTTTCTTCTCTATTTCTCCTGTCAATTCTTTCTTTTTTTTACCCGGTTCTCTCGCATTCGAAATTCTTGCGTATTTTTATTCGAAACACCCAGTGTGATTAGGTTTATACGAGGTGAGATATGTAGATTGGGCGACAATTTGTATTATTCATTACCGAAGTTTTTTTTTCTGTGCCGCAGCGCAGCTTCAAAGAGCAACATGCAAAAGAACAGGCCAAAACCCTTATTACCCTTACCTTTTAAGTTCCTAAATGTTCCTACAACTTATGCAATAATTTAAAGAAAAAATGGTAGCTATTTGCAACTGCGACTAAACGAAGGACTTCTTGATATGAAGCAGTACTTTATGTCTGACATTTTTGGATACCAAACATGTTTTAATTCTTTTGATTACATCTTACTACTAATCAATGAAAATATGGCTAAATTTACACATAAATGCTTGCATCAGTTACACGAGCACCCGCTACCAGACCGGAACAATCAATCAGCTCATTAGCCATAAGCGCAATCACACTTTGGGTGTCTGGAATAAAATGCGCAAGAATTTTGAATTTCGACTGCGGTGGAATGTGGAACATAAAAGAAATGGAAACTTCAAACTATTTGTTAAAACTTTTAACTAATTTTTAAAATAACATACGGGTCGTTAAAAACTCGATTGCTCTTTGGCGTAAGGAAAATTTGATATTTAGGCGAACGCCCAAAGTGTGATTTGGCTTATTTCTTTAAGTATCATTTATTACAACGAAACAAAAAGAAATCTCTTGTTTTTAACAATGATTAATATAAAGGATGCCATAATAAGTGTCCACGTTTGTCTGTTACTAGTCCCAGCGGACCCTTTCTATCTTCCTTCTTCTTGCTGTCATAGGAAGATCGCAAGTGTCATCTAGGACTAGTCCATTACACCTGACATGTTTCATAACCTACTCGTATCACTCTCCTACGAGTACGAAGATGGAACGGCTCCGCTGGGACTAGAGCTGGAGTGGTATTCTGCTCTTTGCTTATTTTTAAGGATGTCCTTATTTTTAAAAATAAGGATAAAAACGCTATTCTGCTCTATCCTCAAACTTAACAAAGTCTTTTAAAAGTAAGGATAAAAATTAAGGATGAACCATCTAATCTCGAGAATAAGGACGTCCTTAAATATAATAACGGAGCAGAATACCACTCCAGGCCCTAGATTCACTAACATCCCCTTAACTTAAACTTAACTTAAACCCAATGCCACTTTAGGCAGCGTATCTACCTATCTATCTATCTATCGAATCACAAAGCCCACTTAAGTGTAACTTAAATTTCAGAGACATTTACGCCTTTTGTGTCGACTGAATATAGAATAAGCCAATTCGCACTTTGGGATTTTTCCGGTGGAGGTGTTGTTTCGACTGACAATGTTGGGGGATAAATTATAAAGAAATGATAAGGGAAAAACGTAAAAATTCTAATTTTCTTTCAACATGCACATTTTCGAATTTATAAAGCCATCATATGATCTTTTAAAAACTATTTTACATATTATTCAGTCCCTTTAATAACCAACATGTGAATATATTTCTGGCAAAATGGAATTTTGTTGATTTTTTCCGGTTTTTTCTTATCATTTCTTTATATCCTTATCCCACCTGAATTCAGCCGAAACGCAAAAACTTTTCGGCAAAAGTCAAAAGTGCGAATTGGCTTCATCGTCATGACCAGTACGAGTTGGGGAGCTGATTCTACTTGACTACAACATTATTTCCAGTGCAAAACTAACCTCGACTGGCAGAAACTCCATGCTATTTTGTGTCTCAATGTTTATGACATGACGATGCTTATGACCGTAATAAAAGGCGAGTTTGTGCCAGAAGTCGACTAATGTTTTTTATTTACAAAGTGATGTCAAGGACATTTTATGTCAGGATACCCATGGGTTACCAGAGGAGAGAGAAATTATATGAGACTAAAAAAATACGGAGGAAATCATTTTGAGGCCAGACGCACTCCGGAAGGAGTGTTAATTATAATTATCATCAATCAAGGGGTAATTTTTATTCAGTAATCCGCGTTTAGGAGAAGGATTCTTTGAGAAATACACTCCTCGTTTGCTAAAAAGGCTATTTTAGTTCAAATTAGCATTACTAGTATTTGGAAAACGAGAGTTCTATCCCAACCCCCAGGACATACTATGTCAACCCCCAGGACATACTATGTCAGACCTCAATCCCCCCCAACCAGGACAGAAAATTTGAGCAAAATCTTATTTTTGGATGACATATGATGTATTTGTGTATACATATTACGTATTGGTTTGTGCCCCCCCCCATATTTGTGATTTTTGTATATTTAGATATTTCAGACAATTCTTGGCAACTTTGGTTTTTTTACTTCCCCCGTGGAAAATTTTGCGTTTTTCGCACATTTCTCGGTATCAGATGATTCTAAAAGGAGCCGACTCCACGATTTTACAAGCATCTCGTGGAAACATACATGGGTGCGAAACCTGGGTGTATAAAAGGATGTCTGAGAACACACATTTTAGCGTATCAATTCAAGCAATTGAAGCGACAAGAAAGGCAGCCAGATCAGTACGGGATACACCAGTCGTCTGTCTGGAGTGCAATGTGGAATTTCCGTCTATGGAATTGTTTGAAGCACATACATGCACACACGCTGAGATGAAAACTGCAGTGAAACATGCTCGTGATGCGAGTTTGCTAGCGCACGCACGGGAGCGGAACTTAATTTGAAACGTGCTCATGAAGAGCTTGTTGAGGACAAAGAAGCAAAGAGACAAAAGACGTGGCAAGTTGGGAGAGGCAGAAGGCTTAGTCTTTGTGAAAGCGCGCAGGAAAACGGTTTGAGCCCGACAATGGAACGTATTTACTGATTAAAATACGACAACAAGAGAACCGCGTCAAGATACATTTGCTGGAGACCTTAGACCGAAATGAAATGGTACATTGTAGTGTATGCCCGTTTCAAGATAATGGTGGTGAATCAACAAGGGGTCTTACAATACAAGTGGACAATGCCTATATATGTAGTCCAACGTATGCAACTTACAGTCCAGCGGATATTGAAAAGCATTTGACGACAGCCTATAAAGAATTGTTTACCAAGTTTGACGAACATGATCGACAAGGCTCTGGCTAGGTTCTAGATGAAATACTGTACAAAGAAGTACATACAACTACGCTGGCGCTTCTGGAAGCGAGTAGTTTTATCCCGCTGTCGAAGAAAGTGAGGAATACGAAGGGTGTGTTAAACATTAAGAATGTCAACAACAAGTGTTTCTTATGGTCCGTTTCGGCTCGCCTTCACCCTTCAACAAATAAGAACCGACAGCGTGTGAATCTTTAAATGCCATTTGAGGGTAGAGGACGTGACATTTCCCACGCCGATTACACGATATTCCAAGGTTTGAGAAGGAAAACGACGTGCCCATCAACGTGTTTTGGATATGAGCAAGATGTGATTGTTCCAATACAACTTAAACGCCGAAACGTCAGCGAAAAAAAAATCAACTTACTTCTCATTAGCAATGACAACAAAAGGCATTACTGCCTCATTAAGAATTTCAGCAAACTTATGTCTTATCGCACCAAGCATAATGGAGCAACTTTTTATTATTTCAACTGTCTTCACGGGTTTATGCGACAAGATCTTTTAGATGAGCATCGTGAAGTGTGTGGAATGCATGGAGCGCAACTTTTATTATTCTCCAAGGAACCTGCCATTAAGTTCTAGAATGTAGCCAAACAACAGCGAGCACCTTTTGTGATTTATGCGGATTTTGAATGTTTCACGCAAAAGCATGAAGGGGACAGGTATCAGCACCATCGTCCAAACAGCTTTGTCGATGTAGTAGTCAGCCAGTACGAAATACATGCACCAGTCGTGTATCATATTGTGCGTGGTTTAGAGCAGCCAAAGGATATGGTGATGACTCGTGAAGACCAAGAGAATTTCAAGAACGCCCTCTATTGCTACATTTGCCTCTAGGAGCGGATCGTGTTAGAGATCATGACCACATCAATGGCAAATACCGTGGAGCAGCGCACAATGAATGCAACTTCCAATTTCGACTTAGAAAGGATCAGCAGGGGAATAAAGATTCTTTTATAATTCCTGTGATTTTCCACAATTTGTGAGTCTATGACAATCATCTGATCATGGACGAAATTGAGAAATTCAAATCTGAAACACTTATGGTCATTCCCAACACCATCGAGAAATATATTGCGCTCACCATGAGTAATATGAAATTTACAGACAGCTCTCAGTTTATGAGTACCTCTCTACAGAAGCTGGTGTCCAATCTTGCGGCAGAAGGGAAAGAGAACTTTTACAACATGACTAGTCACATTTAAGATAGTGACCAACAAGATTTACTGTTGTGAAAGGGAGTGTACCCCTATGACTACGTGGAAGAACCATCCAAGTTTGCTGAAACACAGCTCCCGTCAAAGGACAACTTTTACAGTCAGCTCAGCGAAGAGGACATGAGCGACGAAGATTACGCTCACGCGCAGAAGGTGTGAGATACATTCAACTGTGCCACATTCAGTGAATACCACGACCTGTACCTGATATCGAATGTGCTGCTGTTACCTGACGTATTTGAAAATTTTCGTCAAGTATGCCTCAACACATATGAATTGGATCCTGCCCATTACTATACAGCGCCAGAACTTCGTGGGGTGCTATGTTAAAAGCAACAAAGGTGAAGTTGGAATTAATCACTGACATTGACATGTACCAAATGGTTGAACAAGGCATACGTGAAGGAATATCTGTGATCATGCACAAGTACGCGAAAGCAAATAACCCCTATGTGGCAGATTACAATTCTGCGATACCAAACAACTACCTGTTGTAACTCGACGCAAACAACTTGTATGGCTCGGACATGTCGCAAAGCATGCGACAAAGAGGATTTATGTGGATGAGCGAGCCAGAATCCAGCGACTTCATGGATATGGCTGAAGATGACGACATTGGATACATTTTGGAAGTGGATTTAGAATACTAACATTCAATCCATGATCATCGCAATCACTACCCAGTGGCTCCAGAACGGAAATGCGTCAAAGTTAGAGAATTGTCAGAGTACAGTCAGAAGCTGCGGAAAGATCTGAACATGAAAGGCAAACCTACTGAAAAGCTCATTCCTAACTTATGCCACAAGAAAAAATATGTGCTTCATTACAGGAATTTGCAGCAGTACGTCTCACTAGTGTTGAAAGTCACCAAAGTGCACCGTGCCATTATGTTTGAACGGAGTAAATGGTTCGCAAAATACATTACCTTGGACATGGAAAAGAGAAAATTGGCCAAGAACCCGTTTGAGAAAGACTTTTTCAAACTTATGAACAACTCTGTGTTTGACACCATGGAAAATGTGAGAAAGCGAATGAATCAATATCGAACTTGTCTACAAAGAAAAGCGGTTCAAGGAACTCGTGGTCAAACCTTCTTTCCACAAATTTAGATTTAGAATTTTCAACGAAGATTTAACCGCCGTACATTTACGCAAAGTGGATTTGCTTCAGATAAACCCATTCAAGTCAGCTGCACCATTCTTGACCTCAGCAAAGTGCTTATGTTTGGCTTTCACTACAATTACATCATGGCCAAGTATCCCAATGCCAAGTTGTTGTTCAGCGACACCGACAGTCTATGTTATGGCATAGAAACGGAAGATATCTACAAGGATATGCAGCAAGATGCTGACCTGTTCGACACAAGTGACTATCCGACAGATCATTTCCTGCATTCCAACGCAAACAAAAAAGTGCTTGGGAAAATGGAGGATGAGACGGCGGGCATCCCCATTGAAGAGTTTGTTGGACTCAGACCGAAAATGTACAGTTTAATGTATGGTGGGATAGAAATACATACGGCCAAAGGCATCACTGGAGCTTGTCAAAGACGTATTAAACATGTACAGAATAGAGACAGTTTGCTCAACCAAACTCAAACGATAGCTGCAGGACACATAATTCGGAGTCATGACCACCAGCTTTTCTCGGAGAAGTTGAAGAAAGTAGCCGTCTGCCCATATGATGACAATGCTCTATGTGCTGAATGATGGCTATTCCACCTTTGCGCATGGGCATTGGAGGAGACTATTCAACTTAAGAATTATTTGAGGTGCGGACACTGAACCGTTAACATGGAAGTCATAAGTCGTCAGAGATCTATAACTGATCTGAATACTCTTGCCGATATAGTCAAAGACTTAAAAGTAAAGGACTTAAGTCGTAAGAGATCTGCAACTGATATGGATACTCTACCCGATACAGTCAGTAATCCTACCATCAAGAAATTGAAAGTGGAGACGCCACCACAGTCGTGGGAAGGAATGCTTTCTCTAGGAAATGGAAAGTACATTAAAATTATGAAACAAACAATGAAGGAGTGGTGAACATTCGCAAGTATCTCAGAGATGAGGGGACTGGAAGAAACCGTTCTACGAAAAAGGCTATTTTGCTGACAGTGCCTGAATGGGAAATGTTGAAGAAGCAGGTGAAAGAAGTGGATAAAAGGCTTAAAAGACAAGGAGACAGCTCATAGTTGGGTGTGCGACTGTTGAACGAGATGGAAGACTTTTTATCGGATTATGAACTCATTACAGATCACTTCTCACATCTGAGAAACGCGTGTGATGGCATTGTGCTAAGACGTTTTGGAAAGTATATTATACTATCGCCTGAAGTACAATCCGTGTTGAAGGATAATCTACAAGAGCTGAGGATACCTGGCTTTCTCCTTATACTCTCAGATGATTTAGAAGTGTGTTATTGAGAACTGTCTAGACGTGTTTGTACAATTCCGCCAGTATGACGAGCTTACAGAATGCTACGACCACATCACTCTCAACACAGTGGAATGGTGCGCTCTGTTACAAGCATTGGATTGGGAAGAATCTTGAATCTTGAATTCAAAAAGGACTTGAAAGTCCATTGAGCTGACACATCCCCTGTGGGTTATGGTGATGGACATAGACATGAATGAACAAAGATATGAACTGGACATGAAAATGTTAAAATAATAAAGTTTGGTAATGTGAGTTATGTAAGTTTTCATAGCATTTAAAAACGTGGGTGTAATGTCTATGATACATATATCAATTTAGATTGTAAAGAATGGTATTCATTTATCAATGTATTGAATGTTATTGTAAAATATGTGTTGAAAAAGGTTTAATGCAAAATAATTGTTTATGTTATATATGGAGTTGGAATAAAAATGTTTTTTTTTTGTAAAATGTAAGAATAATTGTAACACAAGAAAAAGAAAGTTATATACAACTGTCTTGTTTTAATTTATAACAAATGAGATTGACTATTACCACACCTTAACTAATAATGGTCTATATACATCAATAAAATTATGGTTTATAATGTCTATATACAAAATCTTTTACCCACAAAATCACCATCACTTCTTCTCAATATATCTACAATATCAAACATATTATGATCTCTTGCTGTATGTAATATATAATATACACAATAAAAACCACAACTATTTGAAATGGGCTGTTGTAATGGTATGGAATTATACACATAGTCATTACTTTTCTAACGATTATCTATAAGAGCAAGTCCATAAGAGTCAAAATATTCCACAACTTTGTCAAAGTACACGGCAACCCATTGTTCACCAGGTTAATCATGATCCTCTGTATTGATGACATAGGCTCCTTGCTGTAATGCTGGCCGTTGATCCATAGGGAATACTGTGTGGAATAAGTCTTTTGTCATGACATCATGGGTCCATATGGCATCTATCTGCTTCGTGTTCATGACTAGTTGAATTGTATAATACGATTCGCACTTATTTCAATGATGTTGTCAAATTCAGCATAGACTATGACAATGCTTGTATTTGGCAAGGCACCGGCAAAATTCATCTCCAGCCACAAGTTTCCATGTTTGATAAGGGCGTAATGATCATCACCATCATAATCAGGTGTTAAGTCGAAAGCATCTAAAGCATAATCTCTAGGCCAGTCTTCCAGTTTTATAATGGAACCTTTCTCACCATTCAATTTATCAAAAGATTTCTGAAGAGTTTCAAAAGCGTCAAGATATTTGTCCCGATTAATGTTAAGCTTGAGAGGTTTGGATAGGATTGGTTCACCATCAGCATAGTTAAGACTAAAATGTTCAAAGTTATATGGATTTCTCAACACTGTTCCAGCAAAGGAATCATTATGAACCATTCAAATGACAATACGTTTTCGCAATTGACCCAAAAAGATATTGTCTTTCACAAAAGATTGAAATCCAGGTGGAATGGCCAAAATTTTACATTCTTTTTTTGGTAATAGGAAACTTGGCAGGAGTTTTCATCAATGCATCTGTATGTCCTAACTAAATACCTCGACTAGCCCTCACTTTGCGAGTGGTTAAAAACGCATATCTCACTTCTACCTTAAAGGTATTATTTGTAGCCATTAATACATGTTCATCTTTTTCCTATGCAAACGCATTTTCATACTGATACCATTGGGAAGATAATGATCCTGCTCAAACAAATCTACCCTTCAAGCACCTGTAAGCATAAACTCACGGCTTAGACGCGTATACAAATAACGATTATGTAAACCAATATTTCCTGCTTCAGGTATATCACCACCTTCAGCATTGACATGAAAACATGTTATATACTTTTCATGATTGGGTCTTTTCACCGCATGAGCATTCATTGATCCAGCAGTATTTTTATACATGAGGCGCATAGAGTGCTAAGAATTGAGACTTTCTTCCGAGTCATGAATGAGGTGAGAAATGATGCTGGCATGCCCATGGGTATTGCTACTATGTGAAATCAATCGATCATTCAGAAATAATTCAATGTTGGACCATAACTCATTAAACAAATCATTGATGCATGATACGTTATCATCTGCACCACACCCTGTGCCATCACCCTTTACAATGCGGCATACAATATGAAGTTTACTGTTCTTTAAATCTAAATATTCTTCTGTACTCTCGGGAATATAAAATTCTATTGGAGCACCCTCTCTAATGGTAGTGAGTGGTTGACAGCCTACATTATAACTTTTTTTCTACAGCAGAGTCCTTTGGGGTATGTGAAACCATTCCAATTGAGAAAGACTCACAAGAATGAGTATGAATCAAAGTCATTTTTTTGTTCAAAAGAAATCTTTCTTATGTTTTGCTGATGTTATCCCTCTAACTGCCTTTCGCCCTGTGATATGTTTTGTCGGTTGCATAACGCTTTTTGTCGAAAACGAAGTTTATATCTGACTTTTCCGGTTTGACATGAAACGCTATGCTGTGTCATCCTTAATATTCATTTCTATCATATCAAATTCTGATGTGTTCACAGGGAAGTAATGCGTTTCTTCATAAGTTTTCATAATAATATGACATTATTACCTTCAATGGGAACAGAGCGTAGTAAAGGAACATAATAATCCCCAACTACTTGCGGTTCGCAAATACTGCAGTACAGATAAAATGTATAAAATCCATGTTTTACATCTGCTTGATGTTGAGCAGGACCAGATTATTTATACCATTTATCTAGTATAAATCCTCAAATCTCAGCTAATCCAGTAGAAAAGACAATATCATAGTTATTTCTCAAAATAAGAGAAACTCTCCGATTAAATTTGTCATACTTTAACCGAATAGGGTTTGCATTAATCGATTTTTGTAATTCTTCATTTATTGCACTGCACATTTTAGGTATGGATCTGTAGTAACCATGTGGAATGGTAACTTGATAAAATGCATCAAATGATGATCGATGGTGAATAGTATAGTGGATTTATTGCCTCGTTGTCCTCCATGTGTGTAGGTATTGAATTTCAGCTAAGGCCACTTCATATTTTCCTTTCAAATATAATGTACGAGGTAAACGAATTTGATTATTAGAAGCCTTATTAGTAGGATAATAATTCATGCTAGCATTACTGGGTAAAGCAATGTAAAAACTTGTTGACTCCATGATGGCTAAATCGTTTATGTGATGTGGATAGACTGCATGTGTATATACATTACTTCATGTCTGGCACACGCCACCCACACTGTCTACATGATCTACATTGCTGTCTACAGCTTCTCCTTGACAACAAGCACTCACACACCTGAGTTTTACGGGAATATTATTTTTATTTTCATTTTCTTTACAACAACACCATCACTCTTTAAACCACATTAAAAAGCCTTTGTTGACGCTGTTTTATCTCTTTTGTAATATCTTCACGAGTTGTCTTTTTGCCAAAAACAGCTTTTTTAATATTAGCGTCTACGATTCCCTCAATAAACTGCTTCAAACCCTGCGGTCGTTCTCTTCGTTCTTTTCTTCTTGTAGCAACCAGTGCTTCTTTCAGCAAATCAATAATGTTGGAATTTTCAATGACATCTCCAGTTTTCAATACAAGTTCATTTTTATCTGTCCATCTCGTACGATGTTTCATAAGTTCTGCCAGAAGTTGTGTTATTTTTGCATGACAGATAGGTTGAAAATGGCTTAGAAACTGTTGCGACTTTTTTTACTTTTCTGCATTAGATGATACAGCAGACTTTCGTTTTTGTTACTGAATTGTTCGTAAATGAAAACCAAGAAGTTGAGACACTTCCATTGCCTTTTCACGAGTTCGTTTCCCACGTAAAAGTTTATTCACTTTTGCTTTGATTCCACCATCTTTTCCCTTCTTTTCTAACAACATTTTATATTCGTATTCAGGAATGAGGACCATTTTCAAAGTATGTTTCATTTTAACAGCAGCTGAGTTAACAAGGATAATGCAAATTTAGCAATAGCTCCAATAAATCCTCCTTTCTGATTAACCAACTTCTTTTTTCATCGAAGTGATATCTTCCTATCTGCTAGAATGCGTAGGGTATGATGCTCACGCATGAATTCCTTATACCGTCTTGAGCTTAAGGGTAAATGTCATCGCAATATATTCAAACCAATTTCAAACAAGCTAGTTAATTCCTCCTTGATAGCTTGCTGTACCAAGGATTTGCGTCGTTTAGGCCCACTGCATGCAAGCAAGTGAAGAAAAGGCTGGTCGAATACATTTAGACATCTTGGCTGCGCATGATCAAATGAATTCGTTCTTGTTCATACGCTACTTTATCAGCATATACATAATGTGTATCTTTGATAAAATGCCTGTACGAATATTTGTCTTTGGCTTTAAATCAATGAATAAATAGTCATGAGGTTTGCTGGTAGTATCTTGATAGGCTTCTATGAGAAATTGAGATTTTCAGGCTATATTTGCCACGCTAATGTGCTTATTTGTTGACTGTCTCTAGGATTTTTAAAGAGAATGATGTAATAATGGATGGATTCAATATCCTTTGTAACAGCTTGCAATTTTTCTTCATAGAAATGACCATCAATATCTTCGTCTAAGTAGTCTTTCACACGATTCAAATGTATTCCTTGCTTCCTATAACGATAGATGATAATGAACACTTCTTGTGTCCATTTTATATGATAATCCCGTTGAAACATATATTTCATGTGAGAAATGCGAACATGTTGACCAATTTTAAATTTGTAGGGTTTTGACTTTTTCTTTGATTTCAATTTCAATTTGTTCACATACATATACTTCCACACTTTAGATTCAGTTTCCTTCGAATATCTGCAGCAGCATACCTATTAGGGGGGGAGCCATGACGTCTATGGTTGTAATTGTACACCAGTTCTTGAAGGCTGTCTACATAGCGATAGGTTTGTTTATGTATGAAATATCGATACATCATTCCCTTTAGAGTACAAATGACTCTCTCAGAAAATTGGCTTTGGTTTCATTCTTTGTCATATAGGCATGAATTCTCTCCTTCTTCAAAAATGCATTTACCCGTCTGTTTTTAAATTCAGTTCCTTTATCCGACCTTAGAGTTCGTGGTCTTCGACGTGTTTCATGAAAAATCTTCGGGAAGGCTTGTATAACGCTGGTATGTGATTTGTTAGGTATTGGTTGCACCCAAAAATATTTTAAAACGCATCAATGACAACCAATAAAAAGCGGGTGTCATCATTATAGGAGGCTATGTTTCCCTGCCTTTTAAACCTGCATTTAACAGATTGTAGTAAACTGCATGCATCTTGATCCTTCAACCATTTCTTCACTTTGGAATGAGTAATTGGTTGGTTATGTGTTTTAATATGTGATAAAGTTTGTAAGGACCAGCAATGCTCCAGGTTGACCAGGGTTAAAGTAAATATTAGTTAAGTAATCTTTCCACGTCGACATGTTAACACTAAATGAACAACACTTGCCAAACATATCTTACAGTTTATTTTTTTTACAGATCAAGTATAGACACAATGGTGTGAATAATTGGAGCCCATTGATCTTCAATGTGCAATAACCAACTACTTAATTCATCTAATGTTATAGCATTTAAACCATATTTCTCACAACGCTGATTTGCATTGTGCAACACTTCATCTAAATGAGTGTAATATTTAGATTCATTTCACTATGCATAGACACATGGGAAATGACAGGCATGTTCTTGACACTCTTCATTTTGACAAGCAGGACATACTAAACATGCAAAATGTTTACAGCTAATAACATTTTTTCACAATATGTTTTTGCACAATATATTGTTTCAATGTAATGTCTGCCATTATACTGCAATATACGTTAACCAGTCTCTAACTTCATCAAACAGTCTTGGACCAAACCGAGCAAAGTGAAATGCTGCTTACACATCAAACTCCTCAGCTCCGTCAATGCCTGAAAGCGCAACTCTTTCATGAAATCATCACGTCAGTTTTGCAAGTTCAGCGTTGAATGAGCAAGTTCTCAATAGACGTTAAAGTGTTGCAGTTCTTCTTCAACAGAACCAAAACGATCCAGTTCAGTTATCATGTAGTCCACGTACTTCTCCTTAAAACACGTTTCTACATCCATCCCACATTTCCGTATGGTGGTCGAATATTAATATAACACGTTTGCACACTGACGGCTGGCGAGCAAATGATTTCAAAAAAGTCTTACTCTCCAGATACGGTTAGCGAGCCACACTTGGCGTAGAAGTTGTCTGGTTCACACATCTTACAATCCTCAACAGATCCGTGAGCACCACAATATTCACAGGTAAGTCCAAGTTGATTGTGCACGTCCATATTCTCCAATTGAACTTCAGCCAGTCTTTTCTTGGATAGTTTTGACACCCTCGTCCGATTGTCCTTTTGCAGTTTGATGACAGTTTTCGTACCATGACATTCCGTACATAGCTCAGGATAACACTGAGTTGATGTTATCCATCTCCTGAGGCATTGCCTTCCATTCACCGTCATTCATGTTGATGTAATACTTGTATACTGTCCCTTCAAACAGTGATGTGTGCATCTCACATAGTGCATGTCTAAGTATGAAATGACCTCAAGCCACTTCATTTGCATTACGTACCGAAGAAATTCTTTATGGTCCACAGTAATGTTTAAGTTCATACTAATCTTAAATCTACTTGTCTTCTCCATGGAATCACATGCATGTTTATGCCAGATGGCTATAACATCAACTCCTTGAAAGGCTGTTAGGGATTGCCTCATGACGATTACTAAAAAGTTGTACAGAATTATCTGCAACGTCTAAATGTGCAAAAACCTTAAAATTTTCCCACGGAGGGGGGGGGCGGGATGTCAGGAGGTCACAAAACCAAAAATGTTCAGAATTGTCTGAAACTTCTAAATATTAAAAAATCACCACGGAAGGGGGGGGGGGGGCGGGAGTAAAAAACCAAAGTTGCTCAGAATTGTCTGAAACGTCTAAGTACACCATAATTTAATTCCTTTCATGAAAGTGCAAATACTTAGGCGCTTAGTTTTATATTCAAATATCTGTTTAATTTTAAAAGTTACACATTTAAAGATACTAGGTTACCCCTTAGAGGTTTCTCCTTTGCAAACTTTATCATTGATAATTTTGTTGTTTAAGTAGTTATTTTCTCGCTTGTAACTGCAAAGAACTATGCTTACCATGTGTAAGTCCAAAACGTTTTATTTTGAATCTTTACGAATACGAATAAGGAAGCAAGATTTGCAACACCTCGTTGTTACTCCCAAACGTCTCGAATAAGATGTCAAATATTATCCTTTTGATTTTTATTTCCAAACAGACAGCTATTAAAATGTCTGTATTCTCTTATCAAAGCAATATAACAGATCACATTCAAGTCATGACAAGATTTTTTTCCATAGACTGTTTTTCACAGGAAAATAACCGGTTCTCCATTTAACATTCGCAAGGAGTTATAACCATGTAACATATAGTTTATTTGATTCTTGCGATGGGATAAAATGTTTCCGTATGGTTCCTTTTTTCTGCCTCATCACACCATTGAAAATTAGACTGAGACGGTTAGGACTGGGACCACCAAATTTGGCAGAGATATACTGTAGTATATCTAGTTAGCCAACCGCATTTGTTGGTTAGAAATTCACTCATATTGTGTATGCAAAGCGGACGTTGAAACTGTGCCTTAGAAACCTATGTATAAGGCACTTGATTTGGTAGATCACAGCATCTACAGTCTCAGCCTGTTTTTCAAGTAATTGTGGACAATGAGTGAGCAAATATTGCGCGTTTGTGCGATATGTTGCAACTGGCCTTCAGGTCAACGGGCATGTTCCCGCGTTTGAATAAAATAATAATGCTATTCAGTTGTATTTACATTATAACTGTGTGAAATTTATGAATATTTGGCTTGCTAGCTATCTCCCTTTGTTCCTTCATTAATGATTTTTAATTTATTGATTTATTCTTATTGCCCTTATTTTCCAAAGATGTATAAATGTATATCTAAATAGAAATTATCTGCTTGTTTTCTTTCTTTTATTTTGGTATTCATGGTTTCCACTTGATTGTCTAAAAAAATCTGCCTGAAAAATTAAATGGCTCTATATGCCGCCCATTTCCATCGGCGTTGGTTTTTGGTTTGATTATGGAAGTCTACGCCGCAAAATTCCGGGATATGTTAAAATCAGCGGGGATAGGGTCTTTTTTCTGCAGTTGCCTAAGTGGAGAAGGGGAGGGTTAAAAGAAACATCTTTATGACGTGCAACTAGAGATATTAGACGTTGAGAGATAGACGTAGCGCAAATGCTACATCACATAGACGTAGCGCAAATGTTAGTCAGATCCTTAGATTGAAACAATCATGTAGTGGTAATCGCTTCGGCGAAGTTCCTTAGGCCATTCGGTAACACAGGATATGTATGAAGTCAACTTTTAAAAGTAGGCCGAAAAAAGCTGCCGCGTTTCTGAATGTCCCATACTTTCTGTCCTAATTTTCGTCAAAACGATTACATTGTTGATTTTCGCAAATCATAGATGTTCAGAACTTTATTCAATGTTGCATAAAAGACGTTAATTAAACCCGAGAGAGAGAGAGAGAGAGAGAGAGAGAGAGAGAGAGAGAGAGAGAGAGAGAGAGAGAGAGAGAGAGAGAGAGAGAGAGAGAGAGAGAGAGAGAGAGAGAGAGAGAGAGAGAGAGAGAGAGAGAGGGCTTTTGGCAACCAAAAGCTACGTTGCGTCTGCACACCATTATTTTAGCCAATGTCTATGCAGCATATTTCAAAAACGTTGCGTAGATGTTGATCTATGGTTGTGATAAATCACAGCCAAAGCGCAACTGTTACGAAAGTGGATTTTTTGTGTGACCAAAATCAACGTTTGCACATTGTTTGTTATCCAGCACATCACAACCAGATTGACTCTTGCTGTTTTGCCGGGTCACATCAATGATGCAGCGTCATATCCTCGTTTTATCGACGTCAGAATGTTTACTTGGGTATAGCATGTCAAAAGCTATGTTACGCAGAGCTTTGACTGAAATGGAAAGTTGGCACGAATTTTAATGAAGCTTTCAACAGAATTCTGAAATTTTAAGTGTTCATAATCGTATGCTTTGCGGCCTAGTTACTCTGTAGGAAATTGGTCTTGTTTCTATATATATTACGAGTTCGCGACATATCAAGTTAATTATGATCACACGTAATTTCTGATAACGTCTTTGATATTATTTATCAAAAGTAGCCAACATTTTTGAATTTCCGGATTTATTACGATAATCCAAATACCGTTCCAAAATGAAACTTGGTAACGTAAGAAATTTGCGCTTAGGTCTATCAGCAGATGCAAATATTATATAGTACATGTGGTTTCTCCCGCCTTTATTTAATTATTACAAGTTTTCTGTTAATTGGTGGAATATATTAGTTTTCTCTTCGATATTATACCTGTATATCCAAAATGTTCCGCGCTCATTATATTATTATAAATCATCATAAATTTATACAAGTCCACACCTAACAGTGTTCTAGTTGAAACGAGAAGGATACAAGGATTTAATAAACTGTTTGTTTGTGTCTAGTCTCGTGATTGAGAACGTAGTTTGTGTAAGCCTGTGTTATAGATTTTTTAAAGGTGGAGATTTTAAAAAGTAATTGTATATTTTACATGTGGCATTATGTGGATTTAAAATCTCAAATTTCTCACAGGCAGACGGCGATAGGTGTAGCCTGACTTCTTCTACAAACAAAATTTGGATACTTATATCTTGTAACGTGTACGGCATTTTTTCTCGTGATGAAATTTCCAGAAACGAACTTGAGATACTTGTATCTTATAACGAATAGAGAACTGTTTTACTTGTGATATGGGCTTGCACTGTTTCAATAAACGAATCCACAAACTTATCATAGGTCTAGTCTGACTGTTTTCACAAACGAATCCACAAACTTATCATAGGTCTAGTCTGACTGTTTTCACAAACGAATCCACAAACTTATCATAGGTCTAGTCTGACTGTTTCCACAAACGAATTCACAAGCTTGTCATAGGTATAATCTGACTGTTTCCAGAAGCGAATAGACAAACTTGCCAAAGGTGTAGCCTGACTGATTCCATAAACGATTTCTTACACTTGTCATAGGTGTAGTCTGACTGTTTCCATAAACAAATTCATACACTTGCCATAAGTGTAGTCTGACTATTTCCATAAACGAGGCCACAAACTTGTCATAACGAATGTGGTATTTTTTGTTGTTTTATTGTATTTTTTTCAATAGGTAAAGTCTAACTTTTCACAAACGAATTACAATACTTATATTACAAAATACAAATTACATAGAAAAGATAAATTTTAATTTGGCTTTTATTGAAGATTTAGGTATTATGCATGTTTATGCAAAAGTTGCCAACTTTAGCATGATAAAGAAAACATTTTATTGAAGTATATATCAAATTAGAGAATGAACTATACAAAGATATTGGAATTTAGACTGGTAGTATAAGAAGATTAATTTTAAACTGTGGCAACATTAAAATGATTTTTAAAACATGTATTTAGTGCTGAATAATAAATAGATAATTTGATTTATATATCGAATCTTAAATATTTAATTTGATCTTATTCAACCACGAAATGGCATGCCTTCTGCGGGGCAATGTTCTAAGATAGCTTACATCTTATTAAATATTATTTGTTGTTATCTGCAACCGAATAAGTGGTGTTAAAGTCAAATATATGGGCACCCACTTCCTTACTTTCCACATAAAAGCCGCAAAGCTTGCCGGAGCGATAGCCTTTTGAGTACATATAAATATCGTCGTTCTCGTAATAGATGTCGTAAATCCATTGAACAGGTGAATACCCTGCCACAGCTACTACGTCCAACATGACAACTTTGCCCGTACCATGTTTGTATATGCCTTCGAGAGTATATTGTTTTGTAGCAGAAGCGTCAGGTTTTTCGAAAAAGAGGTTAAACGTGACGGTAATCTGTGAATACAAATGCAAGTTTTAGTTAGAGCAATAGCAGATTTTATTTATGTTAAATATGTTGATATAAAAACGCTGCTCTTACACTTTTACTGTGTTTTCTTATTTAGATACAGCACAACCTGATATACTTACGCATATACTTAGTGATATGCTGTTATATATTTGCAGTACTATTTCTTTTAAAGTAATTAGAGCTGTCAGTTAGACATCTAAGAATCCACTTAAATTGAAATGTGTTACTTGCCAGCAAAATGGATTCCGAACAATGCTTAGTTATAAATAGTAGGAATGAAAATGTATAGTATAGGCTAAAAATAAAGTGTTCGAGCGGTTACAGGTACTCAACAAGGTACTTGTAGCAAATACTCAACGAAGTACTTGTAACAAGCACTTAACAGAAGCTTGGCTTTGTCAAGATATAAAGAACGGAAATAAAAATAGAACATGGGAATAAGAAAGGTATAGTGTCACGTAATTGCTAGCGATCTGAGCGGAAACGATTTTAAAATAAAGTAAATAATTGTCGAAGGAAAATGTGGCATTCTTTCAACGCTCATTACGGTTGCGGTCAATCCTCTTGGTGAGAATGGTGTGCAATTACCAAAATGCGGCGCGAAGAACCACTTATCATCTACTTTCAGTGGTGCAGCTAATAAAGAAATTTAAACAAAGAAATATAGATGTATTAATGCAGTCAATAAGTAAAAGCAAGATCTAGTATACACATAATGTATTAGGTCAGAGTGAAACAGCGAAAGAAAGGTCAGTTCTTCAGTCACTAAAATCAATATCTGCATTAATGGGTAATATTTATAGATTCAGAATGGGATGTATTCAAAATACACACTGTTAGTAAAATTAGGTTTTGATGCAAAAAAGATAAAGTTTTAATAAAGGATTGAAACAGCACATGCAAAATGATTTTTGAAGGGAAATGATAACAACTAATTGATCACCCATGCGCATATATAAATATTTTGAATGTCAGGCAATTAATTGATTTAATTCTGGGATATGGAGGGTTAAATAACATAATGATTTCAAATCAAATCATTTGCAATGGTTTCTTAAAATCACCGAAAAATTTTACCAATTCCTTGGGTGAAATTACAAAGTTTAACAATAATTTTTTAAAATTTGTGTGTAACCCTGCAACCCCGACTCTGCCATCGGTAATATATTCTAGCAGCAAAAAATTCCTGCTATAAATTGTAAGATATGAGAGTTTTCATTTATTAATAACAAATGCAAAGCTTTTTCATTTCGTCTTTCTTATTATGAGTCATGCGTGTGAAGGAATGAGTATGAGTTATGAGTGTGATGAAAACTAAAATTTTATAATTGTTTTCCAAACTTGAACAACAGGAAAGGCATTATAGCTTACTATTCAATTTAAATAGGTATTACAAATTTTTTTATATCCATTTTATTTGAAAAAGCGTATAAAAATTGGCGATCGTGCGATATGATCACGCGTGTAGAATTTTTGTGAAACCATATCTTGGACATTTGTAGTTTTTACTGTTATAGTTGCTGCTCCAAAATATAGAACTCATATCCTTTGATATAAACAACAATATTGACCACTGAAAATTTAAGGTATTAATATATAGATTAATATAACGAATAAATATAAAATAAAATCATTAACGAGTCTTCTTAATGCAGATTAGTTTCCAATGTTACATGAAAATGTTTTCTTTGCTGTTTCGTTAAAAAATTACTAATCCTGCTCTTTTGTGCAAACATGATAAGTCATCATCGAGAAGCACATAGAATATTATTTAATATCTGATCTAAAGAGCTTAAAACTGACTGTATAGTGACAGAAACCATTTGCATAACCTTTGTACTACAATTGTTCAAATGTTTGGTATTCCTACGGTTTTACAAATTAGTTTTCATAACTGCAATGCTACTGTTAAATGTCAGATTTGTAAGTGAAAAGACTACAACTACAATTGAATCATTGATAATAACTACACTAGAAGCTCGGTTATCCGAATACGGTTAAACCGAATTATTGAATAATCCAAAATAGCACATATTTATAGCAAAGGAAAAGTGACAAACAAATGTATTGGTTTATTATAACATAAGATAAGCTCCTTTCTTTGAGTGTATTTTTTATTTTTGTTTTGTTTTGCTAAGTTCACATACCCATTGCATTTTGTGTAATTGATATTTTATTATGTAAAAGGATGACCTGAACATGCTGTTTGAATAGGTATATACAGAAATGAGATGTCGCATCACTAGTTGTACAGTAACTGAGTATGTTTTTGTTTGCCAATTAAACGGGTGAGAATTGTGCTGGTATATCGCAAAGCAATAGTATTTACAGAGTAGGTGATATCATCACATCATCTACCAGGATCAAAGAATATCAGATTTTGTCATTTAAATATTTCATCAATAAAATCATTTTCAAAAATCTCACATGAAGCCCACATCATGGGTACGGATTGCCTAAGCTTCTCGGACAGAAACCGTCAGAGCATACAGCAGCACTAACCCTACAACCTACACCATGGGCACGGGTTGCCTAAACTTCCCGGACAGAAACCATTAAAGCATATATAAGCGCTAACACTACAACCTACAACATGGGTACGGGTAAACATCAGCACTAACCCTACACCCCACATTATGGGTACGGGTACCTAAACTCTCCGGACAGAAACCGTAAGATTATACATCAAAGCTAACCCCAAACCCAAACCATGGGTACGGGTTACTTAAGCTTTCAGGACAGAAACCGTAAGAGCCTATATAAGCACTAACCCGTCATCCATGAGCCGTTACAGTGATATAGCAAGTTGCTTAAACTCTAATCGGGATAAATCTAGCAATAAAAACATTGAAATCACCTGTAAACCGACTCTGTATGATGTTACTTTCTTTCAGGGAGACACTTTCTATGTTAGTCGACAAATGACTGCACGAATTAGAAAGGAACCTCTTTGAACTAAACGAGCCGTCAATCTCATCAAGAACCAGATGCGGGTTCCTGCGTCTGCCGAGCTCAGTGAAGGCGCCTCCGGTCGTAGACGCAGCGTGGAACATAAACACTGTGTCGCAGAGGAGTTAGAGGTTCTGACGAGGCCTCGTACCACCACCTGCATTCACCTGCTTTCTCACGGTCTGAGACACCCACAAAGCGCAGTATGAGAGTTAATACCTGTAACAACAAGCAAAATATTAAATCTTTATCAAAACATTTTTAGAAGTTAGACAGCAGCAGTGCTAGTTGTTATGAGGTTTGCTCATCCTTCCCAAAGTAAAAGTCCAATCTACTAGGAGAGAAACCTGTGATTGAACAGTATATCGAGATTCTTTTAAAAATAGTGAAAACAGTGTTTGTAGCTGCTGTTCATTTTTAAACCTGACGGTAGACAATTTCCTGGGGTTTCTTACTATAAGCCATGATTTGTGGACCAATTTGTACTTTTATCAAGTACAATACATTGTTAAATTCAAATTTTCCTTCTCTCGTATTGTAAATAATTTTATCTGCCCTCCCTCATTCTTCCCATCACATGTCTTTAACCTTCGTCGAATTCCAAACCGGAAAAGGTGGCAAAATGAACGAAAATTTTGAACAAATATTAGGCAATTGCTTAAAAAAATTAACGGAATGTTTTTAAGTATAAAAGAAATGACAGCGAAAAGTAAAATCAAAACTTAAAAAGTATATTGAAGATTTATTGCCGCACATTGTCTTCTCTCTACATTTTAAACCTGTAACTATTTTGACGAAAAAACTATTATTAAAAAAGAAAGCCATACTTTCTGCTCTGTTTGCCTGCTAAGCGATGCGGAGCAAAAGGGAACAGTTCTCACATAGGATAACATTCGAACTCTTTCTAAACGTATTGGAAAATTAGTCACTATCCTATATCATTACATAAACTTTTTCTGTAAGTAGAATTTGTAACTTGCGAGTAGATTTGCACTAATGATAAAAGTGCGTTACTGCCGTCAAACAATTTCTTGGCCAGGGAAATCCCTGTGGATCGGTGGATCTGCTCTTGTGACGCCAATGTGTGAGAAAGAATAGGCACAGTTTGTGAACTTCAACTGAAACTGCCATATTATTTTTATATCTTTACTGATAGCGGGTTAGTACTTTTGCCGAAAAGGTTTTGTGTTTCGAAGGAATACAGTTGAAATAAAGGCATAAAAAATGATAACAAACCTGGTAATATTCAACAATGTTCCATTTTTCAGAAATATATTCACATTTTGGCCATTAACAGGGCTTAATGATTTGTAAAACAGTTTTAAGATCGAAAGTGTACATGTTGAAAGAATCAATTATTTTCAATTTAACTCGAAAAATTTGCGGCCTAAACAATGAATCCATCTGAAAGAGCCAGAACTACGAACTGGCTTATTGTCAGTACTAGCTCCAAGAAGCGGCTCGCTACAGGGACATCGGCTCCCGCTTCAAATTCTCGCTATATATTGATATGCATGTTAAGTGCACTCGGTTTGAGGCACCTGTATGTCGATGCTGGGTAAGATTCAACGACCCACAAGTCCTTATTGTTATTTGCTAGAAGCCCTCAATGTACAACTCCTGTGTTTCGCTTTCTTTAAAAGAAAATAACGCGGAAAATAACCACAAAGCTCCGTGGCGTGTAGAAAAAGTGTACAAGGTCTTATCCTCCTCTCAGTACGGGTTATTTACAACTACATTGCTTTAATCCTGTCTTTAGATAGTATTTTCCACCATCACTCATCTCCTTATATTATTACTGCAAGCGCTACTGCACAACAGAGACACGATCAGAGAACCTTGCGACGACCATATCAGCTGTTACCCGGTGTTGCTGTACAGAACTGTAGGTCGCTTTACCTCGTCACACCGTCACACTGCTGGATTTAACGTACACTTTCATTTACAAGCTTAGATACTATTCATAACTTCTTTAGCTTGGTTCAAAACCTCATTTTATCCATATGCTACAGTGAAGGAGCAAAACCAGCCATTTCGAGAAATTGCAAATTATATCAACCATTTCTAGAACTGCCTGACATAAGTTGCCGTTTGATATCATTTGCAGTTTGATTAAAATTTATAGTCATTTTATCGGAAAATCACAACACATACTGGTATAAGCTACAGAAAAAACCTTTTCAATGATCTTTACAACTATGTGATAATCTTATTCGTTGTTAGGTAACATTTCGAATTCTCCAAATAATCTTACTTTACACATTCAAGCGAATTTCTTCACAAAAAAAAATCCTATAAAAGTTTTAACTTTTTCAAACCATCTGGGTCAGTTAACTACAAAATACTAAAAGGACATAATTTATTCACTAAACAACTACTAAAATCTATATGATCAACATTTATTTTTACGACGTTACCGTGGTGTCTACTGGAACATATTTTTCTGTTCTTAAAGTATTTACACCGATTAGTTGCACAGCGCTTGACACCAGTACAGTTACGCTGTCCCTGCTGAGGTGACAGCTTGCAATTGCTTGTCTCAATGTTATTGTCTGGTTGCTATTTAATTAAATGATAGTCTTTAATTAAGCACTGAGGACACATATAAACCTGATTTCTGCAAAACGTGGTCTTAGAACACCAGCACAAAAACATCTATTGTACGCCACACCGTTACCATCTGGATAAAGCACCACCATAATTGAATTTATTTCATTAAGTGCAATTCGTTAGGCGCTTAGTTTTACATTCAAATATGTGTTCAATTAAAAAAATTAGATATTTAAAAACACTAGTTTACGCCTTAGAGGTTTCTCCTTGGTAAACTGTACCATCAATAGTTTTTCTTCAAGTAGTTATTTTCCGCTTGTAACTGTATAGAAATATGATTACTACATGCAATTCCATAACGTTTTATTTGGAACTTTTACGAATAGAAATTTGGAAGTAAGAGTTGCAATACCTCGTTATTACTCCAAAACGTCTTGAATAACATTTCAAATATTACCCGTTTGATATTTTTTCCAAAAAGACAAGTGCCTTTATTCTCTTATCAAAGTAATATACCGGATCACATTCAAGTCATGACAAAATTTTTTCCATAGATTTTTTCACACGAAAATAACCCATTCTCCATTTAACATGCGCAAGGAGTTATAACAGTCGCTAAAAAATTAAATGATTCTATCTGCCGTCCATTTCCATAGGCGTTGGTTTTTCGTTCATTATGGTAGTCTGCACGGCAAAATTCTATGTATGGTAACATCAGTGGGAATGGGGTCTTTTCCTGTAGCTGCCTGAATGGGCAGGGTGGAGTGTTAAACCAAACAACTTCATGAAGTGAGGTAGATATTAGGCCTTAACAGATTGATATCACATAGACGAAGCGAAAATATTTATCAGATGTCTAGAAAGGGACAATGATGTAGCGGTAATCGCTCCGGCGAAGTTCTCTTAGGTCATTTGGTAACACAGGATATGTATGAAGTCAATTTTTAAAAGTAAGCAGAATAAAGCTACCGCGTTTATGAATATCTCATACTTTCTGTCCTAAGTTCCGTCAGTTTTCAAAACGACTCCATGGTGGATGTCTCACAAATGTCGATTTTCAAAAATCTGTTCGACGTCGCATAAAAGACGCTAATTAAACATCAGAGAAGGTAATTTATATTTGCACAGATTTACAGTTGCAAAAGTAGATTTTTGTAAGACCAAAATCAACATTTGCACATGGTTGCTTATCCAACGTCCAAGGCCGCGACAAATCAAAACCAGATTTAATCTTGCTATTTTGCCGGGTCACGTCACTGCTGCTCATATCTTTGTTTTATCGACGTTAGGATGTTTACTTGGATATAGCATGCCAAAAGCTATGTTACGCAGAGCTTTGACGGAAATGGGAACTTGGCATGATTTTTAACAAAGCTTTTTAAAAAATTTGGAATTTTTAATTGATCATAGTCGTATGTTTTGTGGCATAGTTACTCTTTAGGGAAAAGGTTTAATTTTTATCTATATTACGAGTTCGCGAGATATTAAAGAAATTATGATCGCATATAGTTTTCGATACCTTCTTTGATATTATTTATCAAAGATGACCTCTGTTTATAAATTTCAGGATTAATCACAGAATCCAAATACTGTTCCAAAATAGTGAAAGTTGTTAATGTAAGACATCTGCGCCAGGTCTATCAGCACGTGTGAAAAGATGGTAGACGTGGTTTCCCTGCCTTTATTTTTTTATTAAATGTTTTCTGTTAATAGGTATATTAGTTTTGTTTTTAGTAATATATCTATATATCTAAAATGCTCTGCGTTCAGTGTTTTATTATAACCAATCATAAATTTATACAAGTCCACAAAAAAAAAGTTCACGTTAAAACGTGAAGGATATAAGAATGTATTGAACTGTGGCTTTTGCGTCTAGTTTGGTGATTGCGAACATAGTTTGTGCACGTGTGTGTTGTAGATTTAATCAATTTTTTAAAAGTGATTGGATACTTTGCACGAGGCATTATGTGGATTTAAAATCTCAAATTTCTCACAGGCAGACGGCGATGGGTCTAGTCTGGCTTCTTCCACAAACGAATTTTAGACACTTATATCTTGTAATGTGTATTTTTGTAATGGCATAATCTGTTTTCACAAACGAATTGTATCTTATAACATAGAGCATTTTTTCTTGTGACGTGAGCTTGCATAGGTGAATTCTGACTATTTCCAGAAACGAATTGACAAAATTGTCATAGCTATAGTCTAACTATTTTCATAGACATTCACACAAAGTCGTCATAGGTGTAGTGTGACTGTTTCCACAAACGAATCCACAAACTTGTCATAACGTGTGCAGTATTTTTTCTTGTGATGCGTGCTTGCACATGTAAAGTCTGACTTTTTTTACAAACGAATTAAGATACTTATGTTTTACAACGTACAACATACAAATTGCAAGGCAAGATGAATTCTAAAATGGCACTTTATTGATGAGTTAGGTATTTATGATGCATAGTTATGTAAAAGTTGACAACATTAACATAATAGAAGGAATTATTTATTAAAATACTTGACAAACATTGCCTCAATAGATGAAAAATAAAGGAAATGTTGTATTGACGTATAGCTTAAATATTAATAAGTTAGAGAATAAACCATCCAAAGTTGTTGGAACCATTAGGAATTCATACTGCTGGTACATGTAGATTAATCATTAACTGCTGCAATATAAAACAAATTATTTTTTTAAAGTTAGTATATATTACTGAACGATAAAAAGTTGATGTTATCTGATTTATACACTGAATTTTAAAGATTTGATTTTATCTTATTTATCCACGAAATAGCCTGCCTTCTGAAGAACAGTTCTCAGACAATTTACATCTTACTAAGTGTTATTTTTTGTCATTTGTAACCGAATACGCGGTACTAAAATCAATTATATGAGCATCCACTTCCTTACTTTCAACATAAAAACCACAAAGCTCGCCAGAGCGATAACCTTTTGAGTACATATAAATATCGTCGTTCTCGTAATAGATGTCGTAAATCCATTGAACAGGTGAATATCCTGCAACAGCTCCTACGTCCAGCAGGACAACTTTGTCGGTACCATATTTGTATATGCCTTCAAGAGTATATTGTTTTGTCGAAGAAGCCTCAGGTTTCTCGAAAAAGAAGGAATACCTGACGGTAATCTGTGAATACAAATTCGAGTTTTAGTTGGAATAAAAGCAAATTTTATTGTGTAAAATATGTTGCTATAAAAATGCTACTCTCACATTTTCACTGTGAATTCGTATTTACGTACAGTACACTTTGACATAATTACAGTGCACTTTTATAGATTTACAGCACTGTTTCTTTTTAAGTGTTTAGAGTTGTCTATTTTAACATCAAAGAATCCATTTTAAAACTGAAATGTGTTATTTGCCAGCAAAATTTATTCTGGACAATGTTCAGTTATAAAAATGGAAATATATAGTATAGGCTAAAGTTAAAGTGTTAGAGTAGTCATTGACACTCAACAAAGTACTTGTTACAAGTACTCAATAAAGTACTTGTACCAAACACTCTACAAAGTACTTTTAACAAGAACTCAACAAAGTCTTGGTTTGGTCAAGATATAAAGGAAGGGAATAAAATAACATTAGAATGACAACGGTATAGCGGCACGTCGTTGCTATCGCTCCAAGGTTAGCCAAAAAGATTTGAAACTTTGAACACTTACCTTGCAAAGTGAAGGAAAATGTGGCATTCTTTCAACGCTCATCACGGTAGCGGTCAATTCTCTTGGTGTGGATGGTGAGCAATTATCAAAAAGCGGCGCAAAGAACCATTTATCATCTACTTTCAGTGGTACAGCTAATAAAGAAATTAAACATAAAATATAGATGTATTAATACAGTGAATAAGTAAAAGAAGGATGTAGCATACACACAATATATAAGGTTAGAATGAAACAACGAAAGAAAGGTCAGTACTTCAGTCACTAAAACCAATATCTGTATTAATGTTTAATATTTATAAATTCAAAATTGGATGTATTCAAAATACACACTGTTAGTAAAATTAGTTTTTGATACAAAAAGCATAACCAGTTTTTACAAGCTATTGTCATCAGTACAGCCCCCAACCGGAAACCGCGATGAGTAGATTTAAAAATAATTCGGTACAATACAAGGCGACGGACCGACAGAGCCCAATCCATAAACCCCATACACCCCGGTCGGGGCCAATGTTTTTGCTAACACAAAAACGGATATATCCCCCGCCCGAGTCACTCACCTCAGACAGACCCACCTCAGACAGACCCACTGCTTCAGTGACCATCTACACTATAGGGTCTTTCTTCTGGATTTGATCAAAATGGAATTAACCGTCTCTGAGATGCCATGTTCACAAGTCAAAAAGTTAAAAAAAAACACAACAAAGTGAAATGTAAAAAACATGGTTCAAAATACAATTTTTGATCAGAATCAACCTTTGTGATGATGTCCACTATCTGGCCTTTCATATTGCACGGCTTAGTCAAGATCCGATCAACGGTTTTAGAGATATCGTGTAAACAAAGTCTAAAACAGCTTAAACAAACCAAAGTGAAAAAAATGAAAAATAGCCCTTTAGTAATGATCGTTACTGTATGATCTAAAAGGTTTGATCAAGATTTGATGAAATGTTTTAGGGATATCGCATAAAGTCCATAACAGTTCAAAAAACACCTAAATGACAACTTCAAAAATTCGTCAAAAATTCATTTTTTGACAAAAATCAAAATAATTCCTAATTGTAAATCTGCACTGTATTGTCTTTTTTTCTCAAAGGTATGGTGAAGAGCTCTTGAGCTGTTTTTGAGAAGTCGAATAAACAAAGTCTAAAAACAGCACTGAAAACACAAAAATTAAAAGAAAAATCGCCAAAAATCCAATTTTATCGGTACATCAAAACAAATTAGCGTGCATTAGGTTACAACCATGGGGGTAAGTTCTGTAAACTACCAGATGAAATGGCCCACACGTCTAAGAGGAATGGGTAGTAAGGGGCGGACGGACAGACAGACGGACAGAACCCAATTCATAAGCCTCCCTCCGGGGCTTACAGTCCCGATAGAGCTCTGATAAAGGATTGAAACAGCACATGCAAAATGATTTTTGAAGGGAAATGATAACAGCTAATTAATCACCCATGCGCTTATATAAATCTTTTGAATGTCATGCAATTATTGAATTTAATTCTAGGATAAAGAGGGTTAAATCACACAGTGTTCTCAAATCAATCATTTGTAATGGTTTCTTAAAATCACCAAAAATGTACCAGTAATTTTTTTGATGAAATTACGAAGCTTAACAACAATTTTTTAGATTTGTGTGCAACTCTGAAACCTTAAAATCTGCCATCAGTAATATATTTTAGCAGTAAAAAATTGCAATACATAAGTGTTTTCATTTATTTATTGCAAATACAAAGCTTTAATATTTTGTCTCCCTTACTGTGAGTAACGAGTATGACGGTAATGAGTCTGAGTATGGTGGAAAGGGAATATTTTTTTTCAAACTTGAACAACAGGAAAGGCATTATAGCTTACTGTTCGCTTTTAATTAAGTATTACTAAATTTTCAATATCCGTTTCCTTTGAAAAAACTTGTACACAATGACGATCGTATGATATGATCACCCGGTAGAATTATTATGAAACCATATCTTGAACAGTTATAGTTTTTCCTGTTGTACTTGCTGCTCCAAAACCTGTAGCTGAGAAATTGCTTTATTTAAATAAATACTTTGATATAAACAACAATATTGACCATTGAAATTTTAAGGCATCTTAATTCGCAAAATGGATTAATATAACGAATAAATACATAATCATTAACGAGTTTTCTTAATGCAGATTAGATTATAATGTTTTATGAAAATCATTTTTTTTGCTAATTTGTTTAAAAAATAGTGATAATCCGGCTTTTTTGTGCGAACATAACTCAGCTTCGACTTTTGCAAACACATGGACTAAAATTTAATGGGTCATCTGAAAAGCTTCGTGTGTAAAACTGACTGTATAGCGACAGGAACCATTTGCATAACCTTTGCACTACAATTGTAATCGAGTGTTGGTATTCTTACGTTTTTTCGATTTAGTTGTCATAACTGCAGTGCTACTGTATAACGTCAGATTTGTAAGTGAAAGACTACAACGCAGGCTCAACCCTCTTGCATGATTGATACTGGCTACAGTAGACGGTAATCTCAATACGGTTAAAGTGAATTATTGGATAATCCAAGCAAATAGCCATATCACATAATTATAGCAAAGAAAAAAGGAAAATGTATTGGTTTATACGAACATCAGACAAGTTCTTTCCTTTGAGTGTCTTTCTTCGTTTTTTTTGTTTTGCTTTGCTAAGTTCACATAAATATTGCAATTTGTATAATTTATATACATTATATAAAAGGATGACTTAAACATGTTGATTCGATTACTAAAGAAAGTCTACCTCCTACAGATATTATTGTGATTGCATACATCACGTTGTTTCATGAATAATCGTTTACAAATTGACTGTTGTTTCTCATATTTTGAGGAAATAAGGAAAACGACTCCTGCCGTTTGAATAAGTTTATAAACAAATGAGACGTCTCGCCATTAGTTGTCCAGTAATTGAGTATGTTTTCGTTTGCCGACTAAACATGCGAGAATAATGCTGGTATAACGCAAAGCAATACTTTTTTACTGAGTAGATAATATCACATCATCACCAGGATCAAAAACTATCAGATTTTGTCGCTTAAATAATATTTCATCAATAAAATCATTTTCAAAAATGTCACATGAAATCCACATCATGGCTACGGGTTGTCTAAGCTTTCCGAACAGAAACCGAAAGAGTATACATTAACGCTAACCCTACACCCTACACCATGTGTACAGGTTACCTGAACTTTCCGGACAGAAACCGTAAGAGTATACATAAACGTTACCATTGCAACCAAAATCATGGGTACGGGTTACCTAAATCATAACAGTATACATCAATCCTAACCCTACAACCCACACCATGGGTACAGGTAAACATTAGCGTTAACCCTATAACCCAAATTATGGTACGTTTTGCTAAAACCCTCCCGGACAGAAACCGTAAGAGTATACATCAACGCTAACACAACAACCTACACCATGGGTACGGGTAGCTTAAGCTTTCAGGACAGAAACTGTAACAGTATACATTAGCGCTAACCCATCACCTATAAACCGTTACGAATTTCGATTGGTGATATAGTTCTTCAAGGCAAGAATAACAAGTGTCTTGAACACTAATCTGGATAAATCTAGCAAACAGAACAGTGAAATAACCTGTAAAAAGACTATGTGCGATGCTACTTCCTTTCAGGGAAGCACTTTCTAAGTTTGCGGTCAAATGACTGCACGACTGCAGAAGGAAGCTTTTGGAGCTAAACGAGGCGTCGATCTCATCCAGGACCAGATGCGGGGTCCTGCACCTGCCGAGCTCAGTGAAGGCGTCTCTGGTCGTAGACGGAGCGTGGAACGTGACCACCTTGTCGCAAAGGCGTATGGGGTCTAGCGAGGCCTCGTACCACCGTCTGCAGAAGAGGTCTGCTTCTTCAAAGTCTGAGACACAGATAAAGCCCAATATGCTAGTTATTATCTGTAGCAACAAGAAAAATGTTATATAAGGTAACCACAACAAAACTCTGCTTTCACACAATCACAGTACTGTCTAAGATGTGCTTACTCGTAATCTTTATCAATGACATTTTTGGAAGTAAGTCAGCAGCAGTGCTATTTGTTTACCGGTTTACCATCCTTTTCAAAGTGAAGGTCGCTCCAAATTCACTTACATTTTGTCAAATGTAATTTTAACTTGAGTATATACCGATCGTACACATTAACAGAACAATAGACCCGAAGTGACATTCCAGATTAACCTTACTTGTAAGGATTCCCTCCTGAAACATGAAATTTGTACTATAAATCTTGATTTGCTTCTGGCTGTAGGTGAACCTTAAAGCAGCAAATATAGCTGCTACATGACATTCAGGAAATGATGTAATCTGATTGGCCGATTATGATGTCCTTTTCTGTTTGGATATCGCTTGCTTCTATAAGAGAGGAAACGAATGATTATAGGAGATTCATATTGGTGCAATGAAAAAGAACAATATCGAAAGGGTTGCCAAATTTGCATCTGTCTTATACACAGAGAAAGAGTATCAAATATTATCTAATTACAGAGCTTTTTTCTTTTCTCCCGCATCGCCTAGCAGGTAAATAGAGCAGAAATAATAACTTTTTGTTCATGAAAAGTTAAGAGTATTTTCGTCAAAATTAACATATGTATAAATTTTGAAAATGGACAATGTGCAGCAATTTATCTTCAGTATATTTTAAAATAGTTTTCTGTTTTGGCTGTCACTTGCTTTATACTTATAAATGTTGTGTACTCCGATATCGGAAGATAGAATGTCTCGGTATATACATATTACTAATAAATGTTATACATAGGTTGTTCCGTGTCCCGATGGTCCAGTGTACTTGTACGACAGAACTATGTGCCAATTTTCATACGTGAATGAGGCCGTCTATCAGTCTGAAGACTGGTTTGTAGGGTTTAACAAGAGGGTTAAAAGTGGTCAAATTGCAGTCAAAAATCGGAACTCGTGAGACAGAGAACATTCATGTTAGGCAGACGAAAACGGTCTGTTTACCTGCTAAAAAATGATTTTTCCAAGATGGCAGCGACTCTTTCTAGGTGTATTTAGTGGAGTCGGAATGCAATATTTTGTTACTATCTACAAGGAGAGAAACCTGTGATTGAACAGCATATCGAATTGGCCAAGCTGAAAATGTATTTTTTAAATGTGAAAACAGTGTTTGTAGCGACTATTCCATGTTTTAAACCTAACCGTATGCAATCCTCTGGGCGGTTTTGCTATAAAGCATGACATTCTTGTGGAGCTAAAAGACCAATCTGTAATTTAACCAATTACGATGTGCTGTTCAATTTCTCTTATCTCACATATTGTAAACAATTTTATGTCCTCCTATTCCGAATTCTAAACCGGAAAAGATGGCACAATTAGTGAAAATTTAGAGCAAAAATGCTTGAAAACTGTGAATAGTTAAATATTTTTAAGCATAAAAGAAGTGACATCGAAAAGTAAGATCAAACTGGTAAAGACTGGTTATATTCAACACTGTTGCGAGTAGTAGTTGAGAAACAAGGATTCTACCACAGAAAGTGACGTCATACTGACGTCATAGGATGTGGTAAAACCGGCATGGGGTTTCTGCCAGTTTTTTTATAAAGCGCCCACCTGTTGGTATGACGTGAAAAGGAGGTCATAATGACGACGTGATGATGACGTCATAACCCTAAGTGGCATAATCCTAACCCTAGACCATAGAGTGCATTATGAATGTGTATATGAATGAGTACGTGATGAATGTGTTATGAATGAGTATGTGATGAATGTGCTATGAATGAGTACATTGTGAATGAGTACTCATTCATAACACATTCATCACATACTCATTCATAACACAGTCATCACATACTCATTCATAACACAGTCATCACGTACGCATTCATAAATACCTCGTAGTTAATCGGTATATCTGCTGTTGTCAATGTTTGAGAAAGAATAGGCAAAGTGTGTATGTTGAAATTAATTTAGAATTTTGTTGCTTTTTCCCTCATTTATTTCTTTACAACTTAACTCGAAAAATTTGCAGTCAAAATGATGAATCCATCTAAAAGAGCCAAAACTAAGAATTGGCTTATTGTCAGTACCAGCTCCAAGAAGGAGCATCGGCTACTGCTTCAAATTCTCGCTATATAACGATATACAAGTTAACTGCTCTCGCTTTGGGGGATCTCTATGGCGAGGCTGTGTAACATTCAACGATCCACAGGTTCTCAGAGAAGCATTTAATAGAGGCCCTCAAAGTACAACTTTTGTGTTTCGCTTTCTTTAAAAGACAACAAAACGGAAATAACCGCAAATCTCCCGCAATAACCGATATTTGTTTACCCTAAGGAAGCATGGTTTATTTCGTAAAAAATGTTAGCAAAATTTATAATTTTCCACCCAAAACTTGGCAGTTCAAAAAAGAATTGAAGAAAATAAAAATTACATATTGCATGTGTACAGAATAAATTCGCACCTAATTACGCATCAATCATTTATTTGAGTATATATTTTTATACGTTTGAATATATACTAATCTGGTAAAAAGTAAAAGAAATGATAGAAATGTTTCAGCACCAAAGCGCAATCATGTTTTTTAACAACCCGTATGCTATTTTAACAAGTTATCGTAGATTTCACAGGCCCTCACCTTGCGGCGAACAGTTACCCGGGGAAAAATACTTTCGGGTGAGAAAATTTTGGATCCACATTTTGTGTGAGGATACCCATGGGTTACCAGAGGAGAGAGAAATAAGATAGTATTCACTGCGGACTAAGAAAATATGGAGTGAAGGGAATCATTCTGAGGCCAGTCGCTGTCCGTGAGGAGTGCCAGTTTTATCACACAAGGGTTAATTTTATTCAGTCTCTTTTAGAGGGGTGATTCTTTTAGAAATGCGCTCTTTGTTTTGCTGAAAAGGGGATATTATTTCAAATTAGTACTACGTTATTAGCACATACCTTTAGAAACACAAAACTTACAGGAAGTATATAATCTTTCATTATCTTCTAGCTTGCCATACCCATACATTAACATTTTGATAATATATTCAGGAACACTACGACTTAAAATACTTTGTTCTTTTCCTTTCAGCCTCCCCAGGCATTGTTTCTGTATAACACGCGGTTGTCACATTCTTTGTATTGGCATCTTGTGGCTCCCACACGTATTTTTGTCACTGTAGTAACACTGTTCTTGAACAGGCCACGCTGCTGCTCTTTTAATAGCCCTGAGTCGATAGGTGGTGACTCATTTCTCTGCCATGGTGACGTAATTCCGTCTAGAAAATGTCTATAAGAAGGTTTTCTACTTTTCCTCCTCTCCTTATGCTGTTACAGCGATCGCTATTGCACAGCAGAGACACGACCAGAGAGCCTTGGGACGACCATATCAGCTGTTACCCGGTTTTGCTGTACAGAACTGTAGGTCGCCTTACCTCGTCACACCGTCACACTGCTGGATTTAAGGTACACTTCGCTCCTCCACTTTCATTCACAAGCTTAGATACTGTTCATAACTTCTTTAGCTTGGTTCAAAACCTCATTTTATCCATATGCTACAGTAAAGGAACAAAACCAGCCATTTCGAGAAATTGCAAATTATATTAACCATTTCTTGAACTGCCTGACATAATTTGCAGTTTGATTAAAATTTATAGTCATTATGTGAAATGCAAACCAGACTAAAAATCTGAATAATCTGAACATTTTATCTGAAAATCACAACACATATTGGTATAGACTATAGAAACACCTTTTCAATGATTTTTAAAATTAGAAATTTAAAGACACTAGTTAACGCCTTAGAGGTTTCTCCTTTGCAAACTTCATCATCGATAATTTTGTTATTTAAGTAGTTATTTTCCCGCTTGTAACTGTATAGAAATATGATTACTATATGCAAGTTCACAACGTTTTATTTGGAATTTTTACGAATAGAAATTTGGAAGCAAGAGTTGCAATACCTCGTTATTATCCTAAACGTCTTGAATAACATTTCAGATATTACCCTTTTGATATTTTTTCCAAAAAAGGCAGCTATTAAAATTCAAGTGCCTGTATTCTCAGAATCAAAGTAATATAACAGATCACATTCAAGTCATGACAAGATTTTTTCCACAGAGTTTTTCACACGAAAATAACCGATTCTCCATTTAACATGCGCAAGGAGTTATAACCAAATAACATATTTATGCTTGGTTATGTTCAATCCCCATAGTTTATTGGATTCGTACGATGGGATAATATGTTTCCGTATGGTTCCTTTTTTTCTGTCTCATCTCATCATTGAAAATTTGACTGAGGCGGTTAGGATGAGAGGACCAAATTTGGCAGAGATATAGTGCAGTTATATCTGATTAGCCAATTGCATTTGCTGGTTAGAAATTTATTCACATTGTGTATGCAAAACTGACGTTAAAACTGTGCCTTAGAAAACTATGTATGAGGCACTTAGTATGATAGCTCTCAGTATCTACAGTCTTAGCCTATAATTCGAGTAAATGTGAACACTGACTGAGCAAATAGTGCGCTTTTGTTCGATATGTTGCAACTGGCCTTCAGGTCAACGGGCATGTTCTCGCTTTTGAATAAAATAATAATGCTATTCAGTTGTATACATATAGAAACGCCTTCATGACGTATACCTACAGATATTAGACTGATCGATTGACATCACATAGACTTAGCGAAAATATTACTCAGATCTCTAGGGAGGGACAATGATGTAGTGGTAATCGCTTCGGCGAAGTTCCTTAGAGCATTCGGTAGCACAGGCTATGTATGAAGTAGGCAAAAAACAGCTGCCGCGTTTTTGAATGCCCCATACTTTTCTAATTTTCCTAATTTCCATACTTTCCTATTTTCGTCAGTTTTCAAAAGATTACATTGTTGATCCTCTCACATCATAAATTTTCCGAACTCAACGTTGTATAAAAGACGTTAATTAAACCCAAGAGAAAATGGGTTTTTGGCAACCAAAGGCAACATCGCGCCTGCACATCATTATTTTAGCCAACGTCTATGTAACATATTTCAAAGACGTTGAATAGACGTTGATCTATGGTTGCGATAACTCCAAGCCAAAGTGCAACCAGATTTACTGTTGCGAAAGTAGATTTTTTATGTGACCAAAATCAACGTTTGCACATCGCTGCTTATCCAGTATCCAACGGCCCCGACCAATCAAAACCACATGAAAACCAAATTGAATCTTGCTGTTTTGATGGATTACGTTACTGCTGCAACCTCACAGCGTTGTTTTATCGGCGTCAGAATGTTGACTTGGATATAGTATTTCAAAAGCTATGTTACACAGAGCTTTGACTGAAATGGGAACTTGGCATGATTTTTAACAAAGCTTTTAAAAGAATTCAGAATTTTTAATTGTGCAAAATCGTACATTTTGTGGCCTAGTTACTCTAAGGGAGTCGGTTTAATTTTTATCATGTAAATTATGATCAAAAATAATTGCTGATAACGTCTTTGATATTATTTATTTAAATGTTCGGATTAATTACACAGTGCAGACACAGTTCCAAACTGAAATAGTGAAACCAAACTTCGTAATATAAGAAATCTGCGCTATCTGTTAATTCATGCAGTGCATTAGTTTTGTCTTTGATTTTATATCTATTTATCTAAAGTGCCCTATGCTCTGTAAACTGTTACAACCAATCATAAATTTACACTTTACACATATCCACACGTGACATCACTCCAGTAAAAACGGGAAAGATACAAGGATTTATCAAACTGTAGGTTTGTGTCTAGTTTTGTGATTGCAACATGGCTTGTCATTCCTGCGATGTAGACTTAATAAATTCTGAAAAGTAATTTTATACTTTACATTTGGCGTTATGTGGGTTATAAATTTCTACTTCATGCTTTTGATAATTGGTCTACACGAGGTCTTATTTTTTTGATCGGTTCTCGCCGTAGGCAACAAAACTACGCATACGTTTATTAGGCATGTTTATTAAGAAGTTGACAACTTCAGCATGATAAAGGGAATAATCCATTAAAATACTCGACAAACATAGTCCCAAAACCGTATATGAAAAATAAAGGAAATATTCTATTGAAGTATAGTTTACATCTGAATAAATTCCAGTATGGATCATACAGTCAAAGATATTGTATCGTTTCGGAATCATTCGGATTCATTCGGAAAAGTACACAAAGACTAATTCTGAACTGTAACAGCATGAAAGAAATTGATTTTTTTAAAGTTATTATTTATTATTGGGTGGTAAATACTTGATGATATTTTATTTATATATTGAATCTTAAATGTTTGGTTTTGTCGTATTTATCCACAAAAATAGCAAGCCTTCTGAAGAAGAACGTACTGAGCTATCTTCCATCTTATTAAGCGTCATTTATTGCCATTTGTAACCGAATACGCGGTACTAAAATCAATTATATGAGCATCCACTTCCTTACTTTCCACATAAAAGCCACAAAGCTCGCCAGAGCGATAGCCTTTCGCGTATACGTAAATATCGTCGTTCTCGTAATAGATGTCGTAAATCCACTGTATAGGTGCATTCCCTGGAACAGTTCCTGTGTCCAGCCAGGCTATTGTGTCTCTACCATACTTGTATATACCTTGAAGAGTATATTGATTTGTGGAAGAGACGTCAGGTTTGTCGAAAAAGAGGTCAAACTTGGCAGTAATCTGTCATTAGAAATAAGAGTTTTTGTTGGAATAACAGCAGATTTTATTCGTGTAAAATACGTTGCAACTAAAAAAGGGTATTTACATAGAATGCACTCTGATATACTTGTAGTACACTATTAAGCGTTTACAGCATTGTTTCTTTTAGAGCTATCTATTTTGACATCAAAACATCCATTTAAATTGAAATGTATTAGTTGCCAGGGAACTGGAATCTAAACAATGTTCAGTTAAAAATTTTAGAAATGGAAGTCTAAATTTAATTGTTAGAACAGTTACAGGTACTAAACAAAGTACTTGTAACAAATACTCAATAAAATACTGGTAACAAATACTCAATAAAGGCTTGGCTTGGTCAAGGTATAAAGAAAGGAAATAAAATAACATGAAAATGCCAAAGGTATCGTGTCACGTAGTTGCTATCTCTCTGAACTGAGCCAAAAACATTAGAAAATGAAGCAGATAATTGTCATATTTCTGATATATTATGCCATTACAGTAAAAACGAAAATTTGAACACTTACCGTGCAAAGTGAAGGAAAATGTGGCTTTCTTTCAATGTTGATTACCGTAGCAGTGGCTCCTCTTGCTGAGACGGCAGGTGCGCAATGATCAAAGAGCGGCGCGAAGAACCAATTATCGCCCACTTTCACTGGTACAGCTATTTAAAAAAAATGGTTAAATAAAAAGATATAGAGTATAATACAGTCGATAAGTAAAAGAAAAATATAGCACACTCGTAGTTTATCAAGTGAGAGTAAAACAACGAAAGAACGGTCAGTAATTCAGTTACTAAAATCAATATCTGTATTAATGTGTGATATTTATAAACCGAAAATGGGATGCATTCAAAATACACACACTGTTAGTAAAATTATATTTTGATACAAAAAAAGATAAAACAAGTTATAACAAAGGACTAAAACATCAAATGCGAAATGATTTTTGAAGAAAAACGATTACAAGTAACTGACCACCCATGCGTATATTTCAATCTTTTAAATGCCATGCAGTTATTTGATTTACTTCTGGGGTAAAGATGTTTAAATCACAAAAGATCTCATTTATGCTGGTTTCTTAAATCACCCAAAATTTACCAGTCAATTGTTTGGGAGAAATTACGAAGTTTAAGTCATTTTTTTAATTTGTTTGTAACCCTGAAACCCTTGGATCTGGCATCGGCAATATATTCAGTATTCAGGCAGTAAAAAATTCCGGCTACAAATTGTAATACCTGGGAGTTTTCATTTATTTATAACAAATGCAAAGCTATTTCATTTTGTCCTTCTTATTATGAGTAATCAATATGACGGAATAAGTATGAGTTATGAATATGATGGAAACCAAAATTTTATTATTTTTTTCAAACTTGAACAACAGCAAAGGCATTATAGCTTACTATTCACTTTTAATAAGTATTACAAAATTTTCGATATCCGTTTCATTTGAAGAAGCTTGCCGCTCCAAAAACTACAGCTGATAAATTGCTTTATGTTGAAAAAATATCCTTTGATATAAGCAGCAATATTGACCACTGAAATTGTAAGGCCTATTGATTCGCGAGATAGATTAATATAACGATTAATATGTAAAATAGATAGATAAATGTAACGATTAATATGTAAAATCATTAACGAATTTTCCTAATGCTGATCAGTTTCTAATGCTACATGAAAATGATATTTTTTGCTAATTCGTTAAAAACAGTAATAATCCTGCTCTTTTGTGCAAATATGATAATTCAGCATCGGTATTTGCAAACGCAAGACTAAAATGCAACAGGTTATCCAAAGAGCATCGTCTTCAAAACTGACTGTATAGTGACAGGAACCATTTGCATAACCTTTGCACTACAATTGTAATCTCGTGTTTGGTATTCTTCGCTTTTGGCGATTTATTTGTCATAACTGCAGTGCTACTGTTTAGCGTCCGATTTGTAAGTAAGAAGACCATATAACACAGGATTCACCTCCTTGTAGCATCGATACCAGCTACAGTAAAGGCTTGGTAATCTGAATATTTTCTCTCAACCTCATCCCGGCTGTTTTGCCTTATTTTGTGTGTTCAGTATACCAGCGCAATGTGCCGTATTACCCGAAGCAGTGCCATTTCTATTTTGATCATTTTAATACGATTATACATCACTTTTATTCAATAAATGCATGTCAATGATGATCGAGAGAGAGAGAGAGAGAGAGAGAGAGAGAGAGAGAGAGAGAGAGAGAGAGAGAGAGAGAGAGAGAGAGAGAGAGAGGAGAGAGAGAGAGAGAGAGAGAGAGAGGAGAGAGAGAGAGAGAGAGAGAGAGAGAGAGGAGAGAGAGAGAGAGAGAGAGAGAGAGAGAGAGAGAGAGAGAGAGAGAGAGAGAGAGAGAGAGAGAGTAAAGATGCTCCAGAATAGCTATTCGCTGTGTGCACATGAAAAGCACAGCATCGAGTGACATGACAATGCTAGCATCGCCTCTCCTGTAATTCTTCTTGTCAGGGTGATGTGCAATGAGGTGAAATTATATATTCGATATGACGGTTCTTAAAGCAATTGGTCGCTGCGTCACAGAGGGCGCTGTACAGTGTCATGAAAGTGCATGAAAGGGTTAAGTTTTGTGTGACAAAAACGTCAGTAAAATTTATCAGAAAAAAGGTGCACCACTGTAAAGAAAAAAGTTAGCAATAGAAACGCGCAATGTACTCTGTGCAGTTTTTGACATGCCAAACATTTTATTATAGGGATGGACTATGGGGTTGGGTGCTTTGTATTGGGTTCGGATACGCGTAAAGGCGGAGTATCCTCAAGATCGATCGATATTATAATATAAAATAAACATAAGTATGGCTTAGACAGCCATAAAAAGAAAATAAAGAAAGTTATTTTACCTCTCAGATACTCTCCTGTACTGTGACGCCGCACGTGTGTTACAGGGGAACTTCCGTTACGCATACAACATCACAACGACGAAATGACTTTTACGTCACGAATATACCCCATCCTCCAATAACATTAAAATAAAATTTGACTTCTCCACTTCAAATTTCCAGATGGCTGTTTCTTTATTAATTGTTATTTTTTTTCGTAGATATAAAACTAAATGAAGAGTATGGTAGTGTTTTCAATTTTATATTAAATTACTCTGGATACAATGTTCAAAGAAAGAGGCTAAATATAGATATATAGTGGCGGTAAACTATCGTTTACCAGGCGGAGTACTGGCGTGATTTGTCTTTCAATTAAAACGGGTGAAATTTAAATTCATTTCAAAATTCCGTCTAAGCGACGCAAAAAGGAATCCAAGCCATGGAACAAGAGGAATACAACATGCACAACATGGAAGTGCAGGGAAATATGTCTCTCAATCAGAAGTGACCATGACCTCACTCACTTTTAACTTCAGGACGTATTTCTCTGTCCTTCCCTCTTGGCCATGTGACTTTTCCTGTTTCATTTTTTCAATGCGTCAGCATCACGAAGAATATGCTACGATCGGAAAAAACTGTTACGCTTTAAACTTGTGCTTAGTTTCATCCAGGGCATGGGTATCTGACAGAGCAAAGTATTTCAATGAGCCCCCTTCACGTGGGGCGTCTGACTGTGTGTTAATCATCTGCAGCGATTTGTAATCGTCCGAACCACTGGCGTACATTCGGTGTGCTTGCGTCAGTGGCATTGTCGCCATGTTCAGCCGCGAGGTGGCGCCCAAGGCCATGGTTCCGGTGCTGTAATCCGGAACTGTCATCACCATCGCGTTTCCATTCTGTAATGATGGTTTCCTGCGATAAACACGAACTGACGTGCATTAAGCAATAACTGCTCCCGGGGGAGGGCATTTCGTATTATATGTGTTACCATGCGTTCCCCCCCCCCAAAAAAAAAAAGGGGACAAAGGGGTTAATACTGAGGCCAGACGTGAACCGCCTTGAGTGTCAATTTTGTTAAAAAAGGGGGAGGAGGTAATTTTCATTCAGTACACTCCGTTTACTACAGAAAAGAGGTTTCTTTCAGAATTGTGCTCCGCGTTTGGTTAAAAAGGGGGTATTTTTTCAAAGATAGCATTCCGCTTTTAGGGGTCGTTTTAAAAAGTCATGGACACGCCTGTTAATGTTGAGCGTTTGGTACGTGAGTGCCCCCCTCCCTCTTCGGGAACTGCCAATATTCAGTGAACACATGCACTTGGTTATATTAGTGTTTTGTGACAGATTAATGTCTCCAAATTAATTAAAAACCCCTAAAATGTAGCGTAAAGAATATAGTATGATCCCCAGAGCCAGGGAGAGGGGCTGGGGGTGGGAGAGGTGGGGGCACTTCGCATCTTATGTGTTCCAAAAAGGTGTTTTGTAATTTTGGGGCGGGCACAAACCTACCAATACCGTCATAAAGGGGCGGGGGTACTTTCAATTAATACTCTGCATTTCCAATAAATGGGGACAAAAGCGTGTAGACAGAGACCTCTCGGTGCATCTTTCTGGTTCTACAGTAACGCGCGTTCTGCTGCCCCTGTACTCTTGAACATGTGATTTGCTTACAAAGATATGTTTTTTAAAAAAAAATAAATTTGAACACGTATAGATCGGCGTCCTCGTTTCATGAAAAAGGAGAGTTTTTTTACCCTGGCACATGGCGTTTAGGGGTGGTTTTAAAAAGCAATTGGGCTGCATATCGGTGCTGTTTCGATGATTTATAACAGGTGAACACTTCGCTATGTAATGATCTGCTACGCCATATCAATGAAAAAACTTGTAATTTAACTTTTAACGAATTGTTCTCGAAGGCTGTGCTGACTCTTACTTGCCAGGAGCACTAAAATCGCCATACCTTTTTAGGATAAAAACTCCAACAAGGAAGACAATGGAACTGAGGAGAAGAACAAGACTACACACCCCGAACACAATCACATCTGTAACACGAAAAATAGTTCAGGAAATTCATTTTTTAACTTTTCAAGTTTGCGGTCTAAATATAACTGTGCTATGGTATTCATTTATAAATAATATTTTTATGCTTCGGAGGGCTAATTTCGCTTTTTAATAAAATGGCTTAAAATTGCTGAAATGGTTTACATGGCAAATAGATTTAAAATTATTATTCCGTCGTCATTACGCTCTCTGTTGACTGGGATGTGTAAATCTTGTGTTTTAAGATTTTGCGATACATAGCTATTGTGAGATCTTAAGTGCCTTATAGAGATTTGCTAACGATATCATGTGATATGTGCAAACTATGCTTTGTGATAAACGATATTTATGCTCTGTGATATGTGATATCTTTGCCCTTGATATGTGATATCTGTGCCCTGTAATATGTGATATCCATGTCTTGCGATCTGTGTTATCTATGCTCTGTGATAGGTGATATCTGTGCCTGTGAAATGTGTTATCTACGCTCCATGATATGTGATATTTATGCCCTGTGATATGTAATATCTATGCCCTGTGATATGTGCTATCTATGCCCTGACCATACACACTTACGCGGCGTTACACCATCCTGTGATATATGTTATCTACGCCCTGTGATATGTGATATCTATGCCCTGTGATATGAGATATCTATGCCCTGTGATATGTGATATCTATGTCCTGTGATATGTGATATCTATGCCCTGTGATATGTGATATCTATGCCCTGTGATATGTGATATCTATGTCCTGTGATATGTGATATCTATGCCCTGTGATATGTGATATCTATGCCCTGTGATATGTGATATCTATGCCCTGACCACACACACTTACTCGGCGTTATACCATCCTGCGTGGACTCGGCGTTAGCTGACTTTTCCTCACGTGCTGAACCACCACTTGTGCCACAGTAGCCCACTGCACCAATCCAGTTATTGTTCTCACATCTCAACGTCCAACTCTTCGATCCAGAATGACACCCAACCTCCATGATGTCACCGTCACGTGTCACCCATGCGCCATCTGGTGGTGACATGTTGCTTCATCCTAACACTAAAGTAATACAGTTTTAAAACTTTAAAACAATATCATTATTGTCAAAATTAATTTAAAAGTTCTTAAATTTACGGTATTATTTTTATTCAGTTTTGATCAGCTCTATGAGAGCTAGAAGCTGCATAAACGCACGAGTTTACAAAATGCTCTATGCTCTAACCCCCCCCCCCCCACCCCCTTCCTCCCCAGACCCGGGTGTTACCTAGCTTACCTTATTTGTGTGCATGGGGAAAGCGAAAAGATCGCAGATTTTGTGTTTGGTCGGGGTGGGTAGGGAGGAGGGGGGAGATTCTCAACACACATTACCACCGAAGTTATATATATATATATATATATATATATATATATATATATATATAGAGAGAGAGAGAGAGAGAGAGAGAGAGAGAAAGAGAGAGAGAGAGAGAGAGAGAGAGAGAAATTGGTTATAAAACGTTGTGTAAATATACTTCGGCACGTGTGAGATTTTGTTTACACAGAAGGTGCTGCCGTGGTCACAAGACATCGTGGTCACAAGACACCGGGGTCACAAGACATCGTGGTCACGGGACACCGTGGTCACAAGACACCGTGGTCACAACACACCATGTTTTTGCTCAGCTGAAAATGGAACTTCGGACTCACCTTTTACATCCAAAGCAAATCTATTATCACGTGAGAAGAAAGTGACTTCAATGACATTTCCCTGTGACGTCATCAAATTCTGAACACGGCCGCCATTTCCGAAAGTCACTTCCTTTCCACTACTAATGTCTTTAAGCTTCCCGTACTGCAAATTATGCACTGTATTTCTGGAACCGTGTTGGAAGTCAATTAAACTGATATTGAAACTTTGGCCAGCATCTGCCCTCAGTGTCCACGGCCTATTTACTTGCGCGCATGGAGATCTCAGGACCGCATCACTCACGAATACAGTCTCAGAGGTTTGGATACTTGCAGCATGCTGCTCTTCACAGTTACTGGCATCTCCAGCATAGGCTAATTATACAAAAATTATAAAACTATACAAATGATAAAAAATTATAAAACTTAATTATAGGATTCTACAAAAAGAAAAAAGAAAAAGAAAAAAAAGTGAAATGATGTAGAACTTTGTTGTAGACGAAACTGAATTTGGAGGGGAAGAAGAGTAGTTACCTGTCTTGCACATATACTTCGCTTCCAGGTACTGCTCCAGGCCCTGACCACAGGTGCTTCTCTCCTTCATTGTGTTTTCACCAACCAGAACTTGGCACTCTTGTTTACCCGAACAATATTCATCAAAGATATACAGGACGTCAGCACCACATCCGATGTGCCCGTAGTCCACGTTAACGCATCTTCCAATGCGCATGCGCCCGAACTGTGCTGTTTCCATGACGATAACTTCACCTGGAGCGCATTTTGCCTCAAAATTCTCTACACTGCAGTGCTCTGTGAGAAAATAATGACACAATCAGGTAGTGATTAAAGGTGTGTGCTGGAAAAGCATTGTCTGACTTAAAATTAAGAAAGAACTATACCCGGACCGAAACTCATTCACAGGGGGGGGGGGGGGGTAGGGGAGGCATTCACGTGCGAACTTGTTACCATACGTGTCTAGGAAGTTTTAAAACGACCTTTAAACGTGGAATGTTAATATTAAAACAATACCCCGTTTTTTATCCAAACGCGGAGTGAAATTTAAAAAAAACAAACCTTTTTTGGGAGACGCGGAGTACTGAATGAAAATGCCCCCCCCCCTTTTAACGAAATTGGCACTTGCCTGTTCGCGTCTGGACTCTAAATTACCCCCTCCAATTCCCAGCGTTTTTTTTGACAAGCATAGTAACGCATTTCATACAAAGTATCCCCCCTCCCCCCTCCCCCCGTCCTGGGCTCATCCATCACATCCGGATCGCGACGTTTTCTAACAGGATTTCTACAATTACGATGGAATTTGACGAATTACATAGCAATTACCAAATTACACTGTCTGTCAAACGTTTTTATTTTGCGAAGCTTTCGAGATGTCACAGAAGACAAACGGCGTTAAGGAGACGTTTCGCACGAATAACAATCGTCAACTATTAATTAATAGTCACAATAGTCAATAAATTAAATCAATGTCTCAACCGTAATCGGGAAATGTTGTAGAATGACATTGATGGTTGGTGGAAAAAGTCTGACTATATATTGCGAGTGAAAATTGAATAATATTAAAAACCTTTTGAAACCAAAAAGTAAGAAAAAAAAAGCATGTAATAGTCAGGATATTTTCTAACTTCCTTTATATTGCGGATGATCGTCATGCGAACAGGAGAGCACAGAGCAGTCACACCTTCCCGTCATTCTAATGAATAACAGATCCGACAGAAGTGTTGCCTGGTAAAATAGTTCACTCCCTTTGTTTTAAAAAGGCGAAATTTAAGCGATATCCTTGGGTTCTTTGGAAATTTAAAAACAAATAAACAAAGACAACGTACCCCTTATTAGCTTATCCTTCTCTAAATGATTTCCAGTGACTATAGGTGGTGATTTTATCCAAACAAACAACAAACAAAAGCGTATAAAGTCTTGCTTGGCCATACTTCTTCTACCGCTTCCTTGAAACTAAATATTAGCAAGTCCCTCTTTTTTTTTTGCTAGGCCTCATTCAGTATCCTAATGGTGTACCGGCACCATGATTCACGTGCATAACACAGAGATGTCACTACAACAATCCCAGTCACAGCTTTTATACGGATAACGGAAAATACCGCCTATATAGTACGTCTACACGGTCTATAGCTGTTCACACCACGGTTTCTAAACCTCACTAATAGACGTGCCAACAAATGCCGCTTACGAATCTGAGCCTGTGTGTTGCAGTAATCAATATATATCTTTCTTCCGATACAAAGGCAAGCGCAGATACAACTGCCCGTTGGTGGCTTTCCAATTCGTTTCTAGTTTAGAGTTTCTTAGTCTTAATTCCCAATTTTTGATTCGTTATTCCCACGTTCTAATTTCTCTTTCAAAATTTTATCACCATGGTTTCTACATCGTAATTACGAATGTTTCCTTTTTATTCTCATTGCATTGTAATTTCTATTTAGAAATTCACATTCAGAGTGAAAAACAGCGCGAGTTCACTTTAAACCCAGGCGTTTTTTTTTTCATTTTGTCGTTATGCAAAATTTCCTTTCTTGCATTATGCATCTAGTAATAAATCTTCATAAAAATCCACATTTCAAAACTTCATTTACATGCATATTGGAGGATAAAGGAGGTTTTGGTCAAAGGAGGGGAATGAATTAAGGGGGAGGAGGAGGAGGAGGAGGAGGACGGGGTGTCAACTTAAAAATAAAATCCTCAGAAATAATTAGCTTACCAATCAAACTTTTTTTGGTGGAAACACTGTTTTTAGCAGTTTTTCCACCAAAATTGGGGGAGGGAGGGGGAGGAGGGGGAGGAGGGGGGGGGGCTGGAACTCCCGAAACACCTCCCTCCCTCATGGACCCGACACTGCTCTGTAGTGGTGCGTTGTTATAAGACAGCTGGCGTCTGGTGAGTTCTGTTATGTATAAACACAGAGCGGATGAATATTTCAAAAAGTAGTTCCTATCTTAATGAGTACTATTTTCGCGATCGGTGGTGGAGTGGCATGTACGAAAGTTGAAGCAGGAACTGCGAACCAGAAAGCAGAACGTTGGAATTTATTTATTGTTTCCGTTTTATTTTTTGGATGAAGCATGAGGTAATAACTTTCGTGATTCTGTGTGATGTTTTGTCTTTTATTATTTCTAAGACTGAATGATATTTACTAGTTACCTCTTTCATTCTGCCATCCCCCGTTCATACTGGCTGGAAATGGTTGCCATGATCTGATCAGACGGCTAAGCTGAGGTCAATTAAAATAATACAGTGTAACCTCGGGATGGGACCACCCCTCAAATGCGACCACCTCTCAAAGGGGGGCTAATCCCCAAATGGGATCACCTCCCAAATGGGACCACCTCCCAAAGGGAGCCACCTCACCTCCCAAATGGGACCAGCTCCCAAATGGTGCCAGCTCCCAAGTGGGACCACCCACCAAATGGGACCACCTCTGAAAAACTATCACTTTCCGACGAACCGCAAAGTAAGTTCTGTAATAAAAGAACATCAAAAGCACGGAAAACGGCCAGTTTGACGAAGTGTCGTGAGAAACGATTTCAAATCAAATGCGTTATTTTAAAACAAATTAAAAAAAAAACAAAAAAAAAAACGATAACACGCCTGACATGTCTGTTCGTTCCCCCGAAAAAAGTTTAATTTCACTGGTCATTGTTTGGTGCGTTGTAGGCACGATCACTTGACGTCTTCCAAAACAAAGTATTTCATGGCAGTTAGGTCTTTTCCCGCACCCGCGGTGTTCATGAGATGTAGTGACTTGTAGTGACTGTTGTATTGTCCAGACACGGGCGCTGGCTCTCTCGACATCGTCACAGCACCGTGCCATTGCTGCTGTCTCCCCACTGTGTCTCTGGTCATCGTCACGTGATCTGATGACTCTGGGGGATAGCGCAGAGTCGTCGTTGATGTGGCATCTTTGTAGCAGTTTCTCCGAGTTTTTCTGGAGAAAAAAGTAGAAATTGTAAGTGAATCTTGGTAAAAGCCTACAATTACTGCTACTACTGCCACTACTGCTACTACCACTGCTATTAGTACTTCTTCTTCTACCACAACTACTATTACTACTACAACTACTGCACCAATACCACTACTAACGCTATTACTATTACTACTACTACCACCACCACTACCACTGCTACCACTCCTGCTACTACTTCTCTTTCTACTACTTCTAATATTGCTACTATTACGACTACCACCACACCTTCCGTTATGTTATCATCACCTATTGGTTACAGAATATTGACCTAGCCTGCAAATAAATTTAAGCATATAATGTAGATGGCCTCACCTTTTGAGTACGAGAACTCCCCCTAGAAAGACGACGGAGCTGACCAGCAGGACCACACTGCACGCTCCGAACACCACTACATCTGAAACAACAGCGTGAATCTCGTCAGTTATGCTCGGAATCAGGGCTTATTGTCTGAGGGTCCTTAATTTATAGCTGGTCTCATTGTAGAGGCAGGGGCAGATGTAAGGGGGGCATCGGGGGGGGGGGGGGAGGGGGGGCAGGATGGGTTGCAACCCTCTCCCATCCCACCTTCCTACATTCGAAAAAGTTAAGACTGTTAATTTTCGCGTTTTCACAAAAAAAGTGTGACTGGTAAACTCGCTGCTTTGGGCGATTTCAGGGAAACACAATGCTCAGTACGTACTTGGTGACACAGCTACAGGGGCTACAGGGGCATCTGACGGGTGGGCGTCGTCTGCGTTGCTAAAACCTTGATATGGAAACACAGAAAAATGCATCAAATGCAGTTAAAAGCTTTCTGCAAAATTTGTTACTAAACATGTAGTTAAATTAAACGATAATTGGTGTAAAAAAGATTAAATAAAACTTTGGTTTAGTCTCGGATCATCGAAATTGTCAAAAACCCTTTTTTTTTAAAAAGAAGATCGCCGGCGTGTGGAATTCCAACGTTTATTAGACACTTATTGCTGTCAAGAATTAATTTTTAATCTTAAAAATTGATTTCTGTTTAATATCAAGAATTAATTTTTCATCTCCAAAATTCAACTTTTTATGTCAAGAACTAATTTTTCCATCTGTTATTATATTCTTGATATTTCTAAATGTATTCTTGATCTCAAAAATTAAATCTTGATATCAATAAATCTCTAGATAGATAAAAATATTTATTGATATCAAAAATGTTTAATGATATCTAAAATTGATTTTTATAGTCCAAAAGATCGATTCTTTATGGCCAAAACCAAGTATTTGATAGCACAATCTCAATTTTGAGATCAATATTTTATTTTTTCTATTGATATAAAGAATTTTATAGAACATTATTTCAAAATGATACTTTTTTAAATTGATATTTTGAAATCTGAAAATAATTATCTAAAATTTAATTTTTGATGTCAAAATATCAGTCCATTTTTATATCTAAAATTCCGAAGCAAACATCTGTGAATGGAATAACGACTGGCCCCTGTACACAGAATTTTCTTTTAATTTTTTACTGCACAAAAAGAAAAAAAGGAAGCAGTTCTTGAGACAAACAATTCTGCTGTTATTATTGAAATTAATAATTTTGTTTTTCATCTCCAAAATTTAAATGATGATTCTTTAAATTTTATGTAAATATGTGCTTCCCTTAAGATTTTTTAAGTTTATAAAATCGATTTGATTTGATTACTGACAGCAAAATACAAAATGATGAGATCTGCATTGATTGATTGATATCTTTAATTATACTTTGATATAAAAAACTAGCAATAAATGTTAAAATCTCATTCCATAACCGACCACTGTGGTATTGAAACAAGGCCACTTTTCTTTCTCGCTTCAGTATACACACCTGTATGGAATGCCGCTTTAAAATTTAATGCTTATTTTTGATATCAAAATATAATTAAAGATATCAATAAATCAATGTAGACCTCAGTAATTTATATTTTGTTATCAATAATTGAATTTTAGATGGCAAAATATATATTTTTGAGATAAAAAATCATTTGCAGATTTCAAAATACAAAATAATGATATGTGAAATAAATTCTTGATATCAATAAAAGGACAATGAATTATTGAGCTAAAAATTGATATTTTGCTCTCATATATTTCATTTTTGCTATCAAGAATTGACTTTTTGATCTCAAAAAAAAAAAAAACAAAACAAAAAAAAAACAAAAAAAAAAACAATTGCAGTATCCGACAGTACTTGACAGTACCTGACAGTACCCGACAGCTCTGATCCATTGATCAATATACACACCTGTGCCGCAGTACCCTACGGCTCCGATCCATTGATTCTCCTCACACCGGAGTGTCCATACTTTGGATCCAGAATGGCAGCCAACTTCCATGACGTCACCGTCACGTGACATCCAGGCGCCATCTGGTGGCGACATGTCTGCACAGCCTAAAACTGTACATAAATTATGCCATATATCGAACCATTTAAAAATTGAAATTTAATAAAATATTTTAAAAGGAAATGTTCTTGCTTGTGTTTTAGGTGTGCTTAAATCAGAGACTTATTAAGAAAACTAATGTATTCACAGATCAAAGCCTGACACTATTATGTTTTTTTTTTTAAGTTATTGTATAATCTGAAACATGAAGTAAAATCGTTATTTATTTGTTCTTTACCTCTAACGTGGAAGGCAAATCGGTGAGTGTCTGAATACAGCAGGACTTCTACCTCGTTACCAGCAGACAACATGACGTGCGTTTCTACGTATCGATCGGCTTCACCAAACTGTGCGTCTTTCCCCGAGAACCTGTCAATTAACTTTCCGTAAACTGGTGTCTGGTGGCCGTGCTCTAAATCAATCAAACTGATATTGATCCGTTGACCTTCATGAACCGTGATCTTCCAGGGCCTGTTGACATGAGCACAATGTGAGTTGAGTGCATCGTCGCTGAAAATGAGAGCCTCAGCGGAGAAAAGGAAGGCTGCGTCACAATGGTTCCGCTCAAAGTGATAGGCTGAAAAAAGACAATTCAATTAATTCTGAAGAATTATTTTAATGGTAAAGTCCTATCTGTGTGTGAGTGTGATCAATTATGCTACGGCAATAGGGAGGTGAAACAACGAGGCCACTTAATCTTATCAAGGCAAAGAGAAACAACGCCATGGCGTCATTGTCACGTGACATCCACTCGCCATCCCGAGTCAGGAAGAACCGAGAAAATGTAATTCTGAAATTTCAGCAGTCGGGGCGTTTTACGGTAGGAGAAATGCATTAATCCCACTTTCATTTCGTCTGCAGATGAAATAAAAACGTAAATTCTCTTTTAATTTTCAGTCTCTCGTACAAGAAGACATATGGAAGATTTGAAAGAAATAAAAAAAAAAAAAAAAAAAAAAAAAAAAAAAGAGTGGGTTGTTTACCTTTCATACACTTGTAGTCCGCCTCCAGGTATTGCATCAAACTTTTCTTGCAGTTGCTCTGCGAAGCCATGTTTTTGTCGCCAACCAGCATGGAGCAGCTCTGTTTGCCAGAACAATGATCGTCAAAGATATCTATGACGTCACCACCGCAGTCCATGTAGCCGACATCGAGATCGATACATCGGCCAATGCGCATGCGTCCGAATCGCGCCGTTGTCATGACGATAGCTTCGTCAGCCTCACACGTGGCTTCAAAGGTCTCCATGTTACAGTATTCTGATGAGTCATGAGAACAAAATAATACAAACAATTCACGTAAAGTATAATTTATTTAGTTTAATAACATATTAAAAAGAAGAACGAAGATGAAAGAAGAAGAAGATAAAAACCGTAGCTTGTTTCAAATGTGCTACAAAAGGTAAACTGTTCTAGAAGCTGTAGTTATTCATTCGTGTTTCCGTGACTTACAGAGATTATCGGGAAAACACCCGGATGCCTTTTGTCCTGGCCTATAGCTTGACCTTGACATAAGGAGGAGTGAAAAGCTATGCCAAGGGATATGGTGGTTTTTTACAGCACCATTCAGCAAAAATGGAAAGCAAATAATAATAATAATAATAATAATTACGCCTACTCGTATCGCTTACCTTTTGGCTATTACAATCAAGCATTATTACTGGAATCTTGTACAACTTGTCATTTAATTTAACGAAACTGATATTTATCTTTTATTGAGCATGTGCGCTGGTTTTGTTTGTGATCGATTAGCCAGCCACGACAGATGCCGGGATTTGATCGCGACGCTTAATCAACGTTTTTTCGTTTCGTTTAAACGTTGCAAACATCTGTCCACGTCTGTTTGACTTCATTTCACTACATCTTTGCGAAATCTGCTTGGTGACGTTACTGAAAATATTTCCTATGTTTTAATCAGTGTTGCTCCAGTTTTGGCTTTAATTCTGGTGAAACATAAATGATGAATCTTGTCTTTAAGTCAAACATCACTTACCATTGAGAATGAGATCTTCTCCATTTGTCCAAATCTTTCCTATATGGAAAAAGAATAAAACAAATATCCATAATTTAGGTACCATTTTACCGTAGTCCTTCATTGCTGAATGAGAGCGTGAGGCTGTTTCCTTTTCAGCCTTCCTTCTGCGCTGCATGAATAACAAGCAAGCACTGGGAAAGTTTGTCTCAATAGAGAGGTTTAAAGCGGAAAGCACGAACAGCAAATGCACGGTGTACTTATAAAGAACAGAATTATCAACACATAACCTCTTAAAGCTGACAAATCGCAGATTGCGATGCCTCTCCATATTTCATTCATTTTTGTCCGTTCGATCAATACAACCGCGTTCAGTGCGTAACAAAGAATAACAAAACTCGCTGCTTTAATACATTGTTTTATACAAAACACAAAAAGTGACACAGTCCACGACAATTTCCAGCTTATAAATCATGAACTATCTAAAATAAACAGACAAAATAACTATATTACAAGATCAGAAATAAATAGCGTAGTAGTAACACCACTCAGTGCACACCAGCTCTACAAACAAACAAACAAATGCAGATTCTCTTTTCCAAGCAATTCCATGTAATGTCTTTTGCCTAAACAACATGTAGTTCAACATTTTTATTCACATTCATTGCACAATGTAATTGAAAGCAGTTAAGCTTTAACAGTTTAAAAATATAGATACAGGGCTACTGACAAAATCTTTCTAATCGTCACGCCTTATTTGCTACCCAATTGTATCAGGAAATAAAAGAATTAGGAAAGAAACGGAATATTTATAAAACTCTTATTTTATCATCAGATCAGTCACAAACTTCCAGTAATCATTAAATCTAAAGGCATAGCAAACACCCCTCGCAGTCAATACATTTTTCGTCCAGTTTCTCAAGTCATTCATGTAAGTTTTGCAAAATGCATAATTTCCCGATGATGGGACTCTAGGTCTGTGTGACCATCATGCAATGACGTATTTTGTTCATGAAAGACTATAGAAATACATAAAATGACAAGCTGTGTTGTCATCCTGAATAATCTGGCCTATTGTCAAAACGTCAACTAGATAACGGTGAATGGTCCATGGAAGCGAGGCATTCAATTGGATCGTGTTTCATATCCATTCTGTCTTGTTAAGCAGTAGTTTGAAGAGATTTGTAATGACCTGAATTGCTTTGGCAGAACTGTGTTGCTTCCCTTGCAGGTAGTGTAGAGGCGTGAAACTGTTGGTGATTTCCAATGGTTGACCATGAGTGATCTAGCTGATTGTTGCGATGAGTCATAGTATCCATATGAATGTCCGGATGGCATTTGAATGATCCATCTTCATATGAGCGATGATAATTCTTGGATTGTTTTCTAAATCAAACACATCAAGATATGCAAACACCCACTGTTAAAGTTGGGAAATGCTTTTCAGTAACCTTTTAACTGAGTTATTTTCTAATTTGACAATTGACCTAGTTTACAGTTACTTCATACTGAGTTTACTAAACGAAGCGTGATCTGCTTGAGAGCAAAGACTAACCGCACTATTGCAACGATCTTTTCTTTACGGGCTCACAGTATGCATTTTTTTGGGGAAAAGTTAAGGTCCTTTTATAAGTTTGCACACTGTGGGCTGCTTAAGTTAGAAGTCTAATCCAACGATGTTCATGATGTTTTATTTACGGCTCACATTACATGTTTTTGAAAAGGTTAAAGTCCTTTTATAGGCTTGCTATTATAAATTACTGGATTCTTTTCGATGGGGTTGAAGGGTATAACAATACATTTACCTTCTCAGCACCAAAACGCCAACCAAGAAAACTATAGAGCTGAGTAGTAAAACGAGGCTGCAGATCCCAAACACAATCACATCTGAAACAGAGCAAACGATGCTCATGTTCTATGTATATTTTTTGAAAATAACTGAACTTGCATTTACTCGCATGTTACATTTAGTATGTTTGTTAACAGCTTTAGAGTGAAACTGATGTTGTAACATTTAATAAATGTAAAAATATTAGGTATGGCATTGTCTTATGGTATTATCTCCCATCTGCCCCTGTTGTCAACAAAAGAAGGTTGTCCAGTTTGTACATCGGAATTTGGATGAAAACAGCCGCAATATCTTTGGATTACTTAGAAAGATACATGTGTAGTTATTTGCTCTACATAGTTTTCAGATTTTTGGATTTGTTTCGTCAGCGGGATCAAATTTAAGATATTGCCGCGGTTATATTTTGACATACTCGGTGAGATATCATGCAAGACAGCGTTCGTTTTACTTTGTTTTTCTTTCTTCTGATTCACGTCTTCTACAATAAAAACACATTTTTGAACCATTATTTTTGAAAACTTAACCTAAGTATGATCAAAAAGGATTTCCATAATTAATTCTAAACTAAGCATTCCTCGTTTTTATTGATCTGGAGAATGTATGATCATAAAGAAAACAAACAGTTTTTTAAAAAAGTCTTTGATATAAATGCATTTCTGCACTTTTTATGACACTGAACCATAATTAAATAAATGAGGAGAGAGACAAACAGAGAGAGAGAGAGAGAGAGAGAGAGAGAGAGAGAGAGAAAGAGAAAGAGAAAGAGAAAGAGAGAGAGAGGTATTTTACCTGTTCCACAGTGGCCCACGGCACCAACCCAGTGACTATCTTCACACGTTAGTGTCCACGACTTTCCACCAGAATGGCAGCCAATTTCCAGGACTTTCCCAACACGTGTCATCCACGCACCATTTGGTGGAGACATATCCAAGCACCCTAGAACTACAAACGAATGCTTGAATAAAGAAACAAAAATCGAATAAACGATAAAGCAAATTGCGCATCACCTCTTGCCTCTTGCATTACTGATTTCACTGGCGAGAACTATGCAGATAATATTAGGTTTAATGTGTGAAATAAAGAAATTGCCAAACGTTGGCGTACTGTGAGACTCTGTGTGTCGGATAAAGAATGAATATATATATATATATATATATATATATATATATCCTTTCTTCCTACATGCTAATGAATATATATTAACTTCATTCTTTTAAGTAATTGTTTTTTGTTATTGTTTATATCGCAAAGCACAAAATGGTGTCATATGGAGAAAAAATGAATACCAGTTTCAAATTGGTATAAAACAACAGACAAAACTTTATGCTAGTAAAATAATTCAAGTCAGGGACCAAAATAGTGATAGAATATACTGGTGTTTATACTGTACAAAATAAAAATCGATACAAATGTGCTGACGTATTGCAGTTCATTGTAAAAACCTCAATATGTCAGGAACATGTTGTATTGGGAGGTCTTTCACCTTGAATATGATAGTAATATGATATAAATTAAGGTGTTAAGTGAAAATGGTTTAAAATATATTCAAATTTATTAATGCTTTTCATTAAAGATATCACTGTGTTTATAACTACTTCAGAACTCCAGGATGAAACCATTCCGAGATTAAAACTATCCTGGACTATTTTTGGTCAGCCTTGTTCTAATTTGCTGTGTGCATAAATATTACAATTTGAAAGAAAGTACCTGTAACGTCCAACGCAAATCGATCTGCAGGTGAGTAGAAAACAATTTCAACCTCATTACCAGATGATAACAATAAATGCTGCTGCCGAGCGGCATATCCAAATGATATTTCTTTTACAGCCAGTTTATCAACAATTTTTCCATACATTTTATTTGGCTGTGGATTTTCAGTATTATGCTGGAAGTCAATCAAGCTAATATTTAAGCGTTGGCCCCTCTCAGTTGACAGATCCCAAGGTAAATTAATACTCGCACACCCGGCTCCAAATAAGCTGTCGCTCACAACTAATTCTTTTGCAGCAGATAGTGTAATGCCACTTCCGCTACTACAAACGTTATCATCTACTGTATGTGCTGAAATAGGAAGCAATTAACATGTAACTTAAATTTATCTTAATTAAAAAAGCATTGGAACAACCCTTTCAATGTTATCACAGTTTCTATGTTGAACATTAATTTTAAAAGAATATGCTAAAATACTGAATTTCATTGTTTGCTAGTTTCGTAAACTCGCTCTCTATATTTGCTAATAAAATAATAAATCAAAATAATATTTGTGCTAATAAAACATTTCTAAAAGAAACGCCTTATCTACAACATTATTCAATGTATGTTTACAATGTAAAAATGTAATTTTGGAAAAACCTTTGAGGCATTCATATTCAGCTTCTAGATATTGCACCAAACCCTTCAAGCAGGAACTCCAGGTATACATTCCTTTATCCCCAACCAGTACACTGCAGCTTTGTTTACCAGAACAATGCTCATCAAATATATGAATCACATCTCCACCGCAGCCAATGTAACCGAGGTCTGCGTCAATGCACCTGCCCACACGCATGCGTCCAAAGCGCGCCTTTGTCATTACTATCACTTCATCCGCAGCACAGTTAGCCTCAAACATCTCTAAAGTACAATACTCTGTAAACGCAATGCTTAAACATTTCTTTCATTTAAAAAGTGTGTTGTAGTAGGGCTTAGACATTTTGATGCCCGAGAATATTTAGTTCAACTCGTTCATTACAAACTGCAGACAACAAAACGTTGTTATACACATGTGGCTAAGGTTGCAGGAGAACAAAACAGAGGAAGGAATATAATAAAACAACAATGACAAGGCAACACTAAATAAATAGTAATAATATCTCAATACTGCCGAATGATTCAGTTTGAGCCCACAATACATTAGTTTGCATATAAATTAAAGTTTTTTAAGGCACAGTACGCATGAGAAGGATATAAAAAATCCATAAGATCTATAGCATTCATAAACAACGTTTATAACTTCCACTTACCATTTGCAGTAAAGGCATAGGCATGTTTTAGCTTTGTGTATGAGATAAATGCAATTATTATCCAAAAGTGAGTCTCCATTTTTCTAATATTATTAGATAACTGATTTGGTATTTACTGTAAAGCCATTTCCTGATTCGCTATAGTACTGCGCATATTTCCTAGTACAGCAGATTTCTGCACACAGAGAGGTTAATAGCAATGTTTGTGGAACAGCAACAACACACAGCGCATTAAAAAACCCTTTTCGGAGAGTCGACACGTTAAAACCTTGTAAAGTAGGCTGTTGCTTTAACTCTCTATTCTGTACAACGTTTGCGGGAATCATTTCTTGCATCAATCAATCGATCAATAGTGTAGTGCTGTTCACTAGTGCTTGCCATGATATCCTTTGTTTCAAACGGAATGTTGCTACATTGATTAACTGCGTAGAACGTTTGCTACTAGTGCATATGAAGACCTTTTACAGGCTTCGTTTACAACATTACACAACGCCTTGCCCTGATGAAGTAAAACATAATCATTGGTATACAACATAATAATAATAATGATAATAATAATAATAATAATAATAATAATTATAATTTTAATAATAATAATAATAATATGATTAACTACTTGCCAAGGTCGTAAGATGATGTGGATAGTTTTGATATCATTAAGTAACTGACTGACCGTGAAGTTGCCTTATATAAAAACATATTAACGATTAAATGTTGCCAAAATTAGATTTTGAAATGGCTAATGTCACAAATACAATGTCTTTATTGATACCAAAACAATAAGTAATATCATTATTTAAGTTATTTCAGTTTATTTCATGGTGCATGATCATTTTTGGAAAAGGTTGTTTTACAACACTATCCCTTTTCTATTTTTATTCCATTTTAATCTATTTACAGTGGGACGCCTTCTCACTAAATCGAGTAGGTAAAAGTCCCTCATACAGCCCAGCCGAACACAGAGATCCTAGATAAACCGGGTTAACATTATTTGAATTTTGTAGCTTTTCAGTTGCCACCTGAAACACGTGTTGACAAAACAAAAGATATAGAAGAATTTAAACGATCCGCGACGCTTGAAAAAAGGGAGCGAATGGTCTCCTTTCACACAGGAATGTCGTCTTTACTTTACTATTACGCTATTGAAAGGCTTTGGATAGCTATGCATAGCGCTGAGTGTTTTGATACATCTTGTAAATAATTTGAAACTCAACAAACCACATTAACAGAATATCATAAAGGTGTAATATAGAATGCTTTGATCAATCATTGACTCCTTTGTTCTTGTCACTTGCATTAATTTAATTTCATTCACTTCTTTTAACAAATATTATTCAAACCCTGACTAAAATGCTTGCTTTTATATCGATTACAGATTGTGTTTAAAGTTCTTAGCACTTTTATCAATGAAAGTTTGCTTAATTAGTATGTGGGCGTGGCCTGTTGCTCAGTCTGCAAGAGATGGTTTGGAGAAAAAAGCGCCTGTGACATGCAAGCAGGATGAGGGAAAGATTATACAAAAAGCCAGAAAGCAAAAAAAACAAAAAAAACTCAAAGCCTAACGATACACAGAAGCAGAATATGTTTACGCAATTTCGAAAAGGTACTTAAGGTCTCACATTAGTTATACATCGAAAATCATTAAAATGAAGGTATTGGTTACGCATCCATGTAAGCGTAATAATGAGATTATGAAAAGCTTAATTTTGCCGTTTGCCATTTCAGCAATATATGAGGCATTAAAATATTATTGGCATGCATATTTTTCGTGTGCAGACAGTGGTCGGAGTGTGTAGTCTTGTTATTCTCCTGAGTTCAGTTGGAGTTTTGATAATATACGGCGATGCAGCGCTGTTGGTAAGTAATACAAGACACCATAGCGTTTCATTAAAAGTTATTTTTTTTCACCTTTTTTATTTTCTGGCATTGATAATGTATCGCAAACCATTCAACTTACATTTTCACCTATTACACCAGGAAAAAGTAACGTTGTTGCACATTTCCCGGTGACTAAAATCGCAAATGAAACAAGAGGTGTACAAAATTTGAAATAAAAAAATACAAGAAAAAGGCAGAAAATCCACCGAAATACCCTTCTGGGTAAGAATTTTTCTCAACGTCTTGCTCTTGCTCCTTAAAACCCTTTAAAATAGCAACTTTAAAATTGATGATGTAACTGCTGTGTCATATTTAGTCCATACATTTTTATGAACTATTAAACATTTTTGCTGAAAAAAAATCGAAATAGAATTTCGACCAATGCCGGATCGTTGACATTTTCAAAAAAAGTTCTGCCTTGGCCAGGTTCCATTTTTAGAGAAAAATGATCAGTTGAATGTGGGCCCCACCTTGTCTGAACATGGCGAAATGCCACTGACGGAAGCACACAGAATATACGGCAGTGGTTTTTACGACTACAGATCTTTTCAGTTGATGAGCACGCAGTCTGATGCCGTCCCTGAAAAGGGCTCGGTGAAATATTTGGCTCTGTCAGATATTGCTGCACAGAACGAAACGCACAAGTGTAACAGTCTTTAATCCTTTTTTCTTAGCGTATTCTGCATGATACTGACACATTGAAACCATGCAATAGGAATACTACATGGTCAAGAGGAAAGTGCATGGAAATGCGTTCTGAAGTCAAAAGTGAATATACACCGAACCCGTAGATTGAAGTTTAAATGTGCACTTTTGACTGTTATCAATAATCAAGTCTTAGTTGGGTTAAGATTCGTCAGTGTGAATACAAAAGGTCTTAGAAATTGCAAAGAAAAAATGAACGGATAAAAAAACGAGAATCGTTGTTAGAATTCGCGATTTTACTTTTTACTTCAGCATTTCTTCACACAAAGAAAGAAGTTGGTTAGGATGATTGATTGATTAATTTCTGGGATTAAAGCCAAGTTACATTTTAACATTACTGACGGATGGGGGTGTATTTCTAACTCTGATCTGCTGTTGAACGGCAAAAACGGTACTACAATAACATCAGTAACAGGGCAGCCAATCCAATTAAAAATTCATAGATGACTAGAAGGCCTAGCGTGATGAGATGCATCTTTCGTCTCAGTATAATTCCTTATGTACAACACTCTAACCATGTAATAAAATACCTACAGTTTGGCAACCCCGTATAAAGAAATGGTCAGTAAATTTCGCGTTATCTGGCTGCGTACGAAACGTAGCTGGAGAACATTCACTCGACGTCATAGTTTTAAGCCAACGTGATGCTGCCAAAGGCGTTGTGATGAAACCACGCCATAAAATTGTTATCAATAGTACACAAAAATTGCAGTGATCAAGTCTTGCTTGGGTTAAGCTTGATCACTGCAAATACAAAAATTACATATCAATTAATGAAGATAGCAAAGAAAAACTGAATAGATAAAAACGGAAATCTTTGCTGAATTCCCCATTGCACTTTTTAATTCTGTATTACTTCAGACAAAGAAATCGGAGAAGGAGGTGCAGAGAACTGAATGATAACTTTGTGGGGTTAACGTTAAGTTTTATAACATTATTGGCGCATTATAGGACATTATTTAACATCCTAGGACAAAAAAAGACATTTAGGCGTTGTGACGAAACCCTTTATGCGTAACAAAAGTTGTCTTGTTAACACATGTGGCGTCATAGTACAGGGAAATACTGAGAAGGAGAATATCTTTGAGTTTCTTTATGCCCTGTAGCTTGGAGTTTCTTTATGCCCTATTTTGGGCTGTGCGGTCTAAGGCATAATTAGGTGTATTTGTGATAAAAACAGCTCTAGACCTTGGGGCTGTTGTGCTTTGTATCGGATTGTCACTTATCGGAGGCCAATAAACTCGTCCTGCGCGGTTCATTCACATGCCTTCCACCTGTGTCTGAATCCAATACACAACATTCAGTCTTATGATCTATCAGTATAATAAAATCCATGGTAAGTGAAGGGCTACGTGAATATATTGGGCGTCACTTTCGCTGACCGTTTCTTGACAGCTGTCCGTCATTTTTGATCCTGCTTCTCGTTTGATCAGTCATTTGTAACACTTGATGTGAAGTTGTGTACCTTTTTCTATCAAATTTTACTCGTGCTTTTGTTTCGTTACTAGAAAGCACAATCATACTCATACAAAACGTATAACCTTTCATGCACATTCGTGGTACTCTACAGCGCGCTAGGTAGCAACTAAATGTTTTAATAAACGTCATATCGAATATAGAAGTTTGCTACATTTTCTTATTTCTCTTCTCATAATTCACATGCATTTATTGAAAAATAATGATGCATAATGGTATTAGAATTATCAGAATAGAACTAACGCTGCTTCCGCTACTACGACGAAGAGCACTGGTATATTGAACCCACAAATTAAGACAATATGAGGTTGAGGCAAAAATAAGAATAAGCTTATAAATTGGTTTGATATATTCCTTTTTATTATTTTTTTTAAGTAAAGCTGAACACAGGGAATAAAGTGATGCAGTAGACATTGAAGCTTTGCCAATTAAAACGCATACGCCATCAGCTACATGATTTTCTCTATTCAATACACGCGCATGGGAAGCTTTGTCAATAAAACCGCATACGCCATCAGCTACACTATTCTTTCTATTCATTACATGGATACGGGCAGCTTTTGGTTAATAGGGTAAAATACTTATGTTTGTTTTATAAGAACAAGACGTGGACGCAGAATCTGGCATTTAAATTTTATTTAATAAATTATTTATATAATTTATATCAGTAAATTCCCGCGGATACGACTGTTACAGATTTTTTAACTTAATGGATTCTGATAAGGTGTAAACCGGTTGAAACCTCAAAATCAAACGGTGTCAGCGGAGAGTATGTTACCTACTAAAGTGATATGCTTCACATTGTAAAATTTGTGCCTCATTTCAGTTCTATCATTAATGCAAAGTAACGTATGAACGATAAAGAGTTATCTTCATTGTCTGTACCATGAGCAAAATCTTCAAATTAACATATTTAAATATAACAAATAAATTGTAACATAAAATTCATTTCATTATTTCTGTAAGCTCCAATTAAAACCATTTTTACAATATTTCCATCCTTTTCGACAAAAAAGTTGAATAAAAAGTACGTCGGTCATCACACCCTTGGAGTTCAAGGTCAAGATCCAAATGCAAAGTTGACCATTATCTAGAAATCCGCAAGTTACAAACATCGCGTTTTACGCGATGGGTCTAAAATATGTTACATAAATCAAAGGTCAATCATAAGTTTAATAATGACTGGATGACGCAGGGATGCTTCTGTATGTAACCGTATCAAATTCCAGTATGCCTAGAACGTACCGCAAAAGCATTGAAATTATTTAAAAATTTGTCTGTTTACATCTTGCAGTAGCACTGGAGATATCACATCGGCATATGAAATTCAAATCGATTTGGGACCACACAACAAAAATCCTGCAGTATTGCATCGGCATGCCCCATCTTCAGCATACTGAATTCCAATCGATTTTAAACCAACCGCATAGAACCGACAGACCTAGATTAATTCCGCATGCTGCAGTTCCAGCATACCGAATTCAAATCGATTTGGAACCATACCACTTAGAGGCCGGCAGTACAAAATCAGCATATCAGTCGTGCGGTATACCGGATATGACCGATTTAAATACTAACTGCAAAACACAAGCATCTAGTAATAATAGTGATGTATTGCAAGAAATTTACATTCCCGAAAGATCTTTTTTGTGATCCAAAAGTATTACTGTTTGAAAACAGGATTTTTTCCAATCAGAATAACATTCCCAATATGCTTTTATTATTCTTTTGCGACTAGCATTTTTTGCCACTTGATTTTCCTTTAACATGCCCTGTGTTCTCGGTATATATTCGGCATCAGCCTTAATAAGTTCCACTGCTCCTAAATGCAGTTATTCTTCAGTTAATTTGTTAAATGTACTGTAAATGAGGTCTTTTCGGTTCTGTGCCGGTATATTTGTGGGCCATTGGTGGTAGATCTTTTTCACGCAAAAAATTGGTCTAGTTTTCATATATGTAGTGTGCTACATGAGTTTTTGTTGGTCGGCATACTTCTGTGGCCACTTTTCGATGCATCTGAATATCTAGTCTGACTTAGCTCTGCAAAAAATAACAGACAATACAGTGTAAGCACATTAATACGGATGGGTCCACCACAAATATTTCGGATTAACCATAGTTTGCATAATACAATATAAAGGAAGTTAAGTTTGGCGGCAGATTCTGCTTTCTTGTACCGTATACATAAGGATATTTTTGTTTTCTGACTTTTCGAGCCATTTTGAGTTTTCATGTGACATTTACACTTTTGAAAATATTAATGCATATTTAAACCGCACAATCTGATATTCTCTGATCCTGGTTATGATGTGAGGTGATGTACCCAGTAAAAATAACTGTTTACGCTGTAGCAGAGATTTAATGTAGAAATACTCAGTTCCTGGGCAACTGCTGGTGTGACACCTGATTTGTGTATAAAAACCATGATAACTTTTTCAAACAGACACCATCATTATTTGCTTAACATTTAACAACAACAGATAATGGCAAATCTTTAAAGAACAATATGCTGCGCTCCCCGCAATATCTGGAGGAGGTAGACTTTGTTTAGCAATAGTCTCAATATGTTTAGGACATCATTTTATGTATTGTCGAAGTTTTATTATTTATATTTGAATTATGCAAACTTGCAATGTGTATGCGAACACAACAAAACAGAGCAAAAAAGCGTAAAAAGACACTCACCGAAAAGAATCTATCTGATATTCGGATAAGCCAATACAGTTGTTTATCTTTTTTCTTTGCTATAAGTGTGTGATATAGCTATTTTGTTCGGATTATCGAATAATTCGGTTTAACCGTATTCGAATTATCGAGCTTTTACTGTAGCTGATATCAATGTTGCAGGTGGGCGAATTCTGTGTTTTAGTCTTTTGACTTACATATCTGACTTTAAACAGTAGCACTGCACTTATGGAAAGCAAATCATGAAAAGCGTAACAACTCCCAGCACTTGACTGCAATTGTAGTACAAAGGTAAGCTCCAGCATTTTGCTCTCCAAGGCTGTGCAAATGGTTTCTGTCATCATGCAGTAAGTTATAGAGACAAAGGTGTTTAGCTGACCTATTAAATTCTGAGCCATGAGTTTATAAAAGCCGATCCTTTTTACAAAAGAGCGGATTATTACTGTGTTCTTCTTAAAAGAAATTAGCAAAAAAGACATTTTCTTGTAACATTTGAAACTGATATGCATTAATTATGTTAATCTATCTTGCGAAACAAAATGTCTGAAAATTTCAGTGGTCAATATTGCTGCTTATATTAAAGGAGGTTTTAAATAAAACAATTTCTCAGCTAAAGATTTTAGAGCGGCAGATGCAACAGGAAACATTACAACTGTCTAAAATATGGCAATTAAACACGCGTGATCATCATATCAAACCAGAATCATTGTCAACAAACTTTTCCAAATAAATAGGATATGGAAAATTTACAATACTTAAAGTGACTAGTAAACCATAGTCCCTTTTCTGTTTCTCAAGTCTGAAAAAACTTTTGGTTTCAATCATGATAGTCATAATAAGAGAGATTAAATGAAATAGCGTTGCATTTGTAATAATAAATGAAAAGCCTCACGCATTACAGTTTGTAACCGGGGTTCTTTACTGCTAGATATATTACCAGTGGCAGCTACAATCAGTTAGAACCACCCCTCTAATAAAAAAAATGACTGTTAAACTTCGTAATTTCACCGAAATGCATTTGGCTGGTAAACTTTGGGTGATTATAAGAAATCATTATAAAGAGTTTAAATTGAGGTCTTTCTGTGATTTAACCATCTAGAAGTAAATTAAATAATTGCATGACGCGCATGGGTGATAAATTGCCTGTTGTCATTTCCCCTCAAAAACCATTTTGCATATGTTGTCTCAATCCATTATCATAACCGGTTTAATTGTATTCAGTCCTCATTTTACTAACAGTGAAAATGTTTTAATTGCATCCGATTTTGAATTTATGAACATTACGCTAGATACAGATATTGATTTTAGTGACTGAATTACTGATCTTTCTTTCGTTGTTTCCATCCACCTGATATATTTATTGCATACTATATTTTTTTACTTATCAACTGTATTAATATATCCATTTAATTTTGTTTACACCATTTTTGTTAGGTGTACCAATAAAAGTAGGTGATAAGTGGTTCTTTGCGCCACTTTTTGATAACTGTTCACCCGCCTCACCAAGAGGAGCCACTGCAACAGTAATGAGCATTGAAAGAAATCCACATTTTCCTTCACTTTGCAAGGTAAGTGTTCAAATTTTCGTTTTGCTGAAATAACATAATATATCAGAAATATAACAATTATTTGTTTCATTTTAAATCCTTCCTGCTCGGCTTAGAGCGATAGCTATTACGTGACACTATACCTTTGTCATTCTCGTGTTATTTTATTTCCGCTCTTTATAGCTTGACCAAAGCCTTTGTTGAGTAACTGTAACTGCTCGAACACTTTATTTTTAGCCTATACTATAAAGTTTCATTTCTACTTTTTATAATTGAACAGTGTCCAGACTTCATTTTGCTGGCAATTAACACATTTCAATTTTAAATGGATTCTTTGATGTCAAAATAGAGAGCTCTAAACACTTAAAAAGAAACAGTACTGTAAACATATAACAGTACACTGCAAGTATATCAGACTGTACTGTATGTAAATAGCAATGCACACTAAAATTTGAGAGTAGCGTTTTGTTGCAACATATTTTACCGGAATAAAATCTGCTGTTATTCCAACTAAAACTCGTATTTGTAATCACAGATTACCGCCAAGTTTGACCTCTTTTTCGAGGAACCTGGTGTCTCTTCCACACAACAATATACTCTTGAAGGTCTTTACAAGTACGGTAGAGACACACTTGTCTGGCTGGACGTAGGAGCTGTTCCAGGAAATTCACCTGTTCAGTGGGTTTACGACATCTATTACGATAACGACGATATTTATATATACTCAAAAGGTTATCGCTCAGGCAAGCTATGTGGCTTTTATGTGGAAAGTAAGGAAGTGGATGCTAATATAATTGATTTTAGTACTGCACATTCGGATACAGATGACCACAACTAACAGCTGATAAGATGTAAGGTAGCTCAGTATGTGCTTCTTCAGAACACATTGTATTTCGTGGATAAATAAGATAAAATCAAGTATTTAACATTCAGTATATAAATAAGATATCATAAACTATTAACTATTATTTTGTTTTATGTTGATACAGTTTAGATCTAATCTCTATGTACTATCAGTATCAGCTTCCTAATGGAGCAAATATCTTGATGTCTTTTACTCTATGACTTATTCTTGAATTTATTCAGATTTAAGCTATATTTCAAGTCTTGGGGCAATGTTTGTCAAGTATTTTAACGAGTCATTTCTTTTACCATGCTGAAGTTGTCAACTTCTGTATAAACATGTGAAATAAATACCTAGCTCATCAATAAAATGCCGTTAGTGAATATCTCTTCTTAGACAATTTGTAGTTTTTATGTTGTGAAATATAGGTATCGTATATTGGTTTGTAGAAGCAGTTAGACTGCAAGCTCACATCACAAATAAAACTCTATAGATTTTAGGGTATAAGTATCTCAAGTTCAGAAAAAAGACATAGAGTCGCACATTCATTTATGGAAACACATATACAAGCTCGTATCACTGAAAAACACTGCATGAATGTAAGTAAGTATCTGTGTAAGTATCTCAGATCTGTGTGTGGAAACAGTCAGACTAGGCCTATCGCAGTCTGTGAGACATGTTTTAGATTTAGTTTTCGAATTTCAGAATAATAAATAGTCAGACTTGTTACATGTTACTATTTGCCATAAAGTGGAATGGCATACTCTTATATGAAATATTACATTTATATAATAATTTATGATATGAGTACTCTAATAACCATTTATTTGTATCAAAACTTTACTTCAAAAAATTGCCCTTTCTTCATATCCAAAAAACTAACAAAAACAAAGTTAATCTGATAATGCAGTTCTATGACGTTCTGCGTTAATGAAAGTTTTAATCACAATTCATTGGTCTACTCATATTTTAATTTGTATTTTTGTTTTAAACAAGGAATCAATAAGCACAGAGATACAACAGGAATGCAGTTAATGTTATAGGAACAAAAAATAAGTAAATTTCCCATAAAAGCTAACTGGATAAAATGATTTTTTAAGTTACGTATCTTAAATTTGCAATTGAAACTCAATAAATATGAAACACTTAATTTGGAAACATTTTACTTGAAATTTCTATTTTACTTTAAAAGCGCGCTGTGGTTGTCAAAGTCTAAAACAATAGACTGGAACAAGGGAAATAAGACCTTATGCAGATCAATTATTGCAACAGCACGTGAACAGAAATTTAAAACCTGTATAACACAACATCTGTAGTACACAATGTTTTTGAATTTGTAATCGTTATAACAATATTTATTTAAGCTATAACGCACACCTGGAGAAACGAAGCTCTCAGACTGAATTATCAAACTAGACACAAACTCACACTTTATTAAATCGTTGCATCCTTTTCGTTTTACACACTGATACTTGTGGTTTCATGTATAAATTTATGATTGGTTACTATAATATATTGAGCAATAATATATGCAGAGCAATGTTAAAAACAAAACTAACTGACCTACCATCTGAGAGAAATACCGTAAGAAATTATTGGATAAAGGCAGGGAAAACCATAACAACCTCTGATAGACCTAGCACATGCATAACCACTGCTGATAGATGTATCACATGTATAACCACTGCTGATAGACCGACCACGTGCGTAGCCACTGCTGAAAGAGCTTCCACATGCGTAACCCCTGCTGATAGATCTATCACATGCGTATCCGCTGCTGATAACCTATCATATGCATAACCACTGCTGATAGACCCAGCACTTGCGTAGCAACTGCCGATAGACCTATCACATACACAATCACTGCTGATAGATCTATCACATGTATAACCATTGCTGATAGACTATCACATGCGTAGCCACTGCTGATAGCCTTATCACATGCGTAACCACTGCTGATAGACCTACCACATGCATAAACACTGCTGATAGACCTACCACATGCGTAACTGCTGATGGACCTTTTACATGCGTAAGCAATATCAAGCAATATCAATGAAATGATCTGAAATAATGTATGCTCACAATTTCATTGATATCTACCAAACTCCAAACATATAAAATGAATTTTAGTTGGCATTAACCCAATGCACCTGTCAAATGGAGGTTAGTTTATTTTCTTATAAAAATTCATGGAGAAAATCAGAACTAAATAAATCTTTTCATGTCCTAAAAGTGATCAGTTATATCATTTGGAATTAAATTTAATAATATGACAAGAGAATCGAGGCAATTGAATTTTAATAGCTTTACTTGCAAATAAAAAATCACAACAGTAATATTTGAAGTCTTGTTCAGGACCTTTTGGAGCTTGCCGTCTAAAGTGATAAAAAGGTCTTCAGATGATGCAAGAAAGTATGTAGTAAATATATAATATTTAATGAACAAAATGTACAAATTTTGGTTTTGGTATACACAAAACTTTTTGAAAACGTAATATTTCATTTACCTGTTGTTGAGGTATTGACATTCAACTCGATATAGTTTATTTTATTTTCAGGTTTACACTAAGATTATTCATAGAATACTTGAACTAAACTAAGAGTATTGAAGGATTAATGTGTTTACACAATGATAAATTTAAATGATTGATTTTAGTGGGTTGATCCATCATAAGCCTATGAACACTTTATAAGCCGGGGTTTGGTTCTTCGCAGAAAATTTGACCGCTTTGGGGCGATTGAACATTTAACAAGTAACTTGAGGATTTCACAGAACTGAATTCGAGTGAAAAAAATCAGCTAAAAGGACAGATTCATAAATTAGGGATCTTCGTGACAGTCGGTTGAATCCATTGTGGAGAACTCAGGTCCTGCACGCGGTCGATACTGCAGCAACATTTGCTCGCAAGGATTGTAACCAGTTCTCTTTCTGCGTCAGTTGCGGCAACTCAGTGTCAGTGTCAGTGTCAGAAGTCGCCTGCTACCACCTTTGGTACGGCTACGTGGTTGCTACTGCGGCGGTATATCTGCATCTGTGTCTTGACACTCTGCCGGGTCGTTGCATCACTGACAGTGTGAAGACATCGTTTGAGCATCACAGAACGAGGGCTCCAATGCTTTGCTATGGCTATATAGCTTTAGTGGGGGGCTCCTGTATTAGTTTTTTTTTTAATGAAATACTTACTAAAACTCTGGCTGTGTTATCGACACAAGTGCGATTACCACCATGCGACTGACTATGTGACGGATTCACCCTGGCACGCAGGCTAGCAGTCGCATATGTACCATGTCGTGACTGTTACAACTCGTGATTGTGTCGTGTTGTGTCTGTGCACGCTACTTGTCCTCAGTGTCATAACTTGTGGCAGATACCGATCGATCATGTGACGGATCGCTGTTGTCACGGGTTGTGACTTCAACGGGTCGCCACTTTTACGACCCATGGCAGTGACGGTACCGTCGTGTGATAGGTCGCTGCTGACAGTGGTTGTACATGTGAAAGATCGTGATTGTGGCCACTCGCGCTTGACGGCTCGCACGGGTAGTCCACATGGCTGGTCGTCACTGTCACGATCCGTGACTGAAGGGCTTCACTGCCTTGGCTCATGTGTGCAGCAACTCGATCATCTGTCGCCTACTGCTGTGACAGGTATCTACCCAGTAACTCGCACAACATCTACATCCAGTGTAAACGCCGTTGCATCGACTTAATGTCACCGTTTTCAAACCCCATTACCAGAAGGTGTATCTGATTTATCCCTATCAAGTAGATTTTGTTTCGGCAATGGGGACACGCATTGTGAGATCCGCACCCGCTGTGCATGCGCCCATTCAGTTTGTGATAGCGACACTCGTGTCGTTTGTGATATCGACACCGTATCGTCTTATCCATTATATAGTGATTTGACAATGGAAACGAACAGAAAGTTTTAAGACAGTTTTACCCCTGAAGTGACTATTCCTGCTGATCCGGAGTCTCACATCGCGCTAGCAGTGCGTCAGACTTTGGCAGAAGCGGAGCCTCTGCCACCGCTATCTCTCCCGTTGTTCGCTCCTATGCATCCATTGACCGAACATAGCAACAGCAAAAGAATATGATTCGGTATATACCTCCTCCTCCTTGTCGTCATCCATTGAGCGCTTTTCGTCGGGTGAAGTAAATGAGTGAGCACGAACTTAAACCTCAGACTATTCGGGGGGAACATTAAAGGTCGATAGCGACATACATAGGAAATACAAGCTTTGACGCTGCGCCAGTGGTCACGTCTGCTACCGTCCAGACTTCTGCACATAAATAACAGACTCAGCACCTTGCCTTTCCCAGCAGCATGAGAACACGGTCGTTCAAGGTTTTTGAGCCGGACATAAATTCCTTATTTGACCTTGTTTCGACTCGGTATTGCTGGATTCGTCGGTGTCCTTGAGTTGAATGCGAATCTGTTTTGTGTTTCTGCGTCGAGACTAAGCGTTACCACACTCACGCATCAACAGAGCTTCGATTCGCGGGAATAGAGGTTAGTCGGAGCTTTTTCCGCCTGACCTGTTGAAAAGGCTATCCATGCACCCAGAGTGAAGTCACAAGACGCACTGATGCGTAGAGCTTTGATCCCTCAATCATCAGACGCCCCCCCCCCCAAAAAAAAAAGAAAGACGACCAGGTTCTTGCCCAGCCAAACACCTCACCCCTTAAAGTGAGGACATTCAGGGAGGACAGAAAGCTCATATTAAATTCGCAAGAGTGGGGTTCTTTGTACCACAAAATTCAAAGCAAGTCCTTCAACAAAATTTATTGAATAATTATATTTCTCCCTTTCCCATTTGCATTTTCAATTAATGATATTGTGCGATTAATTTCTCTGACAGTTTGAATAAACACTTTATCCATATAACCCACATGAGACCAGACAGAGTCTGCGTTACGGAATTGGAAGAAGACATGTCCAAATTGCACAGGTTTGTCTGGAGGCAGGTTTTACTCGAACCAGAAATTACTGTCGGGCCTTCGTTGATAGAATCTGTATAAAGACTTGTTTATACATTTCTGTTATTGGAAGATATTTACTAGCTCTTCCGTTCAGTGTTTAATCCGCCACAGTTTTTTTGACCTGACGCTTAACCAAGGCTGAGGTCATTAAAATAATACAACTTGTAACCTCGGAATTGGACCAACTCCCATGTAAGACCACCTTCCATATGGCATTACCTCACAAATGGACCAACTCGAAAAAATACACAGCTTTTTGACAGAATGGCAAATAAACTAGACCGGCCAGTGTTTTTGCTAAAACAAAAACGGATATGTCTTCCCCGCCCCCAATCAGTCACTTGGTAATTTTTTTTGCTTAAAAGTACATTGGCGAGCCAAAAAATTAAAAAAAAATCGCCAAAAATACATTTTTACAGAAAACGAAGAAAAATTTCGCAGTAAACATTTGTAATATATGTGGGTTCTTCTTTCCTCGTTTCAGCCTAATCAAATAAACTATTTTGGAGATATCGCAACAATATGGCAAAAAACTTAAAAATCAGAAATTTAAAAAATCGGCAAAAATACATTTCTAACGGAAATGAAGAAAAACTTCGCAGTATACATTTGCACTATATGTGTGTTCTTCTTCCGACATCTGAATCTTATCCAACAAACTAACTGTTTTGGAGATTTAGCCTGCCAAAGTGTAAAAATGCACGAAAACCCCCTATATTAAAAAATTTGCCAAAAATATAATTTGTAACGGAACGAAAAAAATAACACGGGCATCATCTTGATATGTATATATGTTTTAAAAAAAATTATATATATATATATATATAAAATACTATATACATAAAGTATAATTTGTTTAGTTTTAATAAAATATAAAAATCGGAAGAATGCAGATGAATAAAGAAGAAAAAGGTATAACTGAACGAACCACAGCTTGTTTCATATGGACAAAAGGTAATTTCACTCTGTTTTTGTTACAAAAAGGGTGCATTATTCAAAAATTAGCACTCCGCTTTTGTGCAAGTCGTACCAGAAGCATCGCCGAAACATATGGATGCCTTTTTCCTTGACATAATTTGGAATGAAAAGAAATGGAAAAGATACATGGCTATTTTACTGAAATTTATTTTTTATTGAGCATAGGCGCTGGTTTTGTCTGTGATCGAGGAGCCAACACAACAGAGGTCGGCCTTGATTGCGACCTTCAATCTTTAATTTGTTTCAACGTGGCAACAGCTGTTCAATTCAGTACATCTTACATATATGTTTAGTGACGTCACTGAAAATATTTCCTATGTTCTAATCAGCGTTGCTCCAGTGTTCGCTTTTATTTGTAGTGTCTGGAGAAACATAAATGATGAATATTGTTTAAAAATCAAACATCACTTACCATTGAGAATGAGGTCTTCTAAATTTGTGCGAATCTTTCCTAGAAGGAAAAAGAATGAAAGAAATAGTCACAATTTAGGCATCATAGTCCTCCATTGCTGAATTAGAGCTTGAAACTATTTCCTTTTCAGTCTTCTGCGCAGCATAAATAACAAACAACCACTGGGAGAGTTTGTTCTGAGAAAAAAGTTTAAACGAACAGCAAAAGCACAGTGAACTTACAACTAACAGAATGATCAATACATGACCTCCAAGAGGTGACAGATCGCAGATTACTATGTCTTCTCCATATTTTAATCATGTTGTCCGTAGCCTCCAACATGCGATCAGTACAACCACATTCACTGAGCAGCAAAGAATAACAAAGGTAACGTTTACGAGTGATTAAATGACGTTGGCTTGGAAAGACAACGACTAAATATTCCCCGTAAATAAATTAGAGCCGAACAGAGCTAGATTTCCTCCTGCCAAGCCAAAAAACTAAACCTATGTTAAAAATTGTTTTATTTTTAACCAAACTTGCTCCTTTGAGGTTAATGGTAAGGAAAACATTCCCATCTCTGCTGATTAAAACACATCATTGACCGTTCGCCCATAAAAATCAATTAATAAAAATTCCATAGAGGATGAATAATTCAGTCACTGCTTTTAAAACATTATTTTTTTGCAAAAGAAAAAATAGAAACAGTTCATGGGCAATTCCAGTTTTTGAATCATGAACTAACTAAAGTAAACAAACAAACTACCTGTTGCAAAAGCAGGAAAGCTTCGTAAACAAGAGCGAATGCAGATTTGCATTGCCTAAACAACATGAAGATCAGCTTTTTTATTTACTTTCATTGCGCACTTTAATTGAAAGGAGTTAAGGTTTAACAGCTCAAACATTTAGATACAGGTCAACTAAAAACTCTAAAATCTCTTTAATCGCCAAGCATTATTCTGTACCTAATTTTATAATGACTAGATTGTGGATATTTTATTATGAATGTTAAATATTTACAAGACTGAATGTTGCTGACATACAAATATTTCAATATGTTCAATATTTATAAAACGCTTCCTTCTGCCACATGCATCTGAGTGAGTGTTGCGCTGGTAACAAGAACAGCGTATCACAAACTAGTCGTTCAAGTCGTTTGTGTAAGGAACCGATTGTTGCTCAGTCGTTTGTGTAACGAACCGAATATCGCAAAGACTTACACAATTTATTATTTTGCCTTATTAGTTTCGTATTTCTAGTTTATTTTTTCACCATTTATAATATTTACAACTAAACCCCAGATTAGAAAGGATAAAATACATCATTAAAGCTAATAATTAAACCTAAACATATAGCAAGCACTGCGTATAGTCAATATATTTCCATTTATTTATATGTCATTCATATAAAATGTGCAAAAATATATACATTAACGTGACTATGGGAATCCAAGTCTGTGTGGCTACCATGCAACGGCGTATTTTGTTTATCAAAGGCTTTATTAAGGTACATAAAATGACCGGTTCTGTTGTTATCATGAATAATCTGGCTTATTGACAAAAAGTCAACTCGATAACAGTGAATGGTCCATGGAAGCAAGGCAATCAGTTGGCTGGTGTTTCATCCCCTCTGTCTTGCTAAGCAGTGGTTTGAAGAGATTTGTAATGGCCTGAATAATCCTGGCAGAACTGTGCTGCTTCCCTTGCAGGAAGTGTAGAGACGTGAAACTGTTGGTGCATCCCGATGTTTGACCATGAGGAATCTAGCTGGTTGTTGTGGTTAGTCATAGTATCCAAATGAGTGTCCGGGTGGCATTTGAATGAACCATCTTGATTTGCGCGATGATATTTCATGGCTTGTTTTCTAAATCAAAAACAACAAGGCACGTAAGCATACTGCTTTAGTTGGAAAATGCTTTTCAGTGTCTTTTTAACTGAGTTATTTTCTATTTTGATACGTGGTTTAGTTTACAGTTACATTATACTGAGTTTACTAATTACAGTGTGACCTGCTTCAAATCAAAGGCTAATCCCACTGCAGTCACTGTGAGTACTTTGCGGACTTAAAATATGTGTTTTTGGTGAAAGCTTAAGCTTTTCCATGTGTTATAAGGGTATAACAAAACATTTACCTCCTCAATATCAAAACGCCAGTCAAGAAAACTATAGAGCTAAGCAGCAAAATTAGGCTGCAGATCCCAAACACAATCACATCTGAAACAGAGCAAACGATGCCCGATGTTTTGTGTATATTTCTGAAAACAATTGAGCATTACTTGCATTTTACATTCATACGTATGTTAACATCTTCTGGAGTGAAATCGATATTGTAACATTTGATAAGAATATTAGTTATGGCATTGTCTCTCCTGATCTATTGGCTCTTGAGGATAGGGCTTCATCATCGTTGTTACAGTACTACCTCATATCTAACCCTAGCGTTCACAAAGGAAGGTTCCGCATTTTTCACACTACAGTTTGGATGAAATCAGTCGCAGTATATTTAGATTACTTAGAAAAGTAGATGTGTAACTATTTGCTCCATACAGTTTTCAGATTCTCTCATTTTGTTTATGTCAGAGGGGACAAGTTGAAGATATTGATATTTTTACATACTCGGTGAGATATCCAAGACAGCGTTCTGTTGTTCTTCTTTCTCCTGTATGGTCGCTTCAAAATAAAATGACATTAAATTAATTTTGAACCAGTATGGTTGAAACGGAAAATACAGCGTATGCGTGATCCATAATAACAGTCACAATCAGTTCAAAACTAAATTTCTATTGGTATTGGGATATGTGATTATACAGCAAACAAACAGTGTTATAAAGCCTTTCATCGAAATTTATTTCTCTATATTTATGAAACTTTATTGACTCATACTTAAATAAAGAGAGAGAGAGAGAGAGAGAGAGAGAGAGAGAGAGAGAGAGAGAGAGAGAGAGAGAGAGAGAGAGAGAGAGAGAGAGAGAGAGAGAGAGAGAGAGAGAGAGAGGGAGTGTGTGTATGTTTGCTTGTGCGTGTGTACGAGAGAGAATTACAGAGGAAGAGAGAAAGAGAAAGAGAGAGGTATTGCACCTGTTCCACAGAAGCCCACCGCACCAACCCAGTGATTGTCTTCACACGTTAGTGTCCACGATTTTCCACCGGAATGGCAGCCAATTTCTACGACGTTCCCAATACGGGTCATCCATGCACCATTTGGTGGAAACATATCCTGACATCCTAGAACTACAAACAACGAATAATGAATATGTACTTAGAATTCTCAAATAAGCAAACAGAAATCGAATAAACTGTTAAGCATATATAGGATTACATATTGTCACTTTGATGACTGATTTACGGATGTGAAATTTCTGTCTGGTTACAGATTATATTTGGTTCAATGTTTAATTAGAGAATATGCGTAACTGGGCTCACCTTGAGAAAATTACTTAATTAATATGTATTACTGTAAATTACACAATTACTGTAAAAATTAGTTCAGGTATTTTTTGTTCATTTTGGAATTTTCATAAAGAACTATGCCAAAAGTTATGTCTGTATGAGTTTTGAAATTTTGATGTTGAATTTAATTTTACAAATCAGTGGTTGGAGATTTGCAGTATTTGTTTGATACTGTTCCGTAATATGCGAATGCTGATATGCCCATTGATTCTCCAGAATAGATCCAAACTACAGAAGAAAGAACACAACTTTTTGTCAGTCTTATTCCATTTTGCGGTGTGCATTTGTGTTATAATACAAACAAGTACCTGTAACGTGTAATGCAAAGTGATCTGCGTTTGAAGAGAAAACAACTTCAACTTCATTACCAGATGATACGAACAAGTGTTGCTGCCGAGCCGCAACTCCAAATGTTATTTCTTTACCAGCCAGTTTGTCAACAATTTTTCCATATTTTTTATTTGACTGTGGATTTTGAATATTATGCTGGAAGTCAATGAGGCTAATATTTAGCCGCTGGCCGCTGTTAGTTGACAGATCCCATGGTATATCAATATTGACACATCTGGATGCAATTAAGCTGTTACTCATAATTATTTCTTCTGCAGAAGATACTTCAATTCCACTCCCGCTGCCACATGCGTTCTCTTCAGCCAAATATGCTGAAATAAGTAGTCATAATGACATTAATTAAATTTTGTCTGTTTGCTGATTAAGCAAAATAACGAAAAACATACCGAAAGAGATATTTTGCTATGTATATAGTATTTATGGTCCATGGAATTATCACTAAAGTAACATTTTGGTGACATATTGCCGCTTTTTACAATGCTGTACAATAAGTCGACAGAGATTCTATCGACTTATTATCTGGCATAAAATAAAATTATGATTGAAGTAAAAGAAAGTTTCAATCACAGTTTATTCTATCACTATTCTAATATCTGACTTGAATAATTTTACTAGCACAAAACTTTTGCCTATTGTTTCATACCAATATAAAAGTGTATAAAATACCTTTGATACATTCATAACCAGCTTCTAGATACTGCAGTAATCCTTTCGTGCAGGTGCTCCATGTATGCATGCTTTTATCTCCAACTAATACACTGCAGCTTTGTTTGCCGGAACAATGCTCGTCAAATATATGAATCACATCTCCACCACAGCCAATAAACCCCAGGTCTACCTCTATGCACCTGCCTACACGCATGCGTCCAAAGCGGGCCTTTGTCATTACTATCACTTCACCCGCAGCACAGGTAGCCTCAAACATCTCTATAGTACAATACTCTGTAAGCGTAATATTAAAAACAATGAAAATGGTTAATCTGGTTTTTTAATTTCGGGAATAGCCTTTCACACAGGAAGAAGCCGTTTCTTCATCTCTTTTCGCCTCAAACAAGTTGTGTATGGAGCATGGTGATGTCTCCTGGTTTTTTTTAAATGAGTACAACATGGCGATAATTAAAATGCTGTTATATAGTTCCTTAAGTTTGTAGGACAATAAAGCTTTAAAAATGATACAACAATTATACAGAACAACAAAGACAAGTAAAAATGATGCTAATGAAACAATAATTATTAAAGAAATTGTACGAAATGCTTAAATTATGCGCAGTACGCAAGCGAGTGATATCAAAGATTCATAATATAGTGTACTATACGTTCATTAACACGTTTATAACTTGCACTTACCATTTACACTTTCCGCATTGGTATGATGTATCTTTATCTGTAAGATAAATACTATCAGTATCCAAATTTCAGGCTTCATTGTTTCTAATATTATTCATAACTGATTGTGTGTTTATACCAAAACAATTTCCTGATTCTGTATGGTACCAGGCAGTACTTCCAGTGCAGCAGACTGGTGCACACAGAGAGGTTAATAGCAGTGTTTTTAGAACAGTAACAGCACTCAGTGCATGAAAACGCCTGTTGCTGAGAGTCGACACGTTAAAAATCTGCAAATAAGGCTGTTGCTTTAACTCTCTATTCTTCACTGTAGGAATCATTTGTTGCATCAGTCGATCAATAGTGTGGTACTATTCACCAGTGTTTTCCATAATATCCTTTGTTTCAAATGGAATATTACTTAATTGGCTAACCACGGCAGGATGCTTTCTATCAGTGCACATAAAGAACTTTTACAGGTTTTAGTCAGAACATTATACAACGCATTGTTATTTTTTGAATTACGTTACATCATCTTATATTCATTCTGTTGTGTTAAATATTAGAACTTTAAATAATAACTAGAGTAGTTAGAGCACAATAACATCTCAAACGCTTTTTGCTATGCCCAGGAGTTGGGTTACGGACACTTCTATCCCATCTCTGAAGGAGTTGGGGCTATGTAACCTATGTGACATGTATTAATCCTTAGTTTCTATACACGTGTAAGTGCAAGTTAAGCAATGTTGATTATGGTTATGATAAACTTTGATTAAACTCTACGTCATTATAATCTGTAGTCACAATAGACAGGTTTTACTGTTCGTCTTCGTCTCTTTTTTCGATTCTGATTTAATTGTATGTCTGTTATCCGGGTGTTGGAGGTGGGATCCACACAGATTTTATTGTAAGTCCATTTATTCTTGTAGGGGGCCACTTCAAACGGCTTTTTATGTAGTCTTTGATCGGATCTGGAAGATGAAAGCTATGTAAACAAAGGTGATTTATAGGTGAGTTTTGTTGCTTAGCGTCACTCCCAACGCAATGTAACTTAGGTACAGTCATATATGTGTTAAAATGGGGAACTGCTTGTCAAAACAGAAGACACCAGTTTAAAAAGTGAAAAATACCAGTTTGAAAAATGACAAATTAAATGTTACATAAACGCTGCCATAGGTGGAATAGCTTGGGAGTGAATATAACTTTCTTGTCAGCCAGGTAAAGCAATATATAGTCCTGTACAGGGGAGTTAAAGCGACCATAACAGAAAAGGCCCACAGAAAATGCTGTATCATGCTATGTCAAGCCAGGCGTGAAAAATAGTGCAAGGGTTAACAAGGGCTCCGGCTACCCCGTCCATCTCTTCCTACTTTCCTGTGCACTATCCTCTCAGCCTGTCCCTTCCACACCTTCTCCCTGATCATCAGTCTAGGTGTTACCGAACCTCTCCTACCAAACTCCATAGTAGAAGCGCATGAGGAGAGAGTCTGAATGTATTTTTGAAAGCATACAATAATAGCAATAGTTATATCATGAACTGTTGGAAAATGTCAGTTGATGCAATGGATGCTATTAATATCAGTATTTTATAAAAAAATAACGTAGTACTTCGTGTAAAAGATATGACCTGTTTGACATCGCATATAAATTACATATTCCTTTTCAGCTGCTTACAAACTTGATTTTAAGTCACAAACACATTGACTTTATTGATGCACAACGAACAAGTAATGTGACAATTCAAATGAAGTATTGAAAAAGTACAACTTCAGCTTCTAGTATTTCTGTTGTATTTTGCATATAAATAACCCAAGCTATTGCATAAGCAATAAAAACAATCGCACATGATAATAGAATTTTATGAGGGCCATTTCAAAATGCTTCTTATTATTTATTAAATGAAACGAACATCATATACATGTACATATATATGTAGTTTATTTTACGATACTTTTTAATGACTTGTTTTTATAACACTGTTTCCGTTTCCATCAATCGATTTTGCACTAAATCAAGTCGAAAAAAGTGCCTTGCAACGATAAGTCGAGATTCTGAATAAATCGACTAATACTTAGAGTTTGACATTTTTACTTATATCCAGGATTACGTCTGGACACAATGTAATGCGCATAATAATTTAAACCATCGTCTACCCTGATACAGAGGATCCGAACACATGGGAGATTCCAAAAACATTTGGATTTCAAAGCTTTTACCCATCTCCAGGAGCACGTCTTAACATATGAAAGGTGTAGAACAACGCAAACAACCCACTTCGCTTGCAGTAGCGAGCGTGGGTGGTCTCCATTGCACCATGCAGGTCTGTCACTGTGTAGCATGCAGGTCTCTCTCTCTCCATACAGCACGCAGGCCTCTGTTCATGCAGCATGCAGGACTCTCTCTCTGAATGCATATGTACGTCTCTCTCTATGCAGCATGCAGGTCTCTCTCTATGCGGCATGCAGGTTTCTCTCTATGCATCATGTACGTCTCTCTCCATACAGCATGCAGATCACTGTCCTTGCCACGTGTACGTCTGTCTTCATGCAGCAGGCACGTCTCTCTCCATGCAGTATACAGGTCTCTCTTCATGCATCATGTACGTATCCCTTCATGCAGCACGCAGGTCTATCTCTATGCAGCATGCCTGTCTCTCTCTATGCAGCACGTACCGTCTCTCTCCATGCAGCATGCAGGCCTCTCTCTGTGCATCATGTACGTCTCTCTCCATGCAGTATGTAGGTCCCTCTTCATACAGCATGCAGTACGTCTCTCCTCATGCAGCATGCAGGACTCTCTGTATGTAGCATGCAAGTCTTTCTACATGCAGCAGACCATTGCCTGGCTTATTTATACAGGAACGCCATCGTTTTATTGGTATGCTGTTGTGTATCCCTAAGTGGCTTTGTATAGATATGAGTGTCTTGATACATCTTGTCAAATATTTGAAACTGAATAAACTACAATAATAAGATAGAACAAGATGTAGTATAGAATATTTTCTCTTTAATTCATTCTCTCTCTCTCCCGCTCCCTCTCTCTCTCTCTCTCTCTCTCTCTCTCTCTCTCTCTCTCTCTCTTTCTTCCAGAGTTTCGAAAAATACACATTAATTCTGTTTTGCAATGCTTGCTTTGTGTCATTGCCAGTCATGTCAAATTTTATTATCGTTTAGTAATCGTCATTGAAGTTTTTGTGCCTTTATGAGACGAGTAAGAATAAACAAAACAAAGGGACCACATATACCTTAAAAGGCTTAAGTGTAAAACGTAACATAAAGAAGATAGAACAAATACTCCAGTTCACACTGAAATGTTTTACTGTTTATAAAAAACATGTGGTATGCATTAAAAATGAAAGTTAAATATGTATAATGAGGTTAGCAAATGCAGTGTAGATAAAGAAAATTATAGCAAGTTCTCGACTTTAGAATAGGTTTGCCCTCCTGGTGCAAATCGATTGTGAAGTTGAAATCGTCACACGGCCATACCGATTAACATTTTTTTAGCTGATGGTTTTATTGTGGAACTACAAATCTAATTCGCTGCAAATATCCAAAATCTACTTTTTATATTACTATTCATTTTTTTGTGACAAATTACGAAATCTAAAACCACAGAGATTGACTGCTTCACTGAAGCACGTCAAATAACTTTGATGACTTTAGATTTTAGTCCTTTGTTTTCCTTTTAGCTGTAGCCTAGGATTAAATAGAAAATTCTCTGTTTATGTAACACGCAAAAAGCTATATTCTCAAACATTCCAAAAACTGTTAACTGCTTACCGAAAATTCTACCAGTTGAAAGCGTTTGTAAACGTAAATGTAAAACACTCACAGTTTCTGGAATTGCATAGAAGGCTACCAGGCAGTACACAGCTTAGCTCAATCGAAATATTTTAAAATTAAGATGAGTAATATACAACAAAACCGGAAGCTCTACAAAAAATATCCAACAACTTCTTAGTATTCCAAAGTAACCACTGAATATGCTGCGTTTGATTCTTCCTTTTATTTTCTAGACTACGGTGTTATTCTGTCAGATTGTATGTTACCGTCTCACCTATTATTGTAACAATTACGCATGTACGCATATAACAAAACTATGAAATGCATATGATCCAAATTTCGTTGTTTAGTTAATGCATCACATGTTTTTAAGTCCGAGATTTTTCCCCATATCAGAAACTTATTTAATAAGTAAATATACAAAAGTAGCTACTATTGCTACAAGTATTCACCATTCATTTGTTTTCTTATATTTGCTTCCACCGTGGCATCTCTGTGCTATAATAAAATGTGTTATTTTTTCATGAATACTGACAAAAGTTTGAAGCAATAAATACAGTCCATACTTTAAGCAAGACGTCTCGTTTTTCAATTCCCTCCGACTTATCAATTAGTAGCTTGGAGGGATTTATAATGACCTGAATAATTTTCGCACAGCTGCGTAGCCCCCCTTGCAGGCAGTGTACAGACATGGAATTGTTAGTTTCCAATGGTTGACCATGAAGGATCCGGCTGATTGCTGCGATGAGTCATAGTATCCAAATTGATTTGTGGATGGCACTTGAATGATCCATCTTGATTTGCACTGTAGTAATTCTTTGCTTGTTTTCTGAAACATTTTTTAATTAATAGATGGCTGAAATACACAATGAACATTAATTCTGAATTCCTTAAAAGGAAATCTAGCCCACTCCATTCCGTAGCTAAGGCGGTTGGGGGAAACGTGAATCCCCTGCTTACCACTTCGGCTTGGTTCGCATCCCGGAGCTCCAGCCAAATAAGCAAATCGTTGCTACTATTAGATTAATATGTGAAATTTACTTCATATTAAGTTTACAAATACTTGTAAGTTGTAGGGGGCTAGTCAGGTAATATCCATTCTGTGTCCTATAAGCATCCCGGAGCTTCAGCCAAATGAGCTAACCGTTGCTACTATTAGATTAATATGTGAAATTTACTTCATATTAAGTTTACAAAATACTTGTAAGATGTAGGGGGCTAGTCAGGTAATTTCCATTCCGTGTCCTATAAGGATTCACATTATATGACTCTTTTTGCCTCCAGTTTACGAAATACACTAAGACTGTATGAGACGTGCAGCTAGTTCTCGTATTTCCACGTTTTTTTATGCACAAGTATTATTTGATTGAATTTGTAAAAATGAAGTACTTTTACATGCTTGCCTCCATTTAATGTTAGTTTGCCCAATTCTTTCGCCTTTGTATAGTGGTGTAACAAATATTACCTTTTCAGTACCAAAATTCCGAATTAAAAATTATAGAATTAACAAGCAAAACTAGGCTGCAGATTTTCTTTAAGTACTTATGTTTGACTGCAAAGATAAAGTACTTTTGCAGGCTGGCCATCATTTATGTTTGAACTGGCTGGAATATCTTTGCTGTGGTGTAGTGGAATAATGATACATTTACCTTTTCAGTACCAAAACGCCAACCAAAAAAACAATAGAGCTAAGAAGCAAGACCAGGCTGCATATACCAAACACAATCACATCTGAAACAAGTAAAAGGGAAGAATGTTCTGTTTCACGTTCACGTAAAAAAGTTAGAAATTAAAGCTGTTAAATTTTAAATTAACTTTTAAAATATTTGTTTATCACTTTATTAATTTTGAAATAACAGAAAAAGAAATAACAAAGTCATACCAAGAATGAAGCGTTTACAAGATGGGACAATGGGTGGGAAGCAAAGAAGTACCGTATATATAACTACATGACTATAAAATAAATGCATATATATAGACCAACATGGGTGAAAAATAAGTACCATAAATATACCTACATAGGTGAAAAATAATTACAATAAATATACCTACAGGAGTGGAAAATAAGTGCCAGTTATTTGCTTACATAATGTAGATAGTGAACACTTCAAATAAAGCGAGTATTTAAATGAAATTAAGAAATATGAAGGGAATAGTTCAGAAAAATGTATATTGCAAAAGACTGCAAATTTTATTTGACATACTCGGTGAGATATCCAAAGCAGCGTTATCATTCTTCTGCATTTCTTTCTTCTGAGTAATACCTCCTGAATTATGAAAATGCAAAAATCTCATGTGTGTCTATAACAAACACAGTTCGTAATCAAAAAGAGCAGACTGAGTATATTGAACTTACCTCTCAACTAGAAGTTTTGCATATTTTAGTTATGTTGGAAATATTGGATCGTATAGGTATAGAAATCTTTAATAAACTTTATGTCTTATATATAGTTCTTTCAACCATACTTAAACACAGGATGGGGTATCGAACCTGTTCCACAGTGACCAACAGCACCAACCCAGTGATTGTCTTCACACGTTAATGTCCACGACTTTCCTCCAGCATGACAGCCAATTTCCATGACGTTGCCCACGCGTGTCATCCACGCCCCAGTTGGTGGAGACATACCAAGGCATCCGAGAACTAAAAACGTTTAACACATTTATGTAAGTGTTATATATGTTTTTGACAAGGAATTGTTGGTTATACTTGTACTCGTTAGATAAGAATATGGCATTCTGTACAACATACCACAAGTCGAACACAGAATTAAGATAACACCGAAAGTAGTATCACTCTTGTTAGTTTTGTTTCAATTTATCCTCATTAAAATCCCGTAGAAAACTCCCTGGCGTGAAGTTTTTTTAACAGGTCCCACCACGGCGATTTTTATTGCCAGACTTATGGTGTTCCTAATTATTATAGTATATACTAAACATCCAAGGCATAGCGATCGGCATTCGAGTAGAACAAGATTTCAACCTTATTACTAGATGATATTAATAAATGTTGGTGTCGAGCCGCAAATCCAAATGTTACTTCCTTGCCAGCGAGTTTGTCACTAATTTTTCCATAAATTTTATTTGGATGAGGATTGTGAGTGTTATGCTGAAAGTCAATCAGGCTAATATTCAGATGTTGACCGTGGTTTGTTGATAGATCCCATGGCCTATGAATATGCACACATCTGGCCTGAATTACGCTGTCACTCACAATTAACTCTCTTGCAGAAGATATTGTAATACCACTTCCGCTATCACAAACATTTTCGTCAGTTGAATACACTGAAACAGGTAGATAATAAGAACAAATCGACTTAAATATAACATTATTTGGAATTATTCTCGGCAGAGGTCCTTAAAAAAGTCAGAGAACCAAGTTGCTAGCTGTTTGCTTAATGTCAACAGGTATTACATGTAAGAGTGGCATAGTCTGCTGAATATTATTATTTATTTTATCACTATTTTAGTACTTTTGCTTTTAAAACTAATGACATAAACATAAATTTGTTTACTAATTGAAATGAACCATACCAAAATAGCTTCTTAAAATGTATATTGTTAATGTATATTTATCGTTATAAATTATTTTAGAAATACCTGTGACGCATTCATAGCCATTATAATCACTTCATCTGCCTTACAGGTAGCCTCAAACATCTCTATAGTACAATACTCTGTAAAAGTAATATGTTCAAAATTACTGTGCTTGAAAAGTGTGTTAACATATTTCTTTGCTGCGTGACTTGGATAAATACCCCAATCTGATTGGTCAATTCCCAAGTTAATAATTTTTGCAATATTACAGTGTAATCAAAGCATATACTGACTGATCTTGAGTCAGCATAACCTATTGTTGACCAATTACCAAGGATTTCAGAAAGCAAAACATAAAAAAATGAATGAATGCTATAGTAATGAACTGTAAATACATTAGTTTTAATCCAAATGAAAGCAAAGCTTGTCGCAGGCAATGTACGCATAGAAACGATATAAGACGATCAATGAGGTATAATTACCTACGCCATTCATTAATATGTTTATGATTCCCACTTACCATTTACAGAATCGGCAGTATTCCAATATTAGTAAATGACTGATTGCGTGTTTACAGCAAAGCAGTTTCCTGATTATAAATGGCAATGCGCAGTATGTCTGTCTTGTCAGTACAGCAGACTGGCACACCAGGAGAGGTTAACAGGAATTTTAATGGAACTGCAATAGCACACAGTGCATGGAAACCCCTGTTTCTGCGAGTCGACACGTTAGAAATCTGTAAAGTGAGCTGTTGCTTTAACTCTATAGTTTGTACAAGGCTGGGGTAATCAATTCTTGCATCAATCGATCAACAGTGTGGTACTGTTCACCAGTGCTTTCCATGTAAGCCTTTGTTTTAAATGGAATAATGCTGAATTGTCTAAACACGCCAGGACACTTGCTAGTACTGCACTTTTACAGGTTTCAGTCAGAACTTTACAGCTGTTATTGTTGTTATTATTTAATCACGTTAAATCCTCTTTTACATTCATTTCACTGTGCTTTTATGCTAAAGCGGAAAATGATCATAATTATTATAATAGAAATATCAGTAATAATCATAATTATTGTGATGACACATTTATACGCCAAAACTGAACTACGCTAACAACGCCAAATTCAGATGACAAACAAATATGCCAATAGTTAAATCGGAATTAAAGACTTTGTCTGATTTAAATACTAAGCACTTTATTACGCAATGCGACGTTCAAAGGACATTAAAATTAATCACAACAATTGATTACACTAATACCAATTATTAAACGCCAACCGCTGACGTCTAGCTTCGTAACGTCGTAACTCTGAACGCCGAAACGCCTATTGAAACGCCGTTATAACGCCGATTGACTGAAATACACACGTATTTGCCACTTATTTAAACTAGTAATTTACTAATGTTTAAAACACTATACTAATTAATTCTCCAATATTGATTAATCACAAATTTAATTAATTCTATCAATATTTGATTAAACACTTATCACTGCTAAACTATTCAATTATAAACTTTATTAAATTCTTTGATTACATATATTCTCATTATAAAATGAAACATTCTCTCTTTGGAATACCATATTATCAATACAGTAACATGAATTTGCTTACCGTAATTTATGCCCTTTAAAGCCTATTATTCCAATTTAACCGTCACGTTTACGGCCCAATACCCTGTTTCAGTTATAGCCTGGTCTTAACCTTAACTGGCACAGAACCCTCTTTCAGGTATAGCCTGGTTAAAGACAATCGAATCTCAATTTTTAGACTGATTAAAGTGGAACAATTGGGCATTATTTATACGGATCAGCACGGGGACAAAGTGATGTCATTCGCCTACATAGAAATTACGAATCGATTTTCTGGAATCGGAAATAGGAAATCGGAAGCTAATCATTGCAGAATCAGTAATTTTCAGGATTTAAAAACTCATTAATAATTGGCCTACAAACTATAGTTTATAAGACATTCCAATAATAAAAGGATACAAAATCACATTTTTCGCCTAACCAGATGTAGCCTTTGACCTTGCATCACTTACTCACAGCTACGTTAGGAAGTAAACAAGGACGGCAAAGTCACATTTCTTGGAAAAACATTGTTTCATTTTTTTTAATTATTTGACCGTTACAATTATTATCACATTAATTGTATTAATTACAGTAATATCATTACTGTTCGACAATATTATTAATTGCTGTGGATGTTTTTACATCAGTAACTGATAATAAATTGAGAGTTGCGTTGGCTTTTATGAAAACATATTCAAGGTTTAATTGTTGATATCGAATATCAATTTAATTGCAAATTTGATATGATGCGATAAAATTCGCTTACTTTATTCAGTAGTATTTATATACTATATTATTTGTATAGTATTTGGTATTTATGGTATTTTTTAAAAGGGATGGCCGAAAGGTTCAGTTCAGTGGGCGTTAGTTTTTAATTGCGTGATAGGTGATCTAATCCACTACATGCGCTTAGCTAAGGCAATTGCAGCGAATGTCAATTCCATGCTCACCACCCAGAGCTAGAATTGAACTCGGGACCTTGAAATTACGAGACCAGCGCTCTAGCCAACTGAGCGAAATTCCGCCACTTTCTTGTGTAAAAATTCGATCTTGAAATTGTTTAAGCGATAAATGAAGTTTTCTTTTTTCATGCAATAAGTAATATCAAAAATTGAAATATACAACTTAAATTTCAATTTTGTTTTATTTCTGACATTAATCACCCAACGTCTTACAGATAACCACAACAATATCACTCTCTTTATTCACTTGAAAGCAGATTTGATTAACAAATGAAAAATATTGACAGGCTGAATACTGAAAATTGTAATAATCAGAAAAACAATTGTATTTGCTTATAATGAATGTTAAGTATATAAGACTGACTATTGAATGCACATAGCATATCCATCTTATAATTTCACGGTTTAGTCAACGTATTATATGTTGTTATTTTAGTATACATTTTATTTATAATATCTCTAGTTTATAATATTTCCGAATAAATCCCAGATACGTTGTTTTCTTAATAAATTAAAAAAGCAAAAATTGAATGATGAAATAGATATACAATATCACTGCTTTTGTCGAATCTATTAATTCGTCTTCTGTTTTATTCTTCCATTCTGTTAAAATATCATTTTTTCACCATGGATGCAACGTAAAGTCTCTCACTGTCACACACATCATATTTTTTCATGAGTATTGAAAAGCATTGGATGCAATAAGCTATAGTAGACGTAATACGTACTTAAATTCAGACGTTCTGTTGTCTGGTTGGCCAATTCCCTATGATCTGTTAATCAGTAGCTTGGAGAGATTTGTAATGACGTGCATTATTTTTATATGGCTGTGCTTTTTCCTTGTTGGTAGTGTGGAGACGTGAGATTGCTGGTGAGTTCCAGTTGTTAACCATAAGAGATCTAGTTGATTGCTGCAATGAGTCATAGTATCCACATTAACTTGTGGGAGGCATCTGAATAACCCAGGAGGAAGCAGACGTCTACTTACGACCCCAATCCGGCCTCAAACCATTACTTCCAAGAATGCAATATTTGGCAAATGACTTCATATTAAGTTTATGGAATATCGTTGTTGCTGCATAATGCTATATTGATGCATTTACCTTTTCGACAGCAAAACGCCAACCAAGAAAACAATAGAGCTAAGAAGCAAAACTAGGCTGCAGAGACCAAACACAACGACATCTGAAAAAGTAAACATAGGAATATTCTGTTCAACATTTAGTTTTCTTTGTTAAAAAAAGAACGTACATAAAAGTGTTAAAAGTTTCAAACTAACCTTTTGTTTGATTTCATTTCGTTAAACACTTTACTTACTATTTTCAAAATCAGTCCAAAAATAATCCAATCAAATTTAAGAATATCAAAAGGGTATTTGTCGAGTGTTTACAAGCTGGTACAATCGAAAATAAATAAGAACTATAAATACCTGCATAACACAGATAGCAAGTACGTAATAAAATATCAAAGTATAAATCTTAAATTCATTGTCAGCAATAAAATGAAACTAAAAATACCCAAGAAATAATTTGGAAAAATATTTAAATTGTAATTCTAGTTCACACACTCTGTGAGATATCCATTGCAGCATTTTCTTTCTTCTGCATTTCTTTCTTATGATTTATTCCATCTAAGTGACAAAAAAAGTAATTTTATATCATCACAAAACAAGAATGTTTCGCAATGTTTGTTAAGATTATGTATAAACTTACTTCTGAACAGCTCTTCACACATAGTTTATATTGTAATCTTTGTTAATAAAACTTTCTTGGTTTATAACAAACTTCTTTCGAACCATACTTTAACAATGAATGGGTTCTCCAACCTGTGCCACAGTAGCCCACTGCACCAACCCAGTGATTTTCTTGACACATCAGTGTCCACGACTTTCCTCCAGAATGATAGCCAATTTCCATGACGTTCCCCACACGTGTCATCCACCCACCACTTGACGGAGACATATTCAGGCATCCTATAACTAGCAATACATATAAACATATGTAAGTGTTTAATATAAGCTTTAAAGACATTTTTAGTTACACTTTTTTCTTTTAGATAGAAATGGTGCTATGTAGATAAATACAGTACATGCCCACAATTTGCCAAACATTAAAATAAGACTTCACCTAAAATAAAACCATTTTTCGGCGTCCCTTTATAGAAAACCATGTGGATAAAAGCATAAACGGATATATGCATGTGTCAGTTTTTAATATTAAAAAGCCATTTTTTAATTCCTATATTCTAAAGGTTCAAATGTAGACGTGTACACAAATGTGCCACAACTCTAGTATAAGCTACACAGATTATACTCCAGATACGACAACTATTGGTCGCCCCTTCCAATCCATTCCTGTGACATAGAATACCGTAAATAAAACCACTCCGGAAGTAAAAATGTTTTGACATTTCCAACGGTCTTATTTCCAAGACATCTGGTCTACATAGCATTATAAGCAGATATTAATTACCTGTAACACCCAAAGCAAAGATGTTAGCAATAAGTGTACGTAACGAGCCGCAAATCCAAATGCTAATTCTGTACCATCCAGCATGTCAACAATTTTACCATACATTTTATTTGGTTGTGAATTGTGAGTGTTATGCTAGAAGTCAATTAAGCTAATATTCAGATGTTGGCCGTTGTTAGTTGACAGATCCCATGGTCTATAAATATGTATACATCTGGCGCTTGTCACTCAAAATGAGTTCTTTTGCCACAGACATTGCAATACCAGTTGCGCTTCTACAAACATTCTCATCAACTGAATATGCTAAAAAGAGTAGATAATAATAATTGTAAAATATAACTTTGTTTAGACACAGTCTGCTTAGTGAGAAAAACTCGTTGCTGTTTGCTTAATTTTAACAAGTAGTTTATTTAAGAAATGGTTTCATGAGTATTATTTTGTGGTGGTTGGCAAACACTTCCGCTACTTTTGTGATGGTTGGCAAACACTTCCGCTACTTTTGTGATGGTTGGCAAACACTTCCGCTATTTTTACTCATGACAATATAAACAGGTTAATATGACATTTTGAAAGGAAATATTTAAGAAAGAGACGTTTAATATATTTTCCAGCTGTCGTTTAAGAAATTCCTTTTACGCATTCATAAGTAGCTTCAAGATTTTGGCGTAGTTCAGTCATACATAAACTCCAGGTATTCATAGCTTTCACCAACCAGTACGCTACAGCTTTGTTTTCCAGAACAATGCTCGTCAAAGATATGAATCACATTTCCCTCACAGCCAATATAACCGAGGTCTACTTTTAGGCACCTACCTACACGCATGGTTCGAAGCGGGTCTGTGTCATTACAATCACTTCGCCTGCCAGGCGCCTGGCCTCAAACCTCTCTAAAGTACAATATTCTGTAAAGAAAAATAAGAATTGATTTCCTTTTTTATGTTTTAGATAATTTAGTGGTAAATGTTTGATGCAAAAACAATTTAGCTTAGTGTGCAATAACTGAAAATATAACTTGTCATATTTGCCTTGCTAAAGTAGAGGTAAACAGTAAAAATAATGAAATAATCAAATAGTTATCAATGACGCTTGTTAAATAGCACGATCTATTTCTACAAGAAAAACTTCAACTTTAAAACATTAATAAATTAGTTGTAATTTAAATGAAAGTTTAATGCAGGCGGAGTAAGCATGATAATGATATTAAAAATCCATAAGCTGATGTTGTCTACAGCATTCATCAACATTGTTTATAATTCCCACTTACCATTTATAGCATCTGTGTTGGTATAATTTATCTTTATTACGAGATAAATGCGATCAGTATATTTCAAATAATATTTGATATTTCCAGTATTGTCTCTTTCGTGTGTGTAGAAAAACATTTTCCTGATTCTATGTGGCATTGCGCAGTATTTATCTACTTGGCAGTACATCAGACAGGTGTGAATGGAGAGGTTAACAACATTTTTTGGTGAACAGCAACATCACGCAGCTTATAAAAATACCCCTTTCTGCGAGTCGACACGTTACAATCCTGTAAAGTTAGTCGTTTCTTTAACTCTTTATTCTGTTAAACGCTGTGTAAATCATTTGCTACATCAATCGATCAATATTGCGGCGCTCACTCTAGCGCCGCCCATGATAGCCTTTGTTTTATACGGAAATTTGCTGAGTCGATTCACTTTGCTAGAACTTTTGTTACCAGTGCACATAAAGCCCCTTTAAAGGATTCAGTCATAATATTGAAAATGCTTGTTATTTCATCTCGTGTACATTAATGTTTTTGTGTTGAATGTTTTAACTCAAAATGATTATATCAAAAGTAAACAGAATTTGTTGTATTTCTCAACCATTTTAATAATACAATCATAATTTAACATCATCATCCAGTTTAACAAGATGATATGGGCGTTTTCAATATCAGTAATTGCTTAAAAATTGACTATAGAGTATCGTTCTACAAAAACATGTTAGCTGTCGAATTGTTTATATCGAATATCAATTTGATAACTAATTAGATTTGATTATATACAAATCCGTTTACCTTATTAAGCGAAGTAACTAAATTCAGTTACTTGTGTTAAGATTTTAAAATGGTCCCCAAGTCATCAATGCATTCTCTATATTGACACAAGAAGAAAATGAGATATCAAAACTAAAAGAAAGTGTAAAACAGTACATCATTAAAATCCAATGCTTTATGGTGAATTTCTGATATCAACAATCCTCTGTGTTACATCACCAATAAAACCAAATAAATACTATTAAAAAGTGTATCATGAATTAGCTTACGAGTAATGTTTTTTAAAATATCCCTTATCGATTGTTAACTGAAACCATTTTCATCAACGCGGCGTGGCTGAGAGCAGGAGTGCTTTTATGACATGACAGATATACACATATATTCACTTATTTTGTAGCGTATGATTCTTTTGAAAATGGCTTTTTTACAACGCTTTTTCTATTGCATCGTTTATTTAATTTTAACCTATTTACAGTTTATCACTAAATCAAATCGACAAAATTCTCTTATACAGCCCAGTCAAACACAGCATATCAGAGATTCTGAATAAAGGGGTTACCATTATTGGATTTTAAAGCTTTTCAATCACCTCCTGGAACACCTCTTGACATCATAAAAGACGTAGAAAAATTTGAACAATTCACTGTGTTTGGTGAAAAACGCGTTGCTGGTCTCTCTCGATGCAGCATGCAGGTCTCCCTCTATGCAGCATGCAGGTCCCTCTCTATGCAGCATCATGGTCCCTCTCTATGCAGCATGCAGATCCCTCTCTATGCAGCGTGCAGATCTCTTCCTATCCAGCATGCAGGTCTCTCTCTATGCAGCATGCAGGTCTCTCTCTATGCAGCATGCAGGTCCCTCTCTATGCAGTATGCAGATCCCTCTCTATGTTGATTGATTGATTGATTTGTTTAACGACACCGGCAACCCGTAAGGGTCATATTGTGTCGGTTCTGTTGCTATATCAAGAGTCAGTTGAAACTAAAATCAATTAAAGTAGACATAACGAGTAGTGTATAATCTAAAACCAACTAAATTCAATTTAAAACTTACTGTACAAGTGTATTTCTTTCAGAAAAGAAATAATTTTACTTGGTGCTACCTTTGTAAAAAGGTCTTTCATGGAATTCACACTGTAGAAGCGTGAACGAATGTTCTGAAAATCTAGGCAATTGAGTAAAATATGTTTTACAGTCAGACGTTCTTGACAACCAATACATTCTGAAGGCTCTTCGCCTCTCAAAAGATATCCGTGAGTGGTGTATGTATGCCCGATTCGAGCTCTAAGCAAAACTGTTTTGTCGCGAATATTGGCAAGAGCTAGCTGCTTTTGTCCAACTGTTGGTTGGATTTGAAAGAGTTTGTTATTTCTTTGTTCGTTCCAATTTTGTTGCCAAAGGTTTTTTACATAACTTGAGATATGGGGTTTAAAGTCGGAGTATGGTATGAGAAGGTCGGATATGTTGTAGTTTAGGGCCTCTTTTGCTGCTTGATCCGCAGCTTCATTACCCGCTATGCCGACGTGGCTTGGCACCCAGCAAAACACTAAGGATTTGCCTTGTTTAGTGGCCCTTTCATAACGTTCTATTAGGTCTAAAATCATTGTATTCGACACTTGCAGGTTTTCTAGTGATTGTAAGACCGATAAGGAATCGACACAGATAACAAATTTTTTGTATCTACTAATCTTGACAATTTCCATGGCTAGTTGGAGTGCCCGAACCTCCGCGGAAAAGATGGAGGAGCCGTTTGGTAATCTTGTTTTCAGGGTATTTGATTTTGTAACTATTGAGGCAGCAACTTGGTTATCGAGTTTAGATCCGTCCGTGTATATGAAATGATGGTGAGGGTAGGTTTCCTTTATTTCGGCAAACCTAACTTTGAACTCTTCAGCATTTGTTGTGTCTTTGGAAAAGTTTGTCAGAGTTTTGTTTATGGTTGGCCTTTGTATTTTCCATGTTGGGTATTTTGAATCTTTCAGATTCGCAATTTGCTCAACTTGGATTCCAGCATTATTAAGGTGGTTACGGATTCTAGTGCCAAAGGGTACGATAACCCTAGGACGTGTGTTTAGGATTTCGGAATGGTCTTTTTCGAACACTGCCTTATGTGTGGGGTTTTCTTTATTTGCATATAGTTTAGTTGCATATTGCATTGAGAGTTTGATTCGTTGGATATCTAATGGTTGTTCATTTGATTCAACCTGAAGGCTTGCCGTAGGTGACGTTCTGAAAGCGTTTAGGCAAAGGCGAAGGCCTTGGTTTTGTATTGGGTTCAACATCTTTAGATACGAAGGCCTTGCTGATCCGTAGACGATGCTACCATAATCTATTCTTGATCTTATTAATGATCTATACAGTTTTAATTTAGTACTGGTATCTGCTCCCCAGTCTTGGGCGGAGACGACTCGCAGCAGGTTGAGTGCCTTTTGGCATTTCCTCTTCAGCTCTTTTATGTGGGGGATAAAATTTAGCTTAGTGTCAAGAATTAGACCAAGGAATTAGTTTTCCTTTACTACAGGTATCTGAGTGTTTGATAAGTATAAAATAGGATCGTCGTGTGGCTTTCGCTTGTTGCAAAAGTACATGCAGACTGTTTTGGTTTGGGAAAACTTGAAACCATTTTGATCGGCCCATTTTTGAAGAGAGTTTATATTTTGCTGGAGGCGACGCTCGATGAGATTCATATTCTTACCCCTGACAGACATAGCAAAATCGTCTACAAAGAGTGAACTGTCTATCCCCTGTTTAGTTGCGCCTTTGATACTATTGATTTTGATTAGAAACAACAGAATTGATAGAATACAGCCTTGAGGATAACCCTCTTCTTGCTCAAAATAGTCCAAAAAAACAGAACCGAGACGAACTTTAAACCGCCTGTCATTTAAAAACGCTTCAATGAATTCAGGGAGACGACCTCGTACGCCTAGGTTGTAGAGGTCTTGCATGACCCCGTGTTTCCATGCCGTGTCATATGCCTTTTCTAAATCGAAGAAAACGGTGACGACATGTTCGTTATTGATAAAACCTTCTCTTATAAATGATTCGAGTCTAACCAGGTGATCTATGGTGCTTCTCTCTTTTCTGAAACCACTTTGAATGTCAGTGAGAATGTCATTTTTCTCTAAATACCAAATTAATCCTGTGGCTATCATTCGTTCTAGTGTTTTGCACAATGAACTTGTCAGAGATATTGGGCGGTAATTTTGTGGATTAGTAGGATCCTTGTTCGGCTTTGGAATTGGTATGATGGTGGCTTCTTTCCATATTTCAGGAAAGTTTCCTGTAGTCCAAACTTGGTTAAGTAATTCTAAGAGGACTTCAAGAGTTTCCTCAGGTAGGTGTTTTAGAACCTGGTAGTGCAGGTCGTCTGCTCCGGCAGCTGAATCATGTGAGTTTTGTATGGAGTCCTTCAACTCCGCCAGGGTAAGGGTGCTATTGTAGTGTTCCAAATTATTTGAGGTGAAGTCCATTGGTATTTGTTCTTTTGCTTCTTTTATTTGACGGAACGCTTGGGAGTAATTGTCAGATGGAGAGTTGAATTGAAAGGTTCTGCCAAAGGCATTTGCTATTTCATCGGGTTTTGTGATAGTTTGGTTGTCTGTGATGAGGTGGTTTATAGGTTTTCGGATATTTTTGCCAGATATTTTCCGAATTATCTCCCATACTTTTTTGGTTGAACTGTTTTTGTTTAATTTGGAGATATATTCCTCCCAGGTTTGCTTTTTGCTTTCTTTGATGGTTCTGCGTGCTGCGGCACGCAGCCTTTTGTATTCAAGTTTGTTACTATTGTCCGGGCTGATGTAGAATTGGCGCAGAGCTGTTTTCCGCATGGAAATTGCTTTTTTGCAATCGTCGTTAGACCAAGGTTTTTGTTGTTTTTTAGGATTTCCGGAAGTTTTAGGTATGGTTTTTTCCATGATTGCCTGGATTAGAGCCGTAAAAAATAAAATCGGGTCGTCGTCGTGTGTAAGCTGGTTGATTTTAATGGCCTTTTTGCAGAGTTCCTGGAACAGTGACCAATCTGCTTTGTGGAATTTCCACTTTGGTATTCCTTTTTGTTGCTGTGGATCTAGTGGTTTTAATAAAATGGGGAAGTGGTCGCTGCCATAAGTGTCGTCCAAGACTTCCCATTCAAAATCTAAAAACAAATTACTACATGCCATTGCAAGGTCGATAGAGGTTTTTGAACCAGTGCCAGGATGTAGGTATGTAGGAGATTTATCATTGTAAAGTGAGAGATTGTGGAAATTTAGTAGGTTTTCAATTAGTTTACCTTTGTGGTCGGTGCTTGTATTACCCCATAGGTCGCTATGTGCATTGAAGTCGCCTAAGAACAGAATAGGTTTTGGTATTTGGCAAATCAAGTCGTTGAGTTCTTCCGGTTGAGGGTGGTGGTAGGTATATGAGGGTGGTGGTAGGTATATGTTACAAATGGAAAAAGTTTTCTTCATTGTAACACGAATTGCTGTTGCTTGCAGGTTTGTATTTAACTTGAGGTCACTTTGAATAATGTTGTTTCGGATTAAGGTAGTGATTCCGCCCGAGGCGCGGTTGTTATTGGCGTTTTTGTTACAGGAGGTGTAACCGATTAAATTTGGTGGGTAGATATCAGTACCGTATGTTTCTTGGAGGCAAAAGACAGACGAGTTATATTGTTGGCTCAGAGTTAAAAGATCTATCTGGTTGGTCCAAAAACCTCTTATGTGGACTATTGCCATTTTACTTACTATATGTCCGGGGCCTTTGTATTGTTACCTTGGGTGGTCTTATTTGTTGTTTTACTGCTGCTTTGTCTTGCTCTGCCTCTGCAACCTTTTTTGGGGGGGTGGATGGTTGTTTTTTCTGGGGTTTTGGCTAGGTTACCCCTTTCGTCCGCATCCTCAAGTACCGAGTACCGGTTTCCCACAAATTCTAAATTGAGTGGGAAATTTGGGTGACTCTGGTACTTCTCCCTTGCTTGGCGAGCCCGTGAAGGTTTCGGTTGCAGCGGCAATGTTTGTAGAGGCGACTTCCTCTCATCGGTAGTAACTTTCTTCGATGGAGGTTGTGGCGGTGAGCAGCCTTCAACCGCATCGTCCGTTTCCATAAGCGCATCGTATTTGACTTCTTTTAATGTCTGCTGTATCCTTTTTTTGACCTTGTCTGCCTTGTCTTTGAGCCTCTTCCTCGTTCCGTTATCCAGAGGGGAGGAAGGGCTTGTGTAAGTTTTCGGTCTTGTGCTCGGCGATGGAGTTTTCGGCGAGCTTCCTGTGTAAGTTTGTGTTGCAATTGTTGGTTTAGTTGGTTTTGATTGCGGTGTTGTCGGTTTTTTGGCCTGCGGCAGAGTGCGCTGCAGGTCTCCGACCCAGGAAATGGCGGTTTGGCAGCCCGTACTCACTGTTGTTAGTTTAGTTTTGACAGCAGCGGCGTAATTTCGTGAGCCATCTCCCTCAGCGATTTTGCGGGCCTCGGTGTATGTTACACCCCTTTCTGCTTTTATTTGCTGGACTTTCTTTTCTTTTGTCCACTTTGGGCAGTTTCTAGATGGGCACCATGGCAGTTGGCACATTTTTCGACAGAAGATTTACAGCTGTTTGTCGAGTGGCCTATTTCGGCACCTCGCGAACAAGTAACCTGTTGTTTGCAAATAGTGCTGCTGTGCCCGTACCGCTGGCAGTTGTAGCACCGCAGCGGGTTTGGGATGTATGGTTTCACTTCCAGACTCAGGTGACCAACTTTTATTTTTGGTGGCAGCGAGGACCTTTGAAAGGTGAGCATATAGGTACCTCTTTTCCCCATAGCTCTGGCTGCAACAACACCTTGGTCTGCTAGTCCCTCGACCATTTCTTCCTCTGAACAGTATATCAATTCTGCGTCTGCCACTACGCCCTTCGATACGTTAAGGCTTTTGTGTGGTGCGCATTTTACTGTGTGACCGACAAATTGGTTGACATTGCAGAGGCTATTGCTCTGTTTAGCGGTTGCAACCCGAACCAACAAGTCCCTCTCTATGCAGCGTGCAGGTCCCTCTGTATGTAGCATGCAGGTCTCTCTCCTTACATGAGGGCATTTAGTACCATTGCGCCCATAAATAACTTTAAGAAGCTTCGCATACTGTTCAGTATCTTGATACAGCTTGTCAGCTATTTAGACCTCAATAGAGCCACTTAGCAAAATGTAATAAGGTGTAATACAGAATGCTCAAATCAATCACTGGCTCATTTGTTCTCGTCACTTTAATTTAATTTCACTCACGTCTTTTTAAAAAAAGTACATGGTAAGCACTGACTGTAAAATGCTTGAACTTATATTGTTTACAGATTAAGCTCTAAGTTTGTAGCACTTTCATAAATGAAAGCGTTCATAATTAGAGTATTATCGCGGTTCCAGTTGGAAACGTGTCTTGCGTAGCCTGAAGGACAGTAATTTGTTTAGGAGACTATGCCTGTTACATATAAGTTGGATGGGAGAAAAAGTATACACAAAGAAGCTTTACAGATGCCTTTATTAAGTATGGAGAGTAAAAATACCATTTGATTTTAGAAATCAAGTGAAAGCTTTGAAAAGGAAAATATTTAGTCAAGAGTGTATCCGTGGTTTTCATAAGTTACATATAGAAGCAATTAAAAATTTGTCTTGATGGTCTGACACCTGCTTCCATTAGTTTCTTTAGTTAATCATTCCACTCTCGAGTGGGGTGGTCAAGTTGGTGCTAGCTTAAAGAAGCTTTCATTCTTCTGTCTGTTGAAAAGTTCTACTGGCTTTGAAATTCATCAGTCCTGTTCAGAAACATGTGCACGGAAGAACTGTCGATTTCAACACTTCTAAACTTAAGCACAGTTTTTAATGCTGTGGATCACAATATTTTAAAAGTATGTCTCTACAAATATTTTAGTTTTTATGTCAATGTTTTTGCTCATGGTGTTCAAGCCGTTGCCAACGTATTGCTAATGGCTTACTTCTTGACCACGTGCAATTATGACGTGGGTGTTACGTAGTTGGATCCTTGGGTATACGTAGTACTTATGTGCTTGATTTTGTTATTGTTCCCTGTCCGGTATTGTGTCACCGCTTTACAGCTGATAACTCATTCGTAAGTAATGGGCCTACCCATTTTGAAGCCAAAACACATGGTTAACGAGATTTCAAGTGTAATGAATACCTGAAGAAATTTTATTCAAATCAATAGAAAAAATTGTGTACCCATAGAAATTAACACAATGAGCGTCTTTTCAAGTTTTTGGAGTTTTTATCATTTATGCTATGACTGTAAATGGAATAAACCCAGAAAATACTGTTTGCAAACTTATTGGGCATAACCGTATCATATCATCCAATAACTTCATTGTTTAATTTAGGTATTATATATTATAATTTTAGTGTATGTCCTTTTATAATATCCCTATTTTATAAGATTTACAAATAAATTCCAGATAACTTTTTTTGCCAAAAAATCACAAATAAAAATGAATGAATAACTGGATATACAAAATTCACGGCTCCCACTTACTCTATGCTTTTTTGTTTATTGTTTCAATGTTTGAAATATCATTTTTTCACGACAGATGCGACGCGAAGTCTATGGCACTATCTCTTTCGTGAATACTTAAAATCATTGGACGCATAAAGATACAATAATTTATGCTTGAATCTAGGCGTTATATTGCGTCGTTCGCAGATTCCCATTGACTTGTTATTCAGTAGTTTGGAGAGATTTGTAGTGACTTGCATTAGTTTCAAACGACTGTGTTGCTTCTCTTGCTGGCAAAGTAAGGACATGAAACTGCTGGGGAGTTCCAATGGTTGACCATGAGGGATCAAGCTGATTGCTGCGAGGAGTCATAGTATCCAAATTAACTTGTTGATAGCACTTGAATGACCCATGTTGATTTGTAGCAAGTTTCTTAGCTTGTTTTCTGAAACAAAAATTAATTTACGGGTGCAGCTCAAAATTTGGTTCTGTAGATACAGCTCGAAATATTAATTTCTTCCTTATTTATTCACATTTTCACGTGTTACCATTTCAATGATCTTTTTAAAGGCTAAAGACATAATTTTTGTGTTTCATAACACGAGGTCTATCTCCTAAGGTAGTTGGAGGAAGCAAACATCTACTCAAGACCCAGGCTGCATTCGAACTGGAGGTTTTTGTTTTGGATAACCAACTGAGCTAACTGTCCCTCCGAAGAATTCAGTATTTGGAAAATGACTTCATTATAAGTTTTTTTGCAAACTACGTGTAAGTTGTATCAGATAGGAGGCTAGTGAAGTGAAACCCATGCTATTTTCTTTATGTACTCTTATTAGCATTTTTTTAAAGATGAAGTTCTTTTGCAAGTTTTTTTTGTTGAATTGGAGGAATATTTTTTCTCTGGTGTAGTGGTACAATAATACATTTACCTTTTCAGTATCAAAACGCCAACCAAGAAAACAATAGAGTTAACAAGCAAAATCAAACTGCATATACCAAACACAATCACATCTGAAACAAGTAAAAAGTAGGAATGTTTTGTTTAACGTTCAGAGATTTCAGTTGAAAAATTCTGACAGAATTGCTTAATTCTGTTAATATTTAAATTAACTATTTAGTTTATTTGATTTCATTTTTAAGATGCAGTTATAATACATAATATCTAATATTTGCAATAATAATCAAGATAATAATCAAACCAAATTCAAGAATGTCAAAATATGTGATCTGTGTTGACCGTTTACAAACTGGGGCAATGGATAATAAATAAGTACTATATAGCCCTGTATAATACAGTTAGTGAACAGTATCACTAAAATATAAATTTTAGTCCCTCTTGGCAATAAAATTTAACTTAGAAATACAAAATAATTCATAAAGTATATGAAGAGGTATTTAATATAATTTTACTTCACGTACTCGGTGATATATCCAATGCATTGTTATCTCTCTTCTGTATTTCTTTCCTCTGATTTCCACCTTCAAAGTGATAAATAAAAATAATCTTGTATCGTAGCAGAGCAGGCATATTATACAACGTATGTTCAGTGTAGTTCGTAACAGTCCTTGCATCAATTTATAAAAATACTTACCATCGACATATTTCTCAACAACAACATATTACAGATGTATTGGAAATATTATAAATACTTATCATTGTGCAGGTAATGAAGTCTGTGTTAAACATAGTTCAAAACACGTTTTTGTTTAGTGACATAATTCTTTAATCTATACTTTGACAAAGATTGAGGTATCGAACCTGTTCCGCAGTAGCCCACAGCACCAACCCAGTGATTGTCTTCACATATTAGTTTCCACGACTTTCCTCCAGAGTGACAACCAATTTCCATGACGTTCCCAATACGTGTCATCCAAGCACCATTTGGTGGCGACATATCCAAACATCCTAGAACTACCAATGTATGTACGCTTATATGAATGTTAAGTACTTATTTATCAATACCTTTTTTGTTAAACCTATTCTCAAGATACGAATGGAGCTATATATATATATATATATATATATATATATATATATATATATATATATATATATATATATATATATATATATATATATATATATATATATATATATATATATATATATATATATAAAATTATACAACGACTTTAGCAGGAGTCAAACATAAAATTAAGATTAAATCGCAGACAAGACCGCTTTTGGTCGACCCTTCCAATTTATTCCCTTTATGGAGAATGTTGTAAATAAAACCATGCCGGAAGTAAAACTGTGTTGATGGACGTCTTATTTCCGGGACATATGGTATTCATATTATACGTATATATTGATTACCTGTGACTTCCAAAGCAAAGCGATCTGCATCTGAGTAGAAGACAATTTTCACTTCATTGCCAGATGATAACAATAAATGTTGGTAACGAGCAGCAAATCCAAATGTTACTTCTTTGCCACCAAGTCTGTCGATAATTTTCCCATACATTTTATTTGGCTGTGGATTTTGAGTGTTATGTTGGAAGTCAATTAAGCTAATATTAAGACGTTGGCCGCTGCTTATTGACAGCTCCCATGGCCTATTAATATGCGCACATCTGGCGTTAATTAATCGGTCACTCATAATTAATTCTTTTGTAGAAGATACTGCAATCTTGCCGCCTTCACTGCAAAGGTTCTCATCAATTGAATATGCTGAAATGAGCAGATAATACGTACAATTGTAAAATATTACTTTGTGATGCTTAATTGGCCTCGGTAAACGGCAAATTCGCCACCTTCATTTGAACAGTTTGAAATAATCTCATAAATATTCCTGCGCCATAATGTCCATTCTTTTTGCTTTTAAAATATTAAACAGATTTACATATCATCTTGAAAAAAAATATTTCTACAACATATTATTTAATGCAAATATTAGTAGATAAAGCTGTAGTTTTAAAAATACCTTTTAAGCAGTTGTAAGAAGCTTCAAGATATTGCCGCAATTCCTTTATGCAAGAACTCCAGGTCTGCATATCTTTATCACCAACCAGTATGCTACAGCTTTCTTTGCCAGAACAATGCTCATCAAATATATGAATCACATCTCCTCCACAACCAATATAGCCGAGGTCTACTTCTATACACCTGCCTACATGCATTCGTCCGAAGCGGGCCTGTGTCATTACAACCACTTCATCCGCCTCACAGTTAGCCTCAAACATTTCTATTGTACAATACTCTGTTAAAGTAATATTTGAAAATTGTTGTAATTTACGAGAATTTTTAGTCTAGTTTTGAGAAAAATATCTTTTTTGAAGTCATTCATTAACAAAATGAAGGTATTAAGGCGTTGTTATATGCCTGCGGCTCAGGTTGCAGGACAACAAAACAGAAAATAATGTAGTAATAAATGCAGCAATACTTAAGCAACACTTATTAAACAGTAATAACTATCATAATAATATCGACAGTTCAATTATGAACAATTTACACATTAGTTTTAATATGAATTAAAGCTTGGTGCATTTACAGTACGCATCAGAACGATATCTAAAGATCCATAACATATTTTTATCTTACCATTCATTAACATTGTTTATAAATACCCCCACTTACCATTTACAGTATTGGCATTGATATTATGTATCTTTATGTATGAGATAAATATGGTTAATATCCAAAATAGAGGCTCCATTTTTCAAATATTAGCGGAGAACTTCTTGCACATTTATAGCAAAGCAATTTCCTGATTCTGTATCGTACTGCGCGGTATTTGTCTAATTTTAAGTACAATAGACTCTTGCACATAGAGAGGCTAATAGCAAAGTCTGTGGTACAGCAACAGCACATAATGCATAAAAACACCCTTTCTCTGCAAGTCCAACCGTTAAAAACCTGTAACGTAAGTTGTTGCTTTAACTCTCTATTCTACACACCGCGGTGGGAATCATTTGTTGCATCAATTAATCAATAGTGCGGTGCTATTCTCCAGTGCTTTCCAAAGTATCTACTTTATTACTGTATTAACTATGCAGAACGTTTGTTACCAGCGCATAGAAATGCGTTTTGCAGCCTTTCGGCCACAACAATACACAATGTATTGTGTTTCTTTTTTAATCTTGTTCGTTTCCTTTTGCAATTACTTCTTTGTGTTTAATGTTACAATTTTAAATGATCATTTGAAAAGTAAAACATATTTGTTAGTATTTCTGACGTAACTGCTTAACTAATAATAATAACAGTAATAATAATAATAATAATAATAATAATAATAATAGTAATAATAATAATAATAATAATAATAATAATAATAATAATACGACAAGGTGTTTTTGCAACACATAATCGGTCCTTTTGTAACACACACCGGTTCTTTTGCAACACAGCGGTCCTTTTGCAACATAAACCGGTCCTTTTTGCAACATAGACAAGTCCTTATGTAAATTGTATTGAGAACTTTTATTAGATCTCTACGGCGGCCCCACCCACTGCAGCCCCACCCACAGCGGTCCCACCCACTGCAGCACGTTAATTCGCTTCTCAGCCTTCTCTGCTAGCGCTTTCTTCAACTAAATAAGATAATTATAACACATCTAGTGAAAAATGCAATTATAAGATACCTGTCTGCCTTCTTTGAAAGTTCTTTTTTCACATTCATAAAATAAAATAGGATGAAACAGGATGGCTAAAAGCCACAGGACCTAAACTTTAGTCTAGGCCTTATGAAATACTTACACACAGGCAATGTGTCAAGAAAGCAGTCATCAGTTATCTCCATTAAGCAAACAACGTACCAATGCACGTCTGTCAACTGACTGACGGGCTGACTGACTGACTCACTTACTCACTCACTCACTCACTCACTCACTCACTCACTCACTCACTCCCTCAATGACAATATTGGAGACAAGCAAAAAGTCTAAGAATTATAACACACACCTAGTGGAAAAAACAATTGAGCTGGCAGGAGAGGGTGTGGGAACGGAGAGGATAGCGACAATCGAGCTGGCAGGAGAGGGCAAGGGTACGGAGAGGATAGCGACAATCGAGCTGGCAGGAGAGAGCGAGGGTACGGAGAGGATAGCGACAATCGAGCTGGCAGGAGAGGGCAAGGGTAGGGAGAGGATAGCGACAATTGAGCTGGCAGGAGAGAGCGAGGGTACGGAGAGGATAGCGACAATCGAGCTGGCAGGAGAGTTCGCGGGTACGGAGAGAACTTAACATTTAATGAATTATGGATGAATAGTATTCTTCGCAGTGATTAATCCTTTAAGCTTGTCAGTGTACTGTGATACAAATTCACCATAAGTTTGACTGAATGAACCTAATATTTTTGTTTAATTTTGCACAAAAATCCTATAGAACGCTCTATAGCCATCACGTATAAAACGACAAGTGACAAACGGAACTTATTTTGTATTCAGAAATAGCAGTCGTTGAAAAAATAAAGTGTAATTAAGCATGAATAAATATCAGGCTGCTTATGTCTTTTCAACTTTATGTGTTATTTATGTGCCACAATTTGTATGGCTATGTTCTAATTATACACCACGTCTCTAGTTATATAACAAAATGCACCGACTTGAATGTGCGAATAAAAATAATGTTTTTATATAATCGACATTTGCCATTTCCTTTGTATATTTAGGACTGAGAATTAAACAAACACATTTTCACAAAATATCCTGATTTCTTTGGAAAAATATCAACACAGACCTCTCCAGGGACAAAATGCCAACCCAGGCTTTCCCAGCACGACAATTTGTGTCTTTGAAACAATTCTTTTATCTAGATGGATTAATTTTATACTGTGGAAACACGGATTTAATGTCAGTTATTTTCAATGCTTTGTGAATTCGCTAGATGGTGGGGAAATACCCGCATTTCTCTTTAAGTTAAAAATTGACTTTCAATTTATGTAGCTTTATGCAAACTTAAATTTAAAATTGCCGTTTTTTTAATTTTCCTAAAATGTTGTCTTCGTTGTTTTGAATCCTTCAATAAAGTTTAAGTGCAACCAGTATTTAGAACAAAGGATCCTAGCTTAGTCTTATAGCTTTTCAATATTTCAAGTATGCTGTGATTTCTCTAGAGCGATATGATCACAAGTGTCAAGATATTGTTATGAACATTGTAAAAATGCTATGAGGTTTTTTATAACTGATGTCACAAATTTATATAATAGACTTATATAATAATTTAGTTTATAATTAATATGCCGATATCAATTGTAGTTTATTTATGTTTGTTTATGAATAAAATAATCTCATGATTCTCTGTGCTATCTGTTGTAATTGCTGCAAAGGACCAGCTGTAAAGTCACGTGTCGCGATATACAAAGGTTTAGTGCATAAACGGTGCAGCGTCTTTGTGTTTTTTGTAGAGCACTGAATGGGGCAGTGTATTTTGTATCCACTCAGTGATACAACTTTAGTATTTATATGACTGTGCTCTTAAGATATACCTCGTCACTAATTACATACCATAATGCGCCATCTTGATTGTACTGAAAGAATGTCATAATTACTTAAAAACAAGAACTGGAAAAAACTATGATATAATGAATTATCTGATGATCATTGCACCTTGTCTCTCTTTTCATATTGAACCGTTAATTCATAAAGTACATATGTGTCTCAGTGATAACAGCGAAACCAGAGAATCTATTCAAATTGCTCTGTGTTACGTAGCAATGTACTGTGTTTTGTATCTATATAGACATTTGCCGAAAGTTTTAAAACAAATATTTTAAAGGTTGATTGAAGAGACTCTGTGCTGAAGTTCAGCTACTTAATTTATCACCTTTTAAGGTTTAGAGGGACCATGAAAAGTCTGATCGTCTTGAAATGCCATTATGGACTAAGCGTTGAGTACAGAATGTATGCGCAAGGTCTCTAATGCCGCTATACGAACTTTTAGTGATACCATGTTTTACATTTAATGTGGAAGTTTAGATGTGGAAGTGGAAGTTTAGTGCACTGACATGGAGTTTTATTTGACTTGTGTTGCCTTATATTTATACAGTGCGCAAATCACCGTATTCCCGTGAAATGCGATTATAATCACGTGATGTGCTTCATATATACGCCCGAAAGAGGAACCATAATACATAAAATGAAAACGTTGCTCCTCTTGATATGCTTTTAGCGCGTTGAGACACTTTGACAGCTTCAAAAGCCTTCATTATGTGCAAATTATGTCAGCTATTCCCTGTAAAGTGTTCTGTCAACTAGAGCTGGTACGATTTTAACCGTAACAGTGAACCAAGCACGATTTTTGGTTGGATTCGATAAGAAACTGAGACCTAAAAACCGCGGGTTTTCTGATTTTTCTGTTTTTTTTGCAACCGCTTTTTTGTGGGAGAAAAATGAAATAAGGTAAGTCTCTGAACAAAACATATCCTTTATTTGCTACTTAAGGTTCAGTTATAATGACTTCTGTATTTTGTCTGCGTAACAGCTTTCTTTTTATTAACTGATTTTTTAGCAGTAACAGAATTTCGCACAGTTCGATAAATAATGACTAAGTCTCTTCAAGTGACGTAAACTAAGGAAAAAGATAAGAGGAATTATTTTGCACACCACATGTCTGCAAACTAACTTCCCTGCATAACATTCAGACTAGAGGAAAAGTCAGTCTTTAGCACCGCAGGGACATTTTAAGTATGTCGTCCTCAACTTTGAAGACTCACCATGTAGTTATTTTTGAAGAACATGTGATTTTGTAAGTGTGTTTCATCCAGCAGTCAAGTTGTTACAATAGATTGAAAAAATTGAAAGAGCTTTTCAAAAAGGGTATTTTGATGTCATAAGACTGTAGATATTCGGAGACTGTCAATAGTTAAATATGCAACTTAAATATTTGTCCATGCTGCACAGCGTCAGTTGGTCTCATTTATGCATAAGCATAGCTAAACCTACTTGGTGAATTAAATTTAATGATCATATCATTTTGTACATAGCAACAAAACTATAAATAAAAATTAAAATAATTGAAAAAAGATGTAATCAATGAATTTTAGATTTCAATAAGGAAATCTGCTTTTTAATTATCAAATAATATATGTATTGAAACATATGTATATGTGTAAAAAACCGAAACGAGGAAAAACCGAACCAAACCGAAAAATGGAAAAACCGAACCGAACCAAACCGTGAGAAAGGCGAACCGTCCCACCTCTACTATCAACATAGTACAAAGTACAATTGCAATTTAGATAAGATTTTATTCAATTACTCCAGTGAGATAAGATAAGAGCATGCTGATAAGACAAGGTCCTTCATAACCAATAAAGTCACGGAAGTAAACGACAGAAAAGGTGAAAATATCCTTTCTGTACTATCAAACCCAAAACAAAGAACCAATTGTTTGAAAACTTCCAAATAAAAAGAACAGCAGAAGAAAGCAAACCACATGGATTTACAACAACAGATACGTTCGTTGCCTGATGCTGAGGGCCTATTCAAGGCTACTTGGAAATTAATGGAGAAAGAACAAGGCTATAAAATTTGCAAAAATGAAAGTGGATTTATTTTGCACACCTCAGAGTACTTGAAAAAGCAATCAAAGAATGGTGAGAAATGCTTTAAGCGTACTTTATACAACGCTTTCCTTGCAGCGGAATTAATCCTACGACTGTATGAAGACACGGGCTATTTTAGTGAGGAAACTAAGTTTGGAAAAATAATTGCAATTTGTGAACAATGTATCACGATTATGGATGAGGCAGTGAAAGAAGTAGAAACAGATTTTATTGATAAAGAGTTATTCCTTGGTAAGATATACTTAGCAAAAGCAATTCACTGCAAATTTATTTTAAAAGAAAGCAATGAATGCTATTTGAAGAAGAGCGAAGAAGGTTTACGCGGAGGTGTCAGCTTGGATAGTGTACGCCTTGCTGTCTTGACAAATAATGCTTATGAAATTATGCACAGGAAGCACGAAATCTTAAATGATTTGATTAAGGAATTAGAAGACAAAATTGAACTCAGTAGTGACGAATTTATGTTATTTATACAAGTGTTTATATCAATTACTGGAATCTATTATAAATTTGCAATCTGTGGAAAAGTTCCGTCTGAAATGTACCACACACTTCAGCAAGGAAGTTGCTCACTACCAGATGGCTTTGTTAAATACATAACGCTTTTGGAGTATAACTATAAAGCGGCTAAATATATCAGTGAAATAACTGAGGCTGGATTAGTGAATTTCATCGACGGAAATGAAGAACGTCATCAGCAAATCGATGCTGTTGTTTCTTCGCACGCCTTTGGTTGGACATTCTCTCATGACTGTAGTCGAAAAAAGGAAACTGTAAATTTAACAGAAATAATTAAGGAACATGTAAACAAACCGGGCATGTTCATTGCAGGTCGGTTTCTCAAGCCATTATGGAAGACGCTATTACGCTTTGTTGACTGTGTAGAAACTGTTGGTGAGATGCAGCAATTTGCTGGTTCGAAAAGTGGAAAGGCGGACAGAAAAGCCTTCTTAATGGCTTTCTTAGCTGTGCTAAGATTACTTCAGAGTGTAGTATTATACTCTGCTCATCAATGTATGTTGACCTCATATCAAGTAAGTAAACTCACTAAGGCCAAAGTATTGATACAAACGGCATCTAATTGTGTCAGATGCTTTGCTTCTTTAAGACGAAATCTTAGCAAGATGAAATCTGTTGACTTCAAAGATGATAAAGATTACATCTTCGAGCCTAAACCTAACCGAAGCGACACGATGATTTTATGTCAGAATAAACCGAAACAAAAATCGGAATCTGAGTCATCAGATGATTGCCAAAAGGAACGTAAGAAAACCCGAAAATCGGAAGTGCAATCAGAGCTGGATTTAAAGGATATACCTGAAGAAGCACGTGGGCCACCTACTTCTATGCCTGAAAATAAAGAACCATCGCATTATTCTGATATGAGAACGGAAAGCGATTCCAATATCAACAGTCTGAGTGAAGATGGGAAAAGTAGTGATTAATAAACCCCCTCTTTGAAGATCAGAGACTGTAACTTGAATTGTCATAATAAATTAAATTGCTAACATGACTATAACTTGCTTACATCCCTTAAACCTGACGAATTAAACTCCTGAGTCAGGGAAAATAGCTGAGTCCAGCGTTCTTCCAAATCCCAATGTTTCCTGTTAAACGTTTGATACAGAATAGAACGTTATGACCAAAACCTTAACAAGAAGCGACTTGAAAATTTACTGTAGAATTATTATATCTCAAAATCAATCTTGCTTTAACGAAGTCACTTGACAACATTTTTAATAAATTTGCACAAGGCTGATTTTATGTCAATGATAGGTTTTACGTTAGCATAGGGCAGAAGTATATTAAAAATCAACCAAGCTTTCAAGGTTCGGTCTGAAACAACTATAACATTTTAAGTATTTTATTTGCATTAAGAATTCACTGGTTTCCATGTGCCGTGAATGCTTGTTATAATAATGGTTCATTAGTCACCAAGAGTTAAATATATAAAGTCACATTGTGAAACGCACAAAATGAACAATATCTGAAGGAAATATGAGCAAAAACACACCAAATGTTTAAAACAACGTATAAAACGCGTTTTACCTGCATGAAAACACACGGAGCCATTTCACAGGAAATAACGTTTACTTATTCTAAACAAAAATAAGATTAATGCATTTGTTACTGTCAAAAATTCGAACGCAAGGAGGATTAAAAGAATTATTATAAAATCTAATATCATGACATAAAGCTGGTATATACTGGACTGGATTCGAGCAAGTATGCAAGGCCTGAGTACGAACCACGCAAGTACGCGAATCAAATACGAAGCACATCTATTTGTACCATAACTATTTTTAATAATTTAATTCAATATTAACATCTAAACTTTAACATTATACACAAACATGGTATCCAGTAAAAGGCGATACAGTGTTTTCAGCTTTAGTGAAAGACTTTGCGAGAAAGTTTTGGCCTTAAGTACCTTGAAAGACCATCATTCATTCAATGTCCTATTAAAACCCTAAAAGGCTAAAAATAAAATAAAATAATTCAGGTCTGTTTATGATACCTATGATTATCCTTTACAAAACGCTTGTTTTACAGGGTCAAACGGTTTATTAAATATCTTCCATGTTCGACCTTCTTGCACAAGCGTCGCATTCGGAATGTACATATTTACATTGAAGTTCTATACCTGACACGCACAAGATCGTTATATGAACGAATTATAAGCAAAACAGGATTGATATTTTACATGCTATTGTTAGCATTTTATGTCAAACAGACTCTTCAATGGATATTTATGCTACGCAAGCAAACCTCAGAAAATGCAGAGTTTTCATATTAAAATTGTAATAAAACAAGGATACGTATGGCTATATTTAGAAAATTTCTAGTTGACATGCCCAAAGTCACTTATATTCATAAAGGTACCACGATTCGTGACAATGCAATATATAAAAATACTCTTGACCAAATATAATTATTTATATGCTGCCGAAATGTTTTTTAATTATAAATACTCCCATCTTATTGGTTAGGAAAAGCACAGCAATTATCAAACAGCCGATTTTATATGAGCGACCGGTTTCGAAAATAAAACTTATTAATATGTTTATGAAATGGATCATTGGCAACGCATGTACAAATTTATAAAGTAGAAAATTTGAAACTTCTCTACATATTCATGAAATGAGAAATTGGTAACATATTATGTAAATAGGAAGTAAAAAATATGCACATATTATGAAATAAGAAATAGTATATATAGTTATATATTTCTTTATCTGTCTCTTTATATTTTCTTATGCTTTATTTTGCACACTCAATGTAATGTTAACAGTATAAATGTTATGAGTAAGATTTCGGCTATAATTGTCAGCAAGAAACAATTCTATAAACAACTCTAAAATGTCCCAGTCAATTACAGCAGTCATTAACTCGGCTTACAAGCACATTTGAAATGTACCAATCATACAGAGATTTCTTGTTCCCACTTGGTACTGAGAGTACAAGGGAATGCATTGCCTTGAATTTTTCATTATTTCCCCCATTTTTTTTATGAAATTTTACGCTTGAAAAGTAAACGTTTAGAGCGTTATTGTTTTTACTCGGTGTGGAATTAAAGTATCAATCTTTTTTTGCTAGATTTTTTTTGTATTTTTTAGCCTGAATTTTTGCTCGCCATTTCCAGACATCTTCGAAAAGCTAGGCGAATGAAATCTGGCACATTTATAGGCAACTATGTGAACTCGTGCCCAATAATTTTGTTAGTGAAATATGATGTCATCGACTTTATATATTTAATAACGTCTAGTGTTAAAACAAGAATTTTAGCACACCATTCCCAATCTCCTCTGGATTTTTTTCGACATTTGAAAGCTATATAATAAGTGATTGACTGTATTGGTAGTTCACCATATTGTCATGACAGTTTATTTTATTCCGTATTAATCAGTAGAAAAGGTGATTTCTGGCACACATTTCTCCATCTGTCCTGGATTTGTCTCTCGAAGAATTCTTGAACTTACAAAACAAGTGATTTATTGTCGTCATGGTAATTGAAACATTAATATAGGGAAACATATCTTGAAAACAGTTTCAGCTACAGATCAATTCGATTGATAAATCTCACAATATTAAAAACTCCTTTTAAAAGAGTACATAAACTACACATTATGTATCTGAGATTGCAACTGAGTGTTTGAATGGTTAATTTCGTCACTCGGTGACAAAATAAGTCTTAGTTTTATTTTTCTTCTTCGGTTTTCCAATGCCGTTGAAGCTAGAAAAACAAAACTTGGCAGATGTATGAAGGGTCATGTGAACTGGTGCCATCGGTAAAAGTTAATGACTTCGACCTTATCGGTCAAGTTCAAATCACGAAAACCGTCAATTTTAATAACATAATTTATCTCGAAAACAGTCAAAGATCTTGCAATTATGACCCCATGTTTACCTTACGACGTAAGGTATAACCATCGGTAACCTTGTCCTCAACGTCACTCAAGCCCCAAACTGAAAGTTGCACTTAATCTCGAAAACGGTAAGAAATGGGGCGAATTCGACCTTATTTCCGACCTTCACCTCGTCTACGATCTAACATAAGGTGTAACTCTGGGTGACCTTTACCTTAAGGTCACTTTCGAGCCCAAAATCGAAAGTTGCACTTTTTTTGAAAACGGAAAGAGCAATATGACCCCATTCCGACCTCACTTTGACCTCTAAGTGAGCACAAATTCTCTGGCGAATTTTGGTCTAGTCTATGACTGAAGCGGTCTATGCATAAACATGACAGCTGCACTTATCAGCAATTTTGAGATTTTGGTAACAAACATAGGTTTCTCCCACCGCATTTTCCTAAAAAAATGCCCAATTCAAATCTGTTTTGAGGTGTAAGACTGACATATGTGATATAACAGAGGTCAAGAAATACCGCGATGGTAATAGTGCATTTTTCTGATAAGTGGAGTTATCAATTTTATGCAAGGACCCCTTCAACTGTATTTTTGGCATGCAAAGTAAGCTTCCTTTCTAGAGATACAGAAGGTGATGCAGCATAGACCTACTCATAGTTATTCTGTCTACACTGTGTTTCGGCCATAATGTTGACTTTATGACTCAAGCAATAGAAATATTGGGTATGCAGACCAATTAGTTTTACTAAAAAAATTATAGAATTCTGTGTGAGTTTTAGCTAATATAAATAATGTATCACGCAACATGCAGTGAGTTCATAAATGGTTGAATATATAATGTTGGAAAAAGATTTAATAAGCACTGAGTGTAGTTCACAGATGGTAATTTTCATTGAAGTTAGTTTCGGCATGCTGGATAAGTAATCCCTCTTACCAGCAGATTTGTGCGCACCTAGTAACCCTAAATAAAAGTTACATAAATCTATGTTCATTGGTTTACAAGCTGTGGTGATGTGAATGATATTCAAGTAAATGATTACAGTTACCCTCTCCCCCACCCCCCTCCCCCACCCGTCCCCGCAACTACTCCCGCTCCTGCCACCGCTATGACTTGGGTTATGAATGGGGGTTAAGCCTGAACCCCTATTCACCAGCGTGGCTCAAACTGAAATTTGACCATAGTATGAGCCTAACCTAAACTAGAGGTCCTTTCACACTGGAGATCTCCCTTTTCATACTGTGGATCTGCCCTTTCATACTGGGAATCTGCCCTTTCACACTCGGGATCTGCCCTTTCATCCTGCGGATCTGCAGTTTCATACTAGGGATCTACACTCTTCATCCTGCGGATCTGCACTTTTCATCCTGCGTATCTGCCTTTTTCATTCTGAAAATCTTTCAAGACTGGTTCAAATTGGCCACTGCACGATATGACATGGACAAGTCTGGTACAAACCAACTCCGCTTTGCTAACGGCCTCTGATCATTTTCTTATTGATAAACAATATATTCTTGCAGTTAGCCCAAATATGCTCATTCCCAGCACTATTTATGAAAATATGTTAGCTCATTTGGTTAGAACGTTGGTCTGGTAATCCCAAGGTAAGCAGAGGACTCCAAAGTAGATCGTACTTTTTGGATTGCTTAATTCCTTTGCCGAGAATGAACGTGAAGATCTGTCAGTCAATCCATTTTCTATCGACCTATGTTTCATTCCATCTGTCTGTCTTTCAGTCTCTCTCTCCCTGTCTGTCTGTCTGTCTGTCTGTATGCCTCCCTGTATACTTGTATTGGGCAGAGGCAAATTCCGACCTAAAATACTGTCACAGTGTGACGTCACGTCATGCTACACTGTGAAGAACCAGCCAGTCATTTACGAAACAAATATTTTGGAAATGATAACGGTAATTAAATAAAATGTATAAGACAGCAAGAGAAAGGTGATTTCTAACAAAATAAAATAAAAAACCCTCACAACTTTTAAGACAATAGATAGAGGCAATAGTCTATGCAAGCAACAAGCCGTTTGTATATGACTGTCATTCTTTTTCATATGGCTGCAAGCTCGGCTTCTATTTCAGAATCTCAGCAAATGGTCTAACCACTGGGTTACTAATTAATAAAAAAATTGACAAAAAACAACTCTCCGGTTTGTTTATTACGAAGGTATCAAAACTTGTTTCTACATAATTTTGAAAGATGGGCAGCCTTGATTAAATAGAATTGGTGAGTTAAAATGCGAATAACGTATTTTTAAACACTCCCCTTCCAGAAAAAAAAACGAAAGCAGGCTCCCCTCTCAATACACATGAACCGCGGGACCAGACACCCCCGAGAGTGGGGCCACCAGACAGATGGGACAACCTCATTCATAGACCAGCTCACAGATAGCACCACCTCACTCACAGGACCACCTGAAGCTATGAGCACCTCACTCATAGGACCACCTCACTTATAGGACCACCTCACAGATATGACCACGTCACTCATAGGACCACCTCACAGATATGACTACCTTACTCATTGGACCACCTCACAGATAGAACCACCTCACTCATAGGACCACCTCACAGATAGGACCACCTCCCTAATAGGACCACCTCACAGGTAGAACCACATTTCAGCAGCGCCATTCCAATCTCCTTCAATTGTGAATTTCGCAAACAGAACACGAAAATCGGACCACTTTTGGCCACTCCAAAAGAAGGTCACTTATTTTCAGGGTTTTAGTGCATTATGTCAATGCAAAAGGGATCAAAAGGACAAAAGTAGAAAATATTCAGACATAGAAGCCTGTAGAAAACGCCGCATAAGCGAAGACTTTCCCAGTGCCCAATGTGTTTTATCACCGTGAGTATTTGCGCAGTCCTTCAAGCGAGTAGATGTCGATAGGTCGAACTTTTTCCCCTGGCCCTCCGGGGGTCGACCTATAGACTATTTTCGGGGGCTTGAGGTATCTCTTGCATCTCTCACAGTGCTTTCTGATACTCTGAGAGGAGAGACATTTTTAGTCGTATTCTTTTTCAGAGAAACAGAGAAACTGATGCAACAAATAATAATAATAATAATAATAATAATAATAATAATAATAATAATAATAATAATAATAATAATAATAATAATAATAATAATAATAATAATAATAATAATAATAATAATAATAATAATAATAATAATAATAATAATAAAGAGTAATAGCCTCCCCCCACCACACACAAACCCCCACCCCACCAATCCTATTGATCGTCTTGGCGGGTATGGCGGGGGTAGGGGATAGGGGGTAGGGGATAGCCAGATAAAAAATGCATTGCCTCACATTTTTAACCCATGCTTGAGAGGTGGTTGCCAAAGAGTTTTAGACAAATCGCGTTCCGTTCGCCTTAGCTTATGTTTGGTGAATATAAATTGAAAAACAAATATAATCTAATACCGAAAATAATAATAATAATAATAATAATAATAATAATAATAAGAAGAAGAAGAAGAAGAAGAAGAAGAAGGAGAAGAAGAAGGAGAAGTGCTGTACCTGCTCTTTATTATTTTGTGAAAATGTGTTTTGCTTTCCAACCAATTAACTGGATACACATAGGCGTCTGCACTCGAACAAGAAGTTTTAACTCACTAAAGACATCATATAAGGCATCATAGTCCCACATGTGGTGGTCCATGGAATCTTTTGAATCGGTTGTGTTTCGTCACCTAGTCACAAATGCGACTTTCACACAGCCACAAGTGTGATCACTCTCCCAGTCAAACATGCGAGCATTCTCTTAGTTCCATTCTTCTAGTAATCATTCTCTAATCAAACGTCATATGCAAAATCATAAATTAATCATAAGCAAAATCATGCACAGACACATGTGTAGCCATTCATTCGTGCCGCCACTTTTAGTCGAGCTGACTTATGATCCAGTCGCACGTGTGATCATTTATGCCGTCACTATAGGTTCATCTGACTACTGACGCAACGACACATAAAATCATTTGAACGTGTACGCCAGCTTGAAAAGATCCAAGATTGTATCGTTAAACGAGCTTGTAGCCTCAATATTGACATATGCCGCAGTGTTCTTTAGTATTAAGAACAGCACTTTTTTGCTGTTAAATAAGAAAATAACTTTACTTTACATTATTCTTTGTCATTAAAACGCCGTTGTTTTGAAAATAAATATACCTGAGAAGCCATCGGAGACTAATTCATCTTACTTAGTTGAATTTATCTTCATTTAATATCGACACAGCTGTGAAATGTAACTGATCACGTTTCTGTTATTTAAGTGAGTCTTTCATTGTAGAAATCGCAATGTTTTAAAACAATCAATGGCCTGTTAAGAGAACTAGAAAGTTATGTTCATCTCTCTGCAGTGTATGTAACCTTGTCTTTGCAATTGCAGGTAGCCCTTGACAAAGTTCCTTGCGTGTGTTGCATGCCCATATGCATATCGACATATGTTTTCAGACACACACATACGCAGACAGGCATCAAAGTACACACATACACACGTGTGCCTACGCACTACATGTTTTTCACATACAGAAGAAATTGATTAATTGCATGAGCTGGGGAAATGTATATCATTTTAAAATCCTTTGCTGTAATTTTTTTCTTTAAAATGTGCTGGATATTCGCGTGGATTTCTTCAAGTGTAAAGATTTAACAGTTTACGACAGTAAACAGAAGCATAAACCCTGATATATGACCACCCTCCAGAGCCTTAGAGCTGCTTGAAATTAGGCGTGGAAGGGAGGAATACATTTCTGGTTATCATTTTATCACACAGATGGTTCTTAATTAAGTACGTTGCTTCCCTTGGTCTAGTTTGTTTACAATCTGATTGATATATTTATTACGAAGTTATGCTTATTGATAGGAAATTTCTGCTGGGTTGTCAAAACTAATAGAGTGTCAATATCAGTGACCATGTGCTTCCTACTTAATAGTTTCATTTCAAAATCAATGTTTGCATTGTTTTTTATCAGTTACGTTCGATCTTGGAGTCATTGTGGCGGATAAAGGGAAAGGGATGGCGAATGGAGGACGTTGCAAGCTACTTTGTTTCCGTTCGAGAATTTACAGGTTGACGTCAAAATCAATATTTTATTTTCAATTGTAAGTAGTTTTAAAGAAAAAAAGTGAAGCAAAATCTCCACCATAGTTTTCTGTTGGGACTGTTGAAGACTGCAAGGCACTTATATAACAAAAACAAGGTAAAGTCTGTTTATCGAATTTATGGCGTAAAAGTAGCTAAAAACCGGCATGGAAATACTGTTGTTATTAAACAACTAGCTTCTGCAGCGGTTTGGTCTGTTATTTATTAGCCTGTTGTGGATAAACTGCAAAATAGCTCTCGTAGTGACCGATTGGAACTTTTACATAAGCCCGTGTTGAGCACAGACGCGACAACAACATTAACAATACCATGATTCGGGTCATTTAGCAACATTACGCCACATTCATTTTTGTGCATTTTGGCACAAACAATAACAATAACTAAAAGAACTGACATGCTAAGGCCGTTGTTATTGAACGGCCAACCTCTGAAGTGGTTCGATCTGTTATTTATTAGCTTTTTGGTTCCACTGATACACTGAGGATCTACTACAAAAATACGGCTTGAAGTGAAATAATTGACTACTTTTCATATCACCCTTCATTGAACACAAACATAACAGCATTGATATCTCTAAAAGTCAACTATATGTTGTGGTCACTTCGCAACATCACGCCACGTGGCCCACGTCGTACCGTTTTTAGGCCTGACACAAACGTCAGACCCCGCCCACCAATCCTTGATGTTTGTATACCACATGTTAAAACTATCCGAGGCGTGTAGCATCGCACATAACCGACACCAAAACTTCGTGTTCATAAACTCACCTACAACACATAGCAATCATTTTCGCAAAAATATTATTTGTGATAGATTCACCTGTAGCATATCATAAAAATGCATAAGACTATTTAAGTCCTGAGTAGTACTCCTTTATTAATAAAAATACTGGCCATAGGCCAGCAGGCCGAAAAGACATTATTTCTTACTAACGACAATAACGAAAACATAAAATGTTCTAGGTCACGCAATGAAAAAGTGTTTTTTTTGGATAAATTTAAATGTTTTTATACAGTTAAACAAAGTTTTGAGTCTTTTTTAGACCCAGCTGTAACGAAAGCAGGGACTATAACAGTTACCTAGAAGGACGATACGCAGACTATCTGAGAATCAGCTTTGAAATTGTAAAATATAAAAACGTATTAATGACGTCACATCAAGTCATAACGTCTCAAACTTAACAATTTATCACGGTGGATTTTACACAGCACAGTCTTGTATCCTGTGCGGTTATAAGAGATCCATTTCTAGAACTTTTCGCCAATGAGATGGTACTGAGTCAACGTATATCTTGGTCGTCTTTTTATTTTCATATTTTTACTTTTTGTACAATCATACCTATATGCTCAGAAAATATTATTAGCTGTAGCCTCAGTATATCTAAAATCTGTTCCAACAATGAATATTGAACATTGAATTTACGTTTCTTTTCTTGGAATACAAATACAATATAGCAAGGGTGTGAATGTCCTTCTATATCAAACACCAATACGCAGATGCAATATAAACAATACATAACAGCTAATTTATCTATCGCAAGGCAATATGCTACATTCTTTTTACTGAAATAGAACAGCTTGAGAACTTGTAAGCGAAATTTCAATGCTGCTTCTCTAAACTCCTTAGTTCTTAATTTTATAAATGCCACTGGGTGTAGAATGGGCACAAATAGTATTTGAGTAGTACATATGAATTATAGATCCATACAGCTGTATTTTCCGCTCTTCCAGTGTAGAAAATGTCACGCTAAGGACCACTGACAGTTGCGCCTAATACAGCTTTAAATATGGAAACCATCGAAAAGACGTGGAAATATATTTAATTTCTTTGAGATTATTATTCGACTACAAATATGAAAAATAAAACCGCATGTGCTAAAACTAATAAAACCAATCCAAAAAAAATCTCTCAGCTGAACACCGTTTGTCCTCTAATCAATCAATCAATCAATCAATCAATCAATCAATCAATCAATCAATCCATCAATCCGTCAACAATCAATCATTGGATCTATTGGTCAATCAATCAATCCAGCCTTTCGTGTGTTTTTTAACATTTTAGAAACTTTCGAAACTTTATGACGTGATAGAGCTGTAGATACAATATTGGATACAGAAGTGATTTTTTTAGTTCGAACTTCACTGAGCGCACAAACGTAAGCAAGAGAAAACATTGTTTTTACGTCCCAAGGCTACAGAGGGGTAACAAGAGAATTAACAACTTTTGATTTATCACCAAGGCTCTGTCACTCTGGAAATAGGTGCAACCCATTGCTAGCTTGGCTAAATAGACAGAACGTGACACTGTCCTGGCTTCGTTAATCGGCCTCAGGGCTTGCGAGAGACGTTTAACCCTCGTAACAAAAACAGGTCTATCAACAGCTTCTGTCTACTCACATTTTGAGGGTTCCCAATAAAATGCGCAAGACTTCTATGTTTTGAGTGCAATCCAAATGGGTAAAAACGGCGTGGAACTCAGCGCGAGGGGCATTCATTCTCTTGACAAAACATGCAGATGAACACTTTCCGCCTACTCACACTTTGAGGGTTCCCAATAATATGCTTAAGTGTTTTAATTGCAAAGTAAATGGTAATAAAAGCAATAAACAACTGAACAAAAAATCATAAATAACTTTTATGTAGAGCAATGGGAACAAAATATTTATCTATAAGCTAATATTTAAAAGTTTAATTAATATGATGTAGCTGTTATAAAGCTTGATTGTTCATGAATGTGAAGATTTGTCTTGTTCATCTTGAGCTTTTACGCAATAAAATGATGGAAAGAAGAAGAGAGCAATGTTATCAACATGTATTATATTATGTCTTTTTATTGACATCATCCAGAGCTCAATTGTTTCCCCGTCTTTAATTTGAAACAGGAATAGAAAACTAGTCTAGTTAGTGACAAAACAAGGTAAAAGTTTTGCCGTGGTTATCTGGCTTAAAACAGTAATTTTCAACATGTTCTAGGAATAATAGGGCCAATTGAAAATCCACTCCCTCATGTCAAACGCGTGCGAGGGAGCATATTGTTTGTTATAAACTAAACAAATTAATACATAATGCCATACCCTCAGCCTACGGAGATGGACCTTTCCCTTCAAGGTCAGTCCGTTCGATGCTCCTGCGGCTTTAGGCAACAAAAATAAAATGCTCCACATAAAGACTGGAATAATACTATTTTAATATCTGCGTGAAGTATTTGAATTATTAACTTTTGCCACTTTAGTTTGCAGCCAAAATTGTCAATTGGGAATACCATTGTTACGATTGAGCGTCTGGTTGTTTGAATTATTTGAAGCGATTAGTTGGGAATGGCGTCTCGTCTTTCGTAATCAAAGCATAGGTTAGAAACATACGTTAGAAAAATCGATAAAAACCTGTCCCTTTCCATCTGAAGTATTGATTGTAAAGCTTGTCGTTCGTTCTGGTCAAGTTTATGTAGATATTGGGCTAAATGTTTCGGTGAATCAAATTCGTCGACGTGTATGTAAGACATTGGTGGAGAGACATCGGCGTAATCTTCCGATCTTGCGCCCACAACAATTGGAAGAACATCATTTCTGAAGCACAAAAATAATAATTTAATTACACCACGTTTTCTCTTAAGTAAAAAATATTACGTGGTGGTTTCGTTCGAAATGAAGAAATCTAAAGATATTTATAACTTAATTTTGAATTTTGAACTGAATTGCAAGCAAGAAACCGTCTTTACAACGCATTAAGAACTCTTTACAACGCATTTACAAAGCTTTAGTAAGTATACTCAAACCCACGTACAGAAACAGGGACGTAGTTTGCCTCTGTGAGTGAAGTACTGTATGATTGACAATGTTGCATATATTTGTCATTCTAAGTTCTTGTGTTTCAGCAAAAGCTAGTAGTTAATATCAATGTCAGAGATTACTTAATTATTCCGATCTTATTTGGCGCCCTAAAATTCATGACAATTATTTTGTATCATAGTAAAAACAAAACCGCTAGTGGAATGATAAAAAAAGCCCTCTCACAGCTTGTACCGCTGGTAGCTCGAGTCTGATAGACGAATGTGACTGACGACTGAGAACAGAGCGCAGAGATAGGAGAGGGTTTTATTGTCATGATTTCTTGTACAATTGTAATCTCTAACTGGTTAACATGCATATTCATAACCATCCTAAACGCGGGATGCGAATTTTAAACAAAATTGCTTACTTTTTTAACCAAACGTGGAGTGGAGTTCTGAAAGACACCCCTCTTCCCTTTTGTGTTGAAAACACGAAATACTAAAGGAAAATGAACCCGCCTTTCTCAGCGTGCGAGCCTCATCTGTTATAAAAATTAAACCTCTTTCCCTCGTTCTTAGATACGATTAATAATACATTTGATACAAATTGCACTCCCCTCTGCTACCAGATATAAGATCCATTGTTGTTTTTCTTAGTCATACAACATATTTATAGAAATTCTTTGTATTTGATTGTATTGCATTGTAATTCCACTGAAAAAAGTGGTTTATTTTATTGAAAATGTAAAGATGATTTGCATTTCAATTCTCTGAAAGTTGACATGAAATCAATCATTACAAAGACGTGCTAACTCTAATCTATTTACATTTAATTTGCTCTGCAATCAGGTTGTTATAAGTTTTGCAATCAATATTTTACAATAAAACATGTATGTGATACAATGTCCTAATTAATAGTCTTCACAATATAGTAGGGTAAAAAGGCCGGAATCAGCTCACTTTGTGACGTCATACTGTCTGGACCGGAAGTGTGGAATCAGCTCACTTTGTGACGTCATACTGTCTGGACCGGAAGTGTGGAATCAGCTCACTTTGTGACGTCATACTGTCTGGACCGGAAGTGTGGAATCAGCTCACTTTGTGACGTCATACTGTCTGGACCGGAAGTGACGTCATGTCTGGAAGTGCCGTGATCATGTCTGGACCGGAAGTGACGTCATAGTGTCTGTTTGTTTTTATCTGCTTCAGTTTTTGGATGGAGCGCGCGCGCGTGTTGGGATGACGAAGGGTAAACGTCAGAGCAGAGTGTGCGTAAACGTCATTTTGTTTTCGTAATTTGAGATAACGGACTTCCGTTGAAGTGATGAACTTATATTTGTAACATGTCGCCGTTTTAACTGTGTAAAAGTGAAAAAGAGGGGTAACTTTCGTTATAGTTGACTGATTTACATAAAAATTTCACCATTTGATTCAGTTATTTCCTGTGTTATTTCGCGGATGAATACCATTTGGCGGATGAATACCATTTAGCGGATGAATACCATTTGGCGGATGAATACCATTTGGCGGATGAATACCATTTAGCGGATGAATACCATTTGGCGGATGAATACCATTTCGCTTCACCACCAGATGTCTCTGCTGTATAACAACTGTACAACTGTAGGTGAAATGATTCATATCCAAGCAGTGATAAATTCTGCCAAGTCAGCTTTTAAAACAAAGTTCTGTTTGGCGAGTTACATACCATATTTTGATTACATCAGAGTTGTATATAAGGATGAGCTCTCCGCACTATGGATACAACAAGGATGGCAGCTATTTCGGTAAGTGGTTATTTACATATGTTTTTAAAAACTAACATAATGGGGGTCGTCGTGGGGGTCGTCGGGCTCGTCGTCCCTCACTTCTTCCATAAGTTACTTCACATGACGAAATATACCATTTCGCTCCTGTTCCGTGTGCAGTAGGCATTTCGACGAGACGATCTCGTCACAAGCGCATCGCTACCCACATACGTTGCTTCACACGACGAAATATAACATTTTGCTCCTGTTCCGTGTGCAGTAGGCATTTCGACGAGACGATCTCGTCACAAGCGCATCGCTACCCACATACGTTGCTTCGCATGACGAAATATAACATTTCGCTCCTGTTCCGTGTGCAGTAGGCATTTCGACGAGACGATCTCGTCACAAGCGCAGCGCTACCCACATACGTTGCTTCGCATGACGAAATATAACATTTCGCTCCTGTTCCGTGTGCAGTAGGCATTTCGACGAGACGATCTCGTCACAAGCGCATCGCAACCCACTCCAGCAGGGCTGCAACCACATGCACAGCTATACACATCACTGTTTCACTCCACTCATACTCCAATGCAGTAGTCCCGCATAGCAACCGTTGCTATGCAGTGGATCCGCATAGCAACCGCCGTTGCTATGCAGGCTATTTTCGCATGTGGCTGTATGCATAATATGACATGCCGCCATTTTAACTTTGTAAAAAGTGGAAAAAGTGGGATAACTTAAGCTATGGTTGATCGATTTGCATGAAAATTTCACTGTTTGATTGAGTTTTATGTAAAGTTTTTGTTATAAAGTGGTCACAGGCTATTTTCGCATGTGGCTGTATGCATAATATGACATGCCGCCATTTTAACTTTGTAAAAAGTGGAAAAAATGAGATAACTTCCGTCATAATTAACCGATTTGCATGAAAATTTTACCGTTTGATTCGGTTTTATATGTAGTTTTAACATTAAGTAGTCATAGGCTATTTACACCGGTGGCTGTATGCATAATGTGACATGCCGCCATTTTAACTTTTGCAAAAAGTGACAAAGTGGGATAACTTTCGCTATAGTTGACCGATTTACATGAAAATTTCACTGTTTGATTCAGTTTTATGTAAAGTTTTAACATTAAGTGGTCACGGGCTATTTACACCGGTGGTTGTATGCATAATGTGACATGACGCCATTTTAACTTTTGTAAAAAGTGACAAAGTGGGATAACTTTCGCTATAGTTGACGGATTTGCCTGAAAATTTCACTGTTTGATTCAGTTTTATGTAAAGTTTTAACATTAAGTGGTCACGGGCTATTTACACCGGTGGTTGTATGCATAATGTGACATGACGCCATTTTAAGTTTGTAAAAAGTGAAAAAGTGGGATAACTTTCGCTATAGTTGACGGATTTGCATGAAAATTTCACTGTTTGATTCAGTTTTATGTAAAGTTTTAGCATTAAGTGGTCACGGGCTATTTACACCGGTGGTTGTATGCATAATGTGACATGACGCCATTTTAACTTTTGTAAAAAGTGACAAAGTGGGATAACTTTCGCTATAGTTGACGGATTTGCCTGAAAATTTCACTGTTTGATTCAGTTTTATGTAAAGTTTTAACATTAAGTGGTTACGGGCTATTTACACCGGTGGTTGTATGCATAATGTGACATGACGCCATTTTAAGTTTGTAAAAAGTGAAAAAGTGGGATAACTTTCGCTATAGTTGACGGATTTGCATGAAAATTTCACTGTTTGATTCAGTTTTATGTAAAGTTTTAGCATTAAGTGGTCACGGGCTATTTACACCAGTGGTTGTATGCATAATGTGACATGTCGCCATTTTAACTTTGTAAAAAGTGAAAAAGTGGGATAACTTTCGCTATAGTTGACGGATTTGCATGAAAATTTCACTGTTTGATTCAGTTTTATGTAAAGTTTTAACATTAGGTGGTCACGGGCTATTTACACCGGTGGCTGTATGCATAATGTGACATGACGCCATTTTAAGTTTGTAAAAAGTGAAAAAGTGGGATAACTTTCGCTATAGTTGATCGATTTGCATGAAAATTTCACTGTTTGATTCAGTTTTATGTAAAGTTTTAACATTATGTAGTCATAGGCTATTTACACCGGTGGCTGTATGCATAATGTGACATACCGCCATTTTCCCTGTGTAAAAAGTGAAAAAAAATGAGATAACTTCCGTCATAATTAACCGATTTTCAAGTAAATTTTACCGTTTGATTCAGTTTACAGTGGCCGTGTGTTATTTTGCGGATGAATACCATCGTCAAGCTTCACCGCCAGATGTCTCTGCTGTATAACAACTGTACAACTGTAAGTGAAATGATTCATATCCAAGCAGTGATAAATTCTGCTGAGTTAGCGATTTTAACAATATTTGAAACAAGTTACACACCATATTCTAATTACATGTAAGTAGCATAAGAGCATGAGTGAAACATGCATTTCAAACAGTGATAAATTCTGCTAAGTCAACAAGTTACGCATCATTGAAGTGGTATAAAAGGAAGAGTGAAACGTATATTTCGCCTCATTTCAGTTCTAGCAACAACAACAGCAACAACAACAACAACAACAACGATGGCTACAGTCTACTGTCATGATTGCGATATAACATTTCCATCTCTGGAATTGTTCGTAGCACATACATGCAAACCAGCTAGGATGAAACGTGCTCACGAAGAGCTTGTTGAGCGGATTGAAGCCAAGAGACGAAAGACGGTACAAGATGGTGTTGAAAGACCTGATCCAGTCCTCTGCGGTGAATGTATTAAAATATTTCCATCTTTGGATGCGTTTGAGACGCATGCATGTGTTGAGATGGAAAATGTGTCTCATGAAGAACAAAGAAAGAAAGAGACAGGACAAGTAGGCAGAGGCAGAAGAGTGAGTCTTGGTGAAAACGCACAGGAAAGACGGTTTGAGCCTGAAGATGGATCGGATTTGCTACTTGAAATGCGACAACAAGAGAATAGAATCAAGAGACATTTGCTAGAGACGTTAAACCGTGGCATGAAATGGTACATTGTGGTACATGCACGCTTCAAGAAAATGACACCAAATGTTGAAGGCGTGATGGTAGAACAAGTGGATAATGCCTTCATCAGTAGTCCAACGTATGCAGCATACAATCCAACAGATATTGAGAAGGACTTGCCAGAAGCCTATAAAGAATTGTTTACCAGGTTTGATGAACATGAGCGACAAGGCTCTGGCTGGGTGTTGGATAACATATTATTCATTGAAGTGCATACAGCTACGTCAGCACCACTGGAAGCAAGCAGTTTTATCCCACTACCGAAGAAAGTAAAGAATACATTAGGTGTGTTAAACATTCAGAATAAAGACAACAAGTGCTTCTTATGGTCTGTATTGGCTCACCTTCACCCTTCAACAAACAACCCATACCGTGTGAATCAATACAAGCTATTTGAGAACGAATTGAAGGTGGAAGGCATGACATTTCCAACACCGATTACAGACATTCCAAAGTTTGAAAAGGAGAATGATGTGTCCATTAACGTGTTTGGATATGAACATGATGTCGTTGTTCCCATACAACTCAGTCGAAACACCAGCGCCAACAGCGCCAGAGAAATCAACTTACTTTTGATTAGCAATGACAAGACAAGACATTACTGCCTCATCAAGAATTTCAGCAGACTGATGGCTTATCGATCAAACCATCAGCATGCAGCATTTTATTGTTTCAACTGTCTTCACGGGTTTAGGCGACAAGATCTGTTAGACAAGCATCGTGAAGTGTGTGGCAAGCATGGAGCACAACGTTTATCATTCCCCAAGGAACCCTTCATCAAGTTCAAGAATGTAGCCAAACAACAGCGAGCGCCGTTTGTCATTTATGCGGACTTTGAATGTTTCACGAAAAAGCATGAAGGAGACAAGTATCAGCATCATCGTCCAAACAGCTTTGCCTATGTGGTTGTCAGCCAATATGATACACGTGCGCCAGTCCTATATCGAGGCGATAATGCTGTGAAAGTCTTTTTAGACCATATGGTATATGAACGTGATCGTATTGTGCATGGTCTACAACAGAAAAAGAAAATGGTGATGACTCATGAAGATGAAGAGCATTATAAGAACGCCACAGATTGCTACATTTGTCATGAGCCTCTAGGAGCAGATCGTGTGAGAGATCATGATCATATCAATGGCAAATACCGCGGAGCTGCACATAGCGAATGCAATTTACAATTTCGACTTCGAAAAGATCAGCAGGGAGATAAAGATTCTTTCATCATTCCTGTGTTTTTCCACAATTTACGAGGCTATGACAGTCATTTGATCATGGAAGAAATTGGAAAGTTTAAAAACGAAAGGATTACAGTCATTCCCAACACCGTTGAGAAATATATTGCATTCACCATGAGCAATCTGAAATTTACAGACAGCTTTCAGTTCATGAGTACTTCTCTACAGAAGTTGGTCTCCAACCTGGCAGCAGAAGGGAAAGACAACTTTTATCACATGACGTCACACATTCACGATAGTAACCAACAAGAGTTACTGTTGAGAAAGGGAGTATACCCTTATGATTACGTGGATGAGCCATCCAAGTTTGCTGAAACACAACTGCCGTCCAAGGACAAGTTTTACAGTCTGCTCAGTGAAGAAGACATTAGCGATGAGGATTATGCGCATGCGCAGAAGGTGTGGGAGACATTCCACTGTACTACATTTGGCGAATACCATGACTTGTACCTGAAATCAGATGTGTTGCTGCTGGCTGACGTGTTTGAAAACTTTCGTCACGTATGTCTCAACACGTATGAATTAGATCCTGCTCACTACTATACAGCGCCAGGACTGTCCTGGGATGCCATGTTGAAAGCGACAAAGGTGAAATTGGAATTGATTAACGACATTGACATGTACCAAATGGTTGAACAAGGTCTACGTGGAGGAATATCTGTCATCACACACAAGTATGCGAAAGCAAATAACCCCTACGTAGCAGATTACGATCCCAGGAAACCGACCAACTACTTGACGTACCTGGATGCAAACAACTTGTATGGCTGGGCTATGTCGCAAAGCATGCCGGAAAGTGGATTTATGTGGGTGAGCGAGCCAGAATCCATTGACTTTATGGATGTGGATGAAGATGACGAGATTGGATACATTTTAGAAGTGGATTTGGAATACCCATATTCAATCCATGATCGTCATAATCACTACCCAGTGGCTCCAGAACGGAAATGTGTGAAAGTGGGAGAATTGTCAAAACATAGTCAGAAGCTACGGAAAGATCTAAACATGAAAGGCAAACCTAGTGAAAAGCTCATTCCCAACTTGTGTGACAAGAAGAAATATGTACTTCATTATAGAAATTTACAGCAATATGTCTCACTGGGATTGAAAGTCACGAAGGTGCATCGTGCCATCATGTTTGCACAGAGCAAATGGTTGGCAAAATACATCTCCTTGAACACGGAAAAGAGAAAGTTGGCCAAGAACCCGTTTGAGAAAGACTTTTTCAAATTGATGAACAACTCGGTGTTTGGCAAAACCATGGAAAATGTAAGAAAGCGTATCAATGTTGAACTTGTTCACCAGGAAAAGCGGTTCAAGAAACTTGTGGCCAAACCGTCCTTCCACAAATTTAGAATTTTCAACGAAGATTTGACCGCGGTACATTTGCGCAAAGTGGATCTGCTTCTGGATAAACCCATTCAAGTTGGTTTCACCATTCTCGACCTCAGCAAGGTGCTCATGTTCCACTTTCATTACAACTACATCATGACCAAGTATCCCGACGCCAAGCTGTTGTTCAGCGACACCGACAGTCTATGTTATGACATAGAAACGGAAGATATCTACAAAGACATGCAGGAAGATGCCGACTTGTTCGACACAAGTGACTATCCGCCAGATCATTTCCTGCATTCCAACGTGAACAAGAAAGTGCTTGGGAAAATGAAAGATGAGACGGCGGGCATTCCCATTGAAGAGTTTGTTGGACTTCGACCGAAAATGTATAGTATGATGTATGGTGGGAAAGAAAAACGTACGGCCAAAGGCATCACTCGCGCGTGTCAAAGACGGATGAAACATCAGCAGTATAGAGACAGTTTGTTCAACCAAACGCAAACGATGACCACAGGACACATCATACGAAGTCATAACCATCAGATCTTCTCGGAGAAGTTGAGGAAAGTGGCTCTCTCTCCTTTTGATGACAAGCGATATGTGATGAGTGATGGCTATTCCACTTTGGCGCATGGACATTACAGTATATAAGGGGGAGACACTTCAACTTTAGAGTCAGTTGAGGTGTGAACACTGAAGCGTCAACATGAAAAGATCTGCAACAACGGATATGGATACTCTTGCTGATACAGTGAAAGACATGAATGTGAAACATCCTGACACTACCATCAAGAAATTAAAAGTGGAGATAGCACCAACACCACAGTCGTGGGATGGAATGCTTTCTCTAGGCAATGGAAAGTATATCAAGATTATGAAACAAAGTAATGAAGGTGTGGTGAACATTCGCAAATACCTCAGAGATGAGGGGACTGGAAAAAACCGTCCAACGAAAAAGGGAATTTTGCTGACAATACCTGAATGGAAAATGATGAAGAAGCAGGTGAAAGAAGTGGATAAAAGGCTTCGCAGACAAGACGACAAGTCATAACAAGGTAACAATCATGAATGCACTCATGTTGGACGATGGTGTCTACCTTAAAGTTAATGAGAGGAATGAAGTGATGATGGGTTCTCGGAGAATATCTGCTTATCGGTTTAAATCTGAAGTGTGGAAAGACTTTAAAAACATACCGCTTGAACCTGGGTTTAAACGCAGACTTGAAAATAAACTGGAAGTGACGGTGGCTGAATATGATTCTAAGATACGTGTGACATTCTGTAGAAATCTTTTACAGGATTATCCAAAGGATTATAAGGGAGTTGTGCCAGATACACCCTATGCACAGTTGATATTCTTTGATATCAAGAACTGGCGCGCAATCTTACGATTCCTAGAAGCTATACAGCATCCACTGTTCGACATCATCCGAGTATAAGAAAGATGGAAGACGACTATGTGTTGGATTATGAACCCATAACATATGGATTCTCATACATGAGAAACTTATGTGATGATATTGTGCTACGACATTTTGGACAGTATCTCGTCCTATCGCTTGATGACCAATCCGTGTTGAAGGATTATCTAGACAAGTTGAGAATACCCGGCTTTCTCCTAGCAGTCTCAAATGAATTAGAAGTGCGTGTGACTGAGAACGGTCTAGACGTGTTTGTACAATTTCGCCAACATGACGAGCTTACAGAAAACTACGACATCATCACCCTCAGCACAGTGGAATGGAACGCGCTGTTGCAAGCATTGGATTGGAAAGAACCTGACGCTTGAATTCAAAGAGGAAGGAATACAACTTATGCGGGGTACCAAATCCATTGAGCTGACACAACATATATGGACATGGATACGTGTGATGGACATAAATGAAGAAGGATATGAACTGAAACTGTCTGAACATGAAACTGCTAAAGTGATAAAGTTTGGTGATGTGCGTTATGTAAGCTTTCATAGCATTTACAAACACGGATGTAATGTCTATGATACCTATATCAATTTAGATTCTAATGAATGGCATGCATTGATGAATGTATTGAAAAATGAATGTGATTGTAAATAGAGTTTGTAAATAGTGTAAATAGACTTTGTAGTTAAGAATTTGTAAATAGTGTAAATAGAATTTGTAGTTAAGAATTTGTAAATAGTGTAAATAGACTTTGTAGTTAAGAATTTGTAAATAGTGTTGGTAAACTTTGTAAATAGTGTTTGTAAACTTTGTAAATAGAACACAATAAACAAGACAGTTGTTTGAAACTTGGGTTGTTTTATTTAACAACAACAACTTAACTAATATAACAACAACAACTTAACTACAACTTAACTAATATAACAACAACAACATTAATAAAACAATGGTTTATAATGTCTATATACAAAGTCCTTTACAATAAAATCGCCATCCTTTCTTTTTAATATATTCACAATATCAAACATACTCTGACCTCGAGCTCTATGTAATATATAATATACACAATAAAAACCACATGACGATGATATTGGCGTTTGTAATGAGATAGAATTATACATATAGTCATTTCTTAAAAACATATCTAAACGATCATCGAGAGGGAACAGTCCATAAGAGTCAAAATATTCCACAGGGTCTTTATCATAATACACTGCCACCCAATGTTCTCCTGGTTCATCTTGATCGTCTGTGTTGATCACATAGGCACCGCGTTGTAAAGACGGTAACTGGTCCATGGCAAACACGCCTTGAAACAAGTCTTTGGTCATGACATCATGACTCAATATGGCATCAATCTGCTTCGTGTTCATGACTGGTAGTCGAATTGGATGCTGCGATTTGCACTGATCTCAATAATGTTGTCAAATTCAGCATAGACAATGACATTGATGGTAGGTTGCAAAGCCGTAGCAAAGTTCATTTCTAGCCGCAAATTCCCATGCTTGATCAGGGGGAAATGATCATCACCATCATAATCCGGTGTTAAGTCAAACGAAAATAAAGCATAACCTCTAGGCCAATCTTCCCGTTTTATAATGGAACTTTTCTCACCATTTAACCGATCAAACGATTTGTAAAGCGTTTCAAAAGCGTTCAGGTATTTGTTCTGTGTAATGTCAAGCTTGAGAGGTTTGGATAGAACTGGTTCACCATCCGTGTACAGTTGCATATAGTCCAGATCAAAATGTTTGAAATCATATGGATTCCTCAATACTGATCCACCAAAAGCTTCATTATGAACCAGACCAATAACAATACGATTTGGTAATTGACCCAAAAAGATGTTATCTTTCACAAAAGACTGAAATCCTGCTGGAATAGCCAAGACTTTACATTCTTTTCTAGTGATGATGATCTTGGCAGGACTTTTCATCAATGCATCTGTATGTCCTAACTGAATACCTGGACTCACCCTCACTTTGCGAATGGTTAAAAATGCCTCTTTCACTTCTACCTTATAGGTATTATCTGCAGCCATCAATACATAGTCATCTTTTTGTCTATGGAAACGCAATTTCAAACTGATGCCATTCGGAAGATAACGATCCTGCTCAAACAAATCTATCCTTAAACCACCTGCGAGCATAACATCACGGCTAAGACGAGTATGTAAATAACGATGATGTAAGCCATTATTGCCTTGCTCAGCCAAGTCACCACCGTCGGCATTGACATGAAACCCGGATACATATTGTTCATGATTAGGTCTTTTCACCTCATGACTATTCATTGACCCAGCAGTATCCTTGTACATGAGACGCATAGAGCGCTCAGAATGCAGACTTTCTTCCGAATCATGGATGAGATGAGAGATAATGCTGGTATAACCATGAGTATTATTGCTATGCGAAACCAAACGATCATTCAGAAACAATTCAATATTAGACCATAACCCATTAAACACATCATTGATGCAAGAGACATTATCATCTGCGCCACACGCTGTTCCATCAGCCTTTACAATGCGACATACAATATGAAGTTTGCTGTTCTTTAAATCTAGATATTCTTCTGTACTCGCAGGAATGTAGAATTCTATTGGAGCGCCTTCTCTAATACTTGTAAGTGGTTGATAGTCAACATTATAACTTTTCTCTACAGCAGTTTGCGTCGGTGGTACGTGAAACCATTCCAATGGAGAAAGACTACATTCACACGAATGATTATGAATGAGAGACATTTTTTTTTCTTTAAAAAATATCTTTGCGATATTTTGATGTTATCCGTCTGGCTGTTTTTCGTCTTCTGGCACGTTTCATTGGTTGCACACGCTTTTGTTCTCCAAACACACGTTCTGCTACTCGGCCCGTCACATCTTTCGCGACATTCTTTGCAGCCTTCTTAAGATGTGGCGCAACGATCTTAGCCCCAGCCTTAAGTAGTGGAATAGCTTTGCGAGCCAATGATCCCAGTATTGAACCAATACCATCGCCATATTGGATTCGCGCTCCTTTGAATCCTGGTAATTCCCCGCCCACTTGACGAAGAAAATGGTTGCGATATGCAGACGGATCGTGTGTATAAGCTTTCATATTGCTTTTGGTCGAAAATGAAGTTTACAGATCACCTTTCCAGTTTGAAATGGAACATTATGGCCTGTGTCGTCCTTAATATTCATTTCTATCATGTCAAATTTGGATGTGTTTACAGGAACATAATGCGGTTCGCCATACGTTTTCATGATAATATCTCCATCATGGCCTTGTATGCCAACAGAACGTAGTAACGGAACATAATAATCACCAACAACTTGTGGTTCACAAATGCTACAATACACATACAGTGTATAAAACCCCTGTTTCACATCCGCTTTATGGTCAGCTGTACATGTTTCAGTATACCAGTGATCTGGGATAAATCCTAAAATCTCAGCTAATCCAGCGGAAAAGGACACTTCATAACCATAATCGAGAAATAGAAACACACGTCGTCTAATCTTATCATACTTTATTCGAATAGCTTCTGTAAGTTTCAGAGCATTAGTCGCTTCTTCATTGACTGCCTCACATAGTTCTTGTATGGTTCTATAGTACCCATAAGGAATATCGAGAGTGCTAAGAATAGGATCATCGAATAGTTCTTGTCGATACTGAATAGAATAGTCCATGCCCTGTCTCATCGTTGTCCATGTATGTGGATATTGAATTTCAGCTAAAGCCACTTCATATTTTCCATTCAGATAAATGGTTCGAGGCATACGAATTTGATAATTCGAAGCCTTGTTGTTGGGATAATAGGTCATACTCGCATTGCTAGGCAAAGTGATGTAAAAGCTTGTCGACTCCATGATGGTGGGAACTAAATGGTATAGGTGCGTTGACGTTGTCTATATACTTCACGATAGCGCGCGTCATTCAACCAAGTATGCCAAATCTCATCCTCATTCACATGGTCTTTTATTTCTCCTTCACAACACGCGCTTGTACATCTTATTTTTACAGGAATAGTTGGTTTATCTTCCTGACAACAACAACATAGCTCTTTCAACCATATTAAAAATTTTCCCATCCTTCAGGAAACTGTCTTTGTTGACGTTGTTTCATTTCTGTTGTAATGTCGTCACGAGTGGTCTTTTTACTAAACATTGTTTTTGGAATATTCGCATCTACAATTTCCTGGATAAACGGATGCCAGCCATGTGGTTTGACTCGTTCTTTTCTTCTTGTCGCCACCAATGCTTCTTTCATCAAATCAACCATGTTGGAATTTGTGATAATATCGCCCGTTTTCAACACAAGTTCATTCTTCTCTGTCCATTTAACACCATATTTCTTCAGTTCGGCTAAAAGTTGTGTTACTTTTCCATGATAGATAGGTTGAAAATGACTTAACACTAGCTTTTCTGGCTTTTCAGGTGGTGATGATGATGATGAGGGCTTTTGCTGCCTAGACTGACTTGTTCGTAAATGACGGCCAAGAAGTTGAGACATTTCTATAGCCTTTTCACGTGTTCGTTTCCCACGTAAAAGTGTATTCACTTTCGTTTTGATATCATTTTTCTTTTCTAGCAACATTTTATATTCATATTCAGGAATAAGAACCATTTTCATCATATGTTTCATTTTAGCAGTAGTTTGGCTAACAAGGGCAATGCCAATCTAGCAATAACTCCAATGAATCCTCCTTTCTGATTAATCAACTTCTTTTTTCGTCGAAGGGATATCTTCTTATCTGCTAGAGTACGTAGCGTATGACGTTCACGTTTAAATTCCTTAAACCGTTTTGAGCTTAAGGGTAAATGTCCTTGCAATATATTCAAACAAATTTCAAACAAGCTTGTTAATTCCTCCTTTGTAGCTTGCTGTAGCAAGGATTTACGTCGTTTAGGCCCACTGCGTGCAAGCAAATGAAGAAACGGCTGGTTCGCTCGAATACGTTTAGACATCTTGACTGCGAATGGTCAAATGAGTTGGTTCTTGTTCATACACTGCTTTATCAATATAGACATAATGTGTATCTTTTGGTAAAATGCCTGTACGAATACGTAGTTGATCATTTGTCTTTGGTTTTAAATCAATGAATAAATAACCATGAGGTTTGCTAGTAGCATCTTGATAGGCTTCTATGAGAAATTGAGATCTTCCAGGATACATTTGCCGCGCCAATGTACTAATTTGTTGACTGTCTCTCGGATTTTTAAACAGAATGATATAATGTGTATTCAAACTAATATTTCGCATCTCTTTCCCATGATGGAATAAATTATGCACAATAAAAATAATGCTTAGATTTTGATGACTGCTGCTAACACTAAAGAGACGTGTCATACGCTCATCACTATGACATTTGGTCATTAAGTCATCAATGATAAGTAAGTTTGGTTTCTTCGGGTTAAAACGCTCTTCAATGTCATCTGGAATGCCTTGGTAAAATTCCACGCCTTTCATTCCCTTGTACAAAGGCTGATCTGCTGCATAGAGCCATAAAATGTTTTTCGGAGAGGGTTGAATTAACTTTTGTTCTAGAATTTCCTTCACCAGAGACGTTTTGCCACTGCCTGTAGGTCCAGAGACCAAACATGTAAATGGATGCTTCATTGTTGAATGTCTGTTTCTTTCACCCAACTGCTAAACTTGTTTGGCCAACCTAACCACTTGACAAATAATTCTTTCACACCTCCTCCTCGTCTTTTACGTGTTTTCAAGACTTTTTCAATTCTATACACAGATTCAATATCTTTGGTCACTTTCTGCAGTTCTTCTTCATAGAAATGGCCATCAATATCTTCGTCTAAAAAGTCTTTCACACGATACAAATGTATTCCTTGCTTCTTACAACGATGTGTGACAATGAAGACTTCTTGCGTCCATTTGATGTGATAATCGCGTTGAAACACATATTTAATGTGGGAAATACGAACATGATCGCCAATGTTAAATTTATACTTCTTCTTCTTCTTCGGTTTCAATTTCAGTTTGTCGACATACATATACTTCCACACTTTTGATTCGTTGTCTTTACGAATCTCGGCTGGAGCATATTTATTAGGAAGAGAACCATGAGGTCTATGGTTGTAATTGTACACCAAGTCTGGAAGAATGTCTAAGTAACGGTAAGTTTGATTATGTAGAAAATACCGATACATCATTCCCTTCAGAGTACGAATGACTCTTTCAGCAAAGTTGGCTTTGGTTTCATTCTTTGTGGTATAAGCATGAATGCCTTCTTTCTTCAAAAATGCTTTAACCCATCTGTTTTTAAATTCTGTTCCTTTATCAGACCTTAGAGTTCGCGGTCTTCGTCGTGTGTCATGAAAAATCTTTTGGAAAGCTTGTATGACGCTGGTATGTGATTTATTAGGTATTGGCTGTACCCAGACATATTTGGAAAACACATCAATGACAATGAGTAAAAAGCGTATGTCATCATTATAGGGAGCTATGTTTCCCATGTCTGCCAAATCAATATCCCACATATCATCAATGCCACGTGTAATGACACGTTGTCTTTTGAACCTGTATTTGACAGGTTGGAGTAAACTGAAAGCATCTTGATCCTGTAGCCATTTCTTCACTTGTGAATGTGTGACTGGTTGATTATGTTTTCGTAAGATGTGATACAGTTTGTAAGGACCAGCAAATGCTCCAGGCTGTCCAGGTTTGAAGTAAATATTGGTCAAGTAGTCTTTCCACGTCGACATGGTCACACCGAATGAAAACCACCTTCTCAACAGAACAGCTTTTATTTTATAACTCAACCAACATCACTTAACTAATATAGTAACTTAACTAACATGTATTTATAACTAACATGTGTTTATAACTAACATATATTTACAGATCAAGTATGGATACAATGGTATGAATCACTGGAGACCATTGGTCTTCAATGAACATTAACCAATGACTGAGTTCATCCAATGTAATAGCATCTACACCATATTTCTCACAACGTTGATTTGCATTATCTAACACTTTATCTAAATGAATATAATATTTAGCTTCATTCCAATATGTATAAACACATGCAGTATGACAAGTATGTTCTGAACACTCTTCAAGTTGGCAAGCAGGACAGACTAAATAAGCAAACTTTTTTACAGCGGATAACATTTCTTCACAATAAGCTTTTTGCACAATATATTGTCTCAGTGTCATGTCCGCCATTATGCAGTCTTGTGAGTCTTGAATCAATGCAGCACAAGTCTGTCAGGTTTAGCAAGTTATGCTGCTCCGGCAATGTAGCACAAGTCTGTCAAGTTCAGCAAGTTTTTTCCAGTTGCTGTTCACTTAACACACTTCTCCATGTTCACACGTCTGCACATCAAGTCTCACACAACAGTTCTAACAACTTTCCCATAATATTCTGACCAGGATATCCAGATGACACTTGTTTCACACCAGCTCCCCACCAATGATCATACGTTGCTTCAACTAAAGTTTTGTCTTTACATTCTTTCAACTTGTTGCGAAACAATACACACTGATTCCATTTGACTTGTAAAACATCTTGCATTTTGCTTCTCTTCACTGTATGCCATAACGGACATGGCTTTATCACTTTAGCAATACGTTTTGCTTCATATCCATTTCTACATGAAGCAATGGCTGAAGCAATATCTTGACGGTGATGAAACACTGCTTTCTCATATTGATACAAAGCTTCACTTGAGTTGAACATATGTCCATACTTTTCAAGTCGTGTTGGAAACATGTTTGAAAGAACGTCCTTATGACCGCTGAATAGCACAAGATTCTCCATGTTGACTTTGTTTCTGTTGTTTTATTCTGACATGTCGGTTTCTTCCTGTAATAATATATCTTTTAATATAGTTGCTGCCTCTTCTATCATGTTCTTTCTTTGTTTACGTTGAAACCACTCACATAAACTAAATTTGCTAGTAAGAAAAACATTGTTATCAATTCACTATGTTGTTACAAAGATGATTAAAAGGTTCTCTTACCTGATAAAGCTGCTCGGTTTCCTCTTCTTCTTTACAACAATCTCTCAAATGATCCACTACGGTGAAATATACTTCAACATCAGTACGAGCAGAATAAAGTGCAGAATCAAAGTCGAAGTCAGGATCTTCTTCTATTCCAATTTTATGACATTCTCCAAGAAATCTTGAATGCAGTTCAATCACATCAAGACTATGATGTACAACATCCCAAAAAGCATCCAAATGATAAAGTTGATAGTCTGGAGTGCCATAGCAAGCAAGTTTAGCAATCATCAAGTCAATATAAGCATTTTTAAAACATGCGTCCATCTTGTTTCAGTGTCTTGTGGGCTTTTTACTTTGCTTCACTGACTTTAAGTACTCCACACTTGCCGCAGAAGTTGTTTGGTTCACACAACTTGCAATTATACATGTGGCAATGGCAATGATAATCTTCCACATATCCACAAGCACCGCAATAGTCGCAGGTAAGTCCAAGTTGATTTTGCACGTTCATGTTCTCCAACTGAACTTCAGTCAGCCTTTTCTTGGATAGCTTTGACACCTTCATCCGACCATCCTTTTGCAGCTTGATGATTGTTTTCTTGTCATGACATTCCTCACATGGTGATAGGGCTGAGTTGATGTTGTCCATCTCCTGAAGCAGTGTCTCCCATTCACCATCATTCATGTTGATGTGATGTGTGTATTCTTTCCCTTCAAACCGTGACGTGCGCACAAAACTCACATAACGCATATCCAAGTATGAAATGACTTCAAGCCACTTCGTTTGCGTTAAGTATAGTTTGAAGCCAATGTCGCGTAAATTTTTCAAGCTCTGGCACACAATCTTCCACAAAGATGGTGAATAAGCACACCATCTCTCTCCACGTGTGATGCGTAGAAATGGCCCATATTCTCCATGCTCCACAGTAATGGTTAAGTTAGCACTAATTTTAAAGCTGCTGCTGCGCTGCGTTGCGTTGCTTGTCTTGTTCTCCATGGCTGCAACAATGTATTGATGATCCACTCCCTCCAACTGTCTGCTGAGAAATGACTTCACTCTGCTGAGTTCACTCCCTTTTATACCCAACTATCTGCTTAATCAAGCTTTTCAAACTTCTTGCAAAAGTTTGAATTCACTTCAACTCGTCCATGGTTGAACCGAACATGGTCTGATACATTCGTCGTCAATGGAACATCATCATCATAAAGTAAAATGATTCTTGCAGCTACAACTAACATGAGCTCAACTGCCCAAATTGTATTCGCGTTGATAAATGCTGAATCAATGTCATAAGTTAACGGTAAATGTAGATCTTTACATTCACGTAGAAACGAGCGGATGAAACGATCTCTTGGAATGGTCTTTCCAACAGCTTCCCAATGCTGATGTAAGTTCTTCACTTGCAGCATCCAATCCGATTCAAAAGCAGGAAGGATTGAAAACACATAGTCAACATAGTTTACTTTGAACACATCATCCATAGTCTCTGCACATCTGTCTACAATGTACTAATACCTTTGAGGTCCGTTCTTTTATACCCAACCATCTGCTGAATCAAGCTTTTCAAACTTCTTGCAAAGCTTTGAATTCACTTCAACTCGTCCATGGTTGAACCGAACAAGGTCTGATACATTCGTCGTCAATGGAACATCATCATCATAAAGTAAAATGATTCTTGCAGCTACAACTAACATGAGCTCCTCTGCCCAAATTGTATTCGCGTTGATAAATGCTGAATCAATGTCGTAAGTTGATATGATAAATGTTAAATCAATGTCATAAGTTGATAGTATATGTAGATCTTCACAGTCACGCAGAAACGAGTCGATGAAATCACTTGGAATAGTCTTTCCGACAGCTTCCCAATGCAGATGTAAATTCTTCACTTGCTGCATCCAATCCCATTCAAAAGTAGGAAGCTTTGAAAACACATAGTTAGTATAATTCACTTTGAAGACGTCGTCCATAGTCATACATCTGTCAAGAAGTAATGCTGACATTGTGAAGTCTTTTCTCGTCACACAATGTATTACTAGTTGACTAGTTGACATGTTTCACTCATGCTTTTATACAACTCTGATGTAATCAAAATATGGTGTGTAACTCGCCAAACAGAACTTTGTTTTAAAAGCTGACTTGGCAGAATTTATCACTGCTTGGATATGAATCATTTCACCTACAGTTGTACAGTTGTTATACAGCAGAGACATCTGGTGGTGAAGCGAAATGGTATTCATCCGCCAAATGGTATTCATCCGCTAAATGGTATTCATCCGCCAAATGGTATTCATCCGCTAAATGGTATTCATCCGCCAAATGGTATTCATCCGCTAAATGGTATTCATCCGCCAAATGGTATTCATCCGCTAAATGGTATTCATCCGCCAAATGGTATTCATCCGCTAAATGGTATTCATCCGCCAAATGGTATTCATCCGCTAAATGGTATTCATCCGCCAAATGGTATTCATCCGCGAAATAACACAGGAAATAACTGAATCAAATGGTGAAATTTTTATGTAAATCAGTCAACTATAACGAAAGTTACCCCTCTTTTTCACTTTTACACAGTTAAAACGGCGACATGTTACAAATATAAGTTCATCACTTCAACGGAAGTCCGTTATCTCAAATTACGAAAACAAAATGACGTTTACGCACACTCTGCTCTGACGTTTACCCTTCGTCATCCCAACACGCGCGCGCGCTCCATCCAAAAACTGAAGCAGATAAAAACAAACAGACACTATGACGTCACTTCCGGTCCAGACATGATCACGGCACTTCCAGACATGACGTCACTTCCGGTCCAGACAGTATGACGTCACAAAGTGAGCTGATTCTACACTTCCGGTCCAGACAGTATGACGTCACAAAGTGAGCTGATTCCACACTTCCGGTCCAGACAGTATGACGTCACAAAGTGAGCTGATTCCACACTTCCGGTCCAGACAGTATGACGTCACAAAGTGAGCTGATTCCGGCCTTTTTACCCTACTCAATATTTTGCGTTTCGTTTCTTGATACTCACAACAGAGCTTCCTTTATTTTTTATTTCGTGAAATTACATCTAAAGCTAGTTGTATGTAGGATCAGAAGTGTATGAGATCAGTTATATATCATATCAGCTATAAATATAAAAGAGCAACTGCGTGTAAGATAAGTAATCCATAAAATAGGACATGTATGAGAGAAGCTTAAAATGCAGCTGTCATAGAATCAGCAATGCATTACATAAATTATGTACTAAATCACCTGTATAAAAGAGCCGTTTCATATGAAGTCTAGTTTTATATATGATTAGTGGTATATAAGAACAGCTATATAATAGATCATTATCTATAAATTGGCTTTATTTTAGATCAACCGCATCAACTGTAAGGCCAGCTGTGTATAAGATTACCTGTATATATTAAGTCAGTCAACAAGGCATAAAATTAGCATGATACGAGCAATAGATCAGCTATAAGTAAGCTCAACTATATACAAGGTCAGGTATATGTCAGATCAGCAATATATAAGATCAACTATATATGATCATACAAATATATGTGACTGGACTTTCACCAGGAAGTAGACTCACCCCAATGCATTGACGAAGAATTTTTCAGTGATGTATTCTTTACATGCGGAGTTTTCAAAAGCAAGATAAAATTTGTATTGTGTTTTTAACAATTGACCACAATCATCTGAAGATCTAGGGCATTTCAAACTTCCACATGCAGCGTCGATATCCACAGAAACATATTTATTCAATTCCGAGGCATAATTGTATCGTCCGCTTAATGCATGACAATTTGAAACAAACCATGCTACATAGAATTGGAATTTTTCATATGGTGTCACAATGGTTGAATCTCGCCGGTAGGTACCTGTCTAATTGACTAAGCGACGCAGTTCAGCTGGCACACCTGAATGGAAAGGCGATTCAAGTTGCCAGAATATCCAAACTGTTTTAGGATTGAGGCACTGGGCGTTCAGTGTATGTCCGGGAGTCCCCAACACTGCATCCGCTCTCTGAATGAGCTCTTTTTTCGACGAAGAACTGGCACTGATGACATCACATTTTACAGCAGAGGGTGAACAAAAGTTTTCAAAAAATTTCTTGCTCTCTCGTAAATGGTTGCTGGTAAAGACGAAAATTGTCTTCTTCGTTTTCTCTTTGTCTTTTTTATCAGAAAATATCATTTGTTGTTTTATTCTGTCTGCATTGAGGTATATTTGCTTTGTAATTTCTTCGAAATTTAATAGCTTAGTGACGTTATTTAATTTTAAACTGGGGCGTAATAAAATCTCAAAATAACTATATTTTAATGACACCTCTGGTTTTCGCGATGCATTTCTGGCTTCCCAGTTATCTGAGAACAGCTGCGCATTATTTGAAAATATATTGTTGGTTTTATCAGCTGATTTTGGGTCTGATGTTACAAAGTAATCTTCGAATATGTAATTCCGTCTATGTTTTTTGTATGTTGATTGATCAAAAGTGTGATATTTTCTATACTCCCTTCCCAAACTAATACATATCTACACGGTAAGTGTACTCAATACTATCTGAAGTCCATATCTCCGTAGCTTTCTTTGCATTTTACTTGATTATTTCAATTACGCATTCACTGTTGCAAGATACAAATTCCTGGCTAAATTAAGCATGTTACTTTTGCTGTAAGGGCCAAGTAATTTCCGTTAGGTTTCTTTACTTTTAATATAAATATTAAAACCGTGCACAGATGTTAGTGAAAGTTTTCGTCAGTCTCACGTCAGCGTATCCCTAAGATGTTGGTGGAAATGTGGTAAGAGACAATTTATATGCAATTAGAGAATATAAAATTGACTTATCCTTTCTTTTACAGGACTGCAGCTATAGGTTAGTACATGCTGTAATGAGAATGAAATGACCACTGTGGCGGTAAGATCATTTAAATTGATTCATTTAAGTAAAAGGCTGTGGCATTCGGATCTTCTTTTAAAAGTAATCAATATGCCGACATCAAAATCAGATCTAAAATTGAAGACTGCAAGAACGCAGACTATTGGGTGTACAGTATGTTGTCTAGATTTTGTATTAATCGACGATAGGGCATAGTTCTGTGCATATGCTATTGTCTAGATTTCGAAAAATAAAAAAATATAGAATGTTCTGCGCTAGATTTTCGAATAATTCAAGAAAGGGGACTGCTCTGTGAATAGTATAATGTCTATGTTATCGCAAAAATTGTTTTACATTTGGGGATTTGCCAAAATCCCCGAGTATATTGAATTTGTACCAAATATTTTGGCAGCAGTTATGACATGTCTTTTTCTTTTGGAGTTTGTCTGTGGAACTAGTCAGAGGCCGTCAGGGCCAGAAAGATAAAATTTTGATATTTTTGGGTATTTCTTAAAATTCGCTTAATTTTTCAATTAAAAAAAACGACAAAATTTTGCGAACCAGGCGGCAAGAAGTAGAGAGCAGAAATTTAAGTAGGCATGATATCAACCTCGGTGTATTGATCGCCCATCTCTGAATGAAAGCCATCACAGCATGCGTGTGCAAGTTTAAGTTGGATGCAGCCTTTGGGATTTTCTCATTTGGCTCACTGATAGAGGGTGATTAGACGCCGTGAAAGCCACATTTTTTAACCATAACCTTAGATAACAATCGACATCCTCGGCCATGGTCAATGTCAAAAACCGGAAATGGGCCACTATCTCGAAAACGGTTAGAGATTTTAAGCTTATTTTCGAGCGTTTGGGCCTAAAAGACGATATATAAATGGTACGTCAGTGACCTTGACCTCCTCGGCCATAGGCAAAGTAAAAAAACCGGAAACTGACCATTATATCGAAAACGGTTAGAGATAGAGCGAGCACAGATGGAGCTTGTTTCAAATCATGCCACAGTCATCAATGCCCAAATAACAATGCATTTCCCTTCAGAGCACTATGCTAGTTCAAAGAATGCAAGTGTTGGTTGATCTGTGTCGAAGTGGATTTGAACGAAAAATTAAAATAGATCTGTTTATTTTATAAGTTCATTAGGGCGATACTAAGCTTTATGCCTTTAATTAATATGGTTCTGTTTGGTACGAATTCCTTTGCGTTGTGTAGTCTGTCTAACCATTCATGAACTTTGCATAAATGCTATATTCCAACATACTTTAATTGATCGTAATAACTCATTGTGGAAGAACCAAGCACCGCAGTATCTGTGTAATCTAGTCAGTTTTAAAAAAACATGACAGAGTCACTAGGCCAACAGCAAACAAATTGCTAAGTCAAAAAACCGGTCAAATCTACTTATGGAAATAGAGCTTTCTCAAATGCTGGTCCAAAACTGTGGAATGTCCAGCCCCTAGAAATTCAGAATTGCCAGTCGATTCATTTATTTAACAAAAGTCTCAAAACATATCTTTTTAGACAAGCGTATGTGTGATGTATCTTTTAATTTCAAGTATTGTATTGTATCCAGTATTATATTGTAAAGCCCTTTGAGCTAATATTGATAGGGGGTTATAAAAATATTCTTTATTATTTTATTATTATTTATTTCACGCAAAGATTCTAATCTATTACGCTGAAAATACGGCATTGAATAGATGTTGAAACATGTTTCGAGTTTGTCAGGTGAATGATGAGACCGTTGTTATGAAGACTGGTTATACCCCCATCAATCTACGCCACTCTTGATTTCCTTTTAAATCAATTCATATAAGGACCTAACCTTTACTGTACACCCGAGAAACAACATCATAAACTAGATACTATCACAGTAAAACACCTGTGTGGGTTTCAGTAACGAGAAAGGTTCGTTTTGATGGCAAAATTCCCATTGCTGTAGATTATGGCCACTTAGGAAAACATTGAGATCGCTGAAACTAAGAGATCACGAAAGAAATTAATTCTACTCAGTGAAATTAATAAAAATTTAGTGAAATTTATTGTCCACTCAGTGGACCTTAATTTCGAAATAATGGAGCTCATAGTATTCATTTAATAAGTCAATTGGAGCGAACGTCATTTCCGTTTATACCACCCTAAATAGGATTCGAACCCAGGATCGTATGATTCAGAACAATGCTCTAACAAACGCAGCTCATTGCTATCTTGGTTTCAATTAATTTTAGTTAATTCTAAAAGGCAGGCAGTTTTAGGAATATAAAAAACAACAATTAAGGTAGAAATGAGTTAGCACTGACATATTTCAATGCTTAAAACCTGGGGTTGTGGTCTGGAGATTGTCAGCATGTAGAGATCCAGGGCAGGGTTCACTCGTTCAAGGTGGATGGAGCAGAGATCTAGTGGTGCAGAGATGGGACGCTTAGCAGAGATACAGGGGACGGGGTGCAGAGATGTACTGACGATTGTACAGAGATCCAGTGGTGGGATTCAGAGGTTTGGATATGGGGGTGCAGAGATCAAAGGGAGTAAAGGAGCCGTATGGTGGGGTTGCATTGATCAAGTAAGAGGGGTGCAGAGGTCCTGGGACAGTGGTGCGGATGCCATTTGGTAGGGTGCAGATATTTAGGGTGTAGATACCAGAAATGTAGTGTGGATTTCAGAGATAAGGACAGGGTACACAGATCCAGAGATCGAGGTGGAGAGATAAGATTGTGGGGTGCAGAGATCATAAAGGAATTCAAAGATTCAAGCTGCAGGGTTTCAGGCATCCAGGGGCGCAGTTGGAGAAATGCAGCGAAGAGATGGAGATATGATGAGGGAGATCTGTGATCCATATTGTGGGGTTGCATTCATCCAGACACAGGCGTGCACATATCTAAAGGTGCTGAGGGTAGAAATCCAGGGTGAAGAAATCCTAAGGCGCATCGCCGCAAAACAGAGATTCTCTAAACTACTTCGAAAATAAAATGCGGTCAAACGCGAGAAGTGTGAGGTGTGATTTTTTAAGACAACGATTTTATAATTTAAATTTGCATATATATTTTTAAGCGATTTGTCTGTTTTCATTCTATGACCGTAGCCATACTTGAATACTAGCGTGACCTGTTCTAATAAATATTTATTAGGGGGCTTGGCTTCCAAATTTTCACTCCGCTAACGGTTAAAATGTTCAGCGCGGACACGTTTGTCTATAAAGGGAGTATTTTTTCAAGCTTAACAGTCCGAACTTAGATTGGAGTTCATGGCTAAAATTGGTAACCAGTTGCAGGCGATTGCACAGCAACACCCCCTCCCCACTTCTACAATCCCTAAATGCTGGTTAGGTGCATTGCGCCAGTATCTGACTAGAGGACAACCTATCCATTTCAGAGTTTTATTTATTTATTTATTATCTATTTTTTTTTGGTGTTACTGAAATTTGATGGTGTTTGACAACTTGTTGCCTGCTCCCAACCCACTCCCGAAAAAAGAATGCAATCGGAGATGGTCGTAGGGTAGAGATGTGAGTTGATTAAAAGCATCCATCGGCATCGGGTGCGTTTGAACAAATCCACGACTTGAGAGCAGAAATCCTCGCGTATATAGATGGCACTAAGGTGTAACATCCGTCACTGCCCCATGACGTTACACCACGCAGCTGGGCGTTAGCTCCTCCATGATTACATACCAGTGGCCCTCCTTCGTCATACTGAAACAAGGCAAATTCTTAAAATAACTACAACTTTCTTTTAGAGGAAGTAAAGTATAAAACCTTTCACCAGTCTATATCGCTGGTAGTACGATCCTGAAAGGAGAGTGTGAACAGCGCAAGGCTAAGGGCGGGTTTTCAGATCAGTCCAAACAAGAGTGCGGTTATATTTTATTTTTTACGATTTTTGGTTCTAGTATCTACTCTTATCAATTGCATATTTGGCACTACTCCGAGATGTGTTTTTGTCACATGGTTGCGTTGTTATGGCGACGTCAAGTACACACTTTCAGTAAGGTGTGACAGTGTGAGTGATGTTTCCGCTACTGAAAGAGCAATGAGAGCAGCTGTGTGTACCCATCGAGTGTATCTAACAGCCAGAATAGTGCTATTCCCTTAATGCGCCCTGGCAAGCATGAATTAGAGTATGTATAAACTGTGATCTGATTTATTTATTAGTTCCTGTTGCAGACTTTGATGTCAAAAAGTAAATTTTCTAAATTTAAGAATTAAGAAACACGACATCGCACTTACGTCACACGTGCCTTTGGTCTGTAAGGGGCTCGTACTACAGATGTGAATATCGCGGTCGAAGTCACTTCCCCAGATAGCCGAGCAGTCATTGTTGGGCATGATCTGTACACTGGCGTCGTACAGCTGGTCTTCAATGTCCGCTCCACCGTCTGCATAATACCAATGCATATTAGCTTATCCCCTCTTGTGGAGGGTGGACGAGTAAGCCTGTTAAAAACGAGAGTTTTAAAATTACTTTGCATTGGTAGGAAAAAAAGAACTCCAATCAGCCCTTTTGGGAAATATATTATTTACAAAAAAAGGCTCAAAATTTCGTGATTTTTGGGTGGGGCTAGATGAAAATCATTGTGGATATGAACTTTGTATTAGCCTAGTACAGCTGGTCTGCCATGTCCGCCCAAAGATCACCACACACGAATGCATATTAGCGTATCCAATAGGGGTAGTGACCTAACATATCCGTAACGGTACTTTTAAAAATTAAGTATGAATAGGCAATTGATATGAAGATTTTGTAACTTGCTTATTTCGTTAGTGGATATCCATTGAATAGAATTTTTACTCTTGAAAACACCCGGATCTGCGTTTAAAACAGTGACGGATCAACAGCTGTGGAAAACGAATGAGAGGAAAAGGAAAAGGAATGTTGGCTGCATGTCGTCGTTATAGCTTTCTGCTTACAAATTATATGTTAAAATAAAAGTAATCATAAGAGAAAAATCTTGCACACTGCCAAGCGTATCCACCCAAAGAACTCGACTCACTCATTTCTCCTCCCTCGCCCTCTCCTCCCCACCCACTTCTCCCCTAATCCTTCCCTCCCGTAGCTGCTGTAACCATCACATTGAGGAGTGGAACAGAACGTACTTGTGGTGACTCCCCATCCTGAGATCATACAATTTCGCTCGCTCTGGGTGACGTCAAGGCTGATGCCACTTCCTGAAATGGTCGCGATTGGGTAGAGTAAGCACACGTCGTATTGGTACTTCTCACCACTGCCGTAATTGAAGTCCGGATGCTGTTTTGTGTCAAAACAAATATAAATAAATCGGTACAAATGACAACCATATAAAAAAGGCAAAAAAGAATTACCACTTTGAAAATTAACTCCTATTGAAGTCAACCTGTACTTATTGACAACAAAATGTCACATTCCTAACTTTATAGATCAAATACCTATATTTTAAACTAATATGTTAGCAAGCTAAGTAATATCTTATCAATAAAATACACAGTAGGGCAGTAAATACACATTTTATGCACTTTTTAGACCTGTGTTTATTGTAACAATTAACTGTTTGTGGAATTCTCTGGACGCAAAGCTTAAGACTGCAGCATAATCGAAACACCATGTAGATATCTTTACGAGTTGCATAAATGTTGAATTAGTCAACATTTTCTTTGTGGTCAAAAATGCTTCATGATTACTGAAATTAAATCAATATCTGCCAGTTGTAATTTTGCCTCTCTCTCTCTCACTCAATCACTCACTAACTCACTCACTCACTCACTCACTATCTCTCTCTCAATCTTTCACCCTCTCTACCTCTCTTTTTGTCATTTTCTAATCATAAAGCAGACAATTTTGTTTAATCATCTGCGTATTTTCTTCTGGTGGGAGGAGTGATAAGTCTACCATGTGTTATGCTGAACTTAACCCTCCTCCGCACCCTAGGAGGAGCGGGTATATATCCATGAGTAACTTTCACCAAAGCTGCGTAGGGCGAGATAGCCTTGTACACGAATACCCCACCCAAAAAATAATAAAATATATAAATAAATGAACATAACCAGAGTCTCAGAATTCTATTTCTAAATGTAAATACATTTAGTGTATGGACACTTCCCTGCATTCAAAACTCATGTGACTTATTCACTGCCAATCAAATCATTTGAGGTAGCCAATAAATACACGTCTCTGGAAGTCATATCCAAGTGCACATATTTTGTCTGTAAATTCAGTTGATAATATATCATTAACCTCCAGCACAGATTAAATTAATTACACCCACACCTACTCTTAGGCAATTTTTAAAGTTTTTATTTTACATAGAAATGTACAAATTCAACAATTTAATGCGAAAAATAAAATTTAGTGGTCAATAAATACAGGCTGACATCTATTACGTTGGATCTATCTACTATTTTCGATCTTTATTATTTTAAACTTTTAATATATTCTGAATAGTGAGATGCAACTCTGCATATTATTTCACATTGTCACAAAAATATTCTTGGAGAATTAAAGAAGGCTTAAAACAGGAACACATCTTATATTGGATTCATAAAACCACACCCGCGTTTAAATTTAAACAACACTCTTGGCACTCCTTCTTCAAGCTCTATCTGCTTTTGCTACAGGCTGTGGTAGAATGGGTGTTAAATTAAGTCGGGTTTTTATTTAATCATATTTCCTGAATAGCAGTATGCAGAGGGTAGGGACAAGGGGGGAGAGTTATTCCAATCAGTCTTGCTTTGTCATTTAAATTAATTTACTGGAAGTATCATGTCTAGATCACAAACATTGCCACCCTCGTACCAAAGTGGGATGTTGGGAAAGGGTCAGTCTGGTTTTATCCTTTCCAGTTACTTACGGGAAGTATCCTATCTACAGGATAGAGGTCGCCACCATCATACCATATTAAGCTGTTAAATCGCATCTGGAACCGGTAGCTGTAAAATATCAGATATGAATGGTCCGTGGCTAAGCATATAAAGTGGTTCAATTAAGGTACGTGCAAAGCAAAGATAACCATTGGACTGCATGGCATGTTTTAATGAAATTCATTTTATGAATTTACCAAAGCTATGCTGCTTAAATTTAAAACAATTTATTTTGTGCTATTTATATATAAATATTTAATTAGTTTTTATCAGTCATAAGGTGGTATTTTTATTGAGAACTTAGTGACTAGGTGGGGGAGGGAAGGGCGTTTCCCCTTTGTATGACAACAATACAGATCTTGGATTTGTCAACTTTCAAAGTGTGGTAGTAAAAAGTGATTCAAGACGTGGGAAGGGGTTTACGCGAAAGATGAGGTGAGGAGTGGTGAAATTGTTTCATCCTAATAGTCCCGAATTTCGAAGATTGTCTTCATGACTGATAATTATAATGATAACAATTTAAAAGAGGAGTTTATAAAAGCAGAAGAGGACATACGGATCTTCGTCGCGCCCATCCGTACAGTGGGCTGCTGTGAGTACATACAGTGGTGTCAGTAGTATACAGCCACACACGTGACCACCTTGGTACTGCAGTGATCCCTAAAATTTTAACCCAGCTTCTGTTAGATGCAAAGAAATAAAACGCAGCTTTTTCACTCACTAGGCGAGTTTCGCGACTGTCACAAATATCATCTTGATAAGTCACCGTGATGCTTGCCAAAGTAATCATCCTCGTCATCCTCATCATCTCGATCACATCATCACCCCACCGTCATTCCCCTAAACATGTCGCATTTTTCCCTATCATTTCACCATCGTGATTACCCGTAACATATCCATCATCATTATCTCTCCAGTCATTTCGTCAGCCATCACCTCGAATTTTTCAACAACTCACCAAACCCATCGCCCTGCCCCCATCATCGTCTCGTATCCCATTTCAAATTTGTCCCTGACCACTGTTAGTACGGTCATCTTCGTCATTCCTTTTCCCTCTCATAAAAATCGCCATGCCCCTACCAGCACCATCAACCTTGTTACCCCTCATGTCATCAACTGGTTACGATATTACCTCCGCAGTCCTGCCAGCCCGCTGCTTCATGAGACCCTCCACCACCTTGTGTCACTCACTGGCCCGGATGTTTACTTGGATCACTCATAACATATCCCTGTCACTCCCCCATCCCAGCCTCGTCACTCTTTTGTGTCACACACTTACCACGGATATTTACTTGAATCACTCACATCGTAACCCCGTCACACTTTTGTTCTGCTCACTTGCAGGATATTTACTTTGACCACCTACAACACAATCATGTCAACCCTCTTCGCCACCCGTATTATCCACTTATGTCATTCACTTGCCAAAGATATTTACTTGGGTCACTCGCAACATCACGCGGTCAACTTCGACAAACCCCTTCACCCTTTGTGTCACTTGGACATATATATACTTGGGTCACGTACGACATCAGCAAGCTCCAAGCCTCGCCCACGCCATTCCCTGTATTCCCTTTGTGTCACTCACCTGCCACGGATGTTTACTTTCATCAGTCACAACATCACCACCGATAATTAGTGATGTGGGCACGGCAAGTACCTGGGGTAACAGCATCAACCACACATACATCGCTCCCTTGTTTCTTTCAAAACTTATTTTTTTTGAGTGCTTACAACAAAATCGTTTGTAAACAGATTATACACAGAAATTTGTTTCTGTTTTTAGTCTATATACAGACCGGTATTTGGTTTATGTTTGGTTATGTATAAGATGACAGAGAAATGATACCACAGTCTGGTCATGCACGCGGTTTATCGGGAAGCCTAACTACACAGATAACTTTATTTAAACACCCAGTGGGAAACTTGTTAAAATAAAGCATGCACTAGTAAATCAAACATCAATACGGGCATCATTTTGTCTTGTTAATATAATCACTGTGTGTGCTCAAAGAAGAACGGGTGAAATGTGTACACGGATTGCATTGATGTGTCAAGTGTGTGTACACAGAGAACCTAGATGTGCTCAATGTGTTTGTACAAAGAGTGTTGACATATTTTTATGTACGTATGTATCTTCCTGTGTATGTATCATTGGGTGTATAGATATAAGGGTACTGTAATGTGTTACTCCGTGTTTTAGTTTAGGAATACACCCCATGGGGGCACTCGTGTACCAACTGACATCTAAATGCAGAGTGCTATGTTTGAAATAATAGTACAATCTGAAAGATCCTTCAAAGAGAGGACGTTGATCTTGATTTATTCACCGATGGCGCGATATATGTGTTGATCTTTAGTCCTCAATAAGCCTGTACACTGAGCTCGGAGAGGACTGGGGAGGTGTTGCTTCACTTGGTATCATATGCATTACTATGAAATTTTAGCAACCCAGAGAAAGGGGTCAGGTGCCAGTTTCATCTAAAAATGTTAATTTTCACTTAAGCTCCAGGTTTTCCACATAAAAGAACTTAGCACTCATCGGTTAGCATAAACTCAAAGTAGTCATATACGTGCAAGGCAACCATTGTGCACTCGAGCACTCACCATAGCCAGACAGTGAGCGTTGAATTATCGTCAGTGTTTATTAACATTTTCACTTCAGTATTCAGGCACAAAAAGGGTTGATTTTGTCAGTTTCTTTTACACAAAATATTGGGAAATTACATTATTAAAACTAAAAATGTTTCTGACAACATAAGTATCTGAGAGGAGAGATTAATATTATATAAATAATCATACATTTCTAAGGGAGGGAGTGGTGAATATGACGATTGTGATGTGCGGTCGCGTCAATCACAATCACAGTTTTTTTTAAACAGCAAAGCATTTGATTCTTTTGTTCGAAATAGATAGATAACTACGCCGACAAGCAGATGGTTGCAAAGCCTGGTGTCTTATCGTATGACTTTCTCATATCTTAGAGTCTCTCATGGGGTGATAAACAGGAGAAAAGGAGAAAAATATAGTCAGAGAGAGAGAGAGAGAGAGATAGATAGATAGAGACAGATAGAAACACAGATGGACATACACAGAGAGAGACGAGAAAAAGAGAAAGCGAGACATGTAGAGACAACTGGATAGTTACAGAGAAAATGGGAGAGAGATGGCAGAGAAAAGAGGAGAGGGGAAAGATAGATACATTTTAAAAGCAAAAGGCACGCGATGTTATGGTACCCAGAATAAACAGATTAACCTTTATACTGGTTGTCCCTCTATCCCCAACGTTTGAACCATTAATATCGTACATGTGATGTGGGATTATTACTGTTCTCTTTAAAGAAAACTATAATGCTGTTGTCTTCCTACAGGCGTCCAAAATTTAGCGGTATTTTGTAACGCAAGAGAACAGAAATTAGTGACGTTACAGTCAAAACACAAGCTATCAAATCTAGTCTTATTCGCTGTGTAAACTTCATTGCCTTTAGTTCATAGCCAAGAAACACATAGTTTTATCTTGTTTTTTTCATAATAATAATACTAATAATACTATTAATAATACCAATAATAGTACTAATAATAGTACTAATAATAATAATACTAACAATAATGCTAATAATAATACTAATAATAACACTAATAATAATACTAATAATACTAATAATAATAATACCAATAATAATACTAATTATAGTACTAATAATAATAATGCTAATAATAATTCTAATAAGAATACTAATAATATTAATATTAATAATTATACTACTACCACTGCTACTACTACTACTACTACTAATAATAATAACAATAATAACGTGAGTATTATGTTTAATAACATGCGCGCTGGGACAACACAGGCAGTGGTTAGGGATTAACATCATATAAACCATTTATTCACTCACTGTGAGGGAACATGAGTTATATTTTTTTCGACCAATAAGAAAATGTTTATCTTTAAGCCAACATTTATGTAACTGGTCAATAATATTTAATGTTCTTTGCAACATAAGTTATAATTCTCGTTGTGAGTATCAATAATTGCTGTATTCTATCCACGTTTGCTTTCTGGTAAGCCGCTTCGGTTTCAATTTATATTTGTTGGCATATTAAAGATACGGGAATGGCACATTTTCCGTTTCACACTGTGAAAAAATACAGGAAACATTTTGGTTCAGCATTATATTTATTGACATTGGGTAATTTTGTGGCATGACGCGGTCCACGCGGAGTGCAAATTTAGTTTAAAAGGAGGGGTGATTTTGATTCAGTAATCTGCGTTTAAATTAATAAACAGAGCAAGGATACAGAGCTGCGACTCAGGCCCTTGCATTAAGTTTATACATTTTCTGACGAATCATTAAAACATCGTAAAAATGTTATTTATTGTGGTTTTAATTTTTAACAATGAAACAGAATAATGTGTTCAATCTGTATTCTTTATCTGTATTCGATGAAGTGACTAATTTGTCTCGAGCACAGCAACACGATGGTTTCTTTTTATTTGTTAAAAACAGCTCGACTACTTGCATTAGACTCTATCTATGTAGCAGAGCGATAAAGAGACAGTGAGAGACAAACACATAAAGAGATAGGAAGAGAGAGAGATAGAGAGAGAGAGAGAGAGAGAGAGAGAGAAAGAAAGAGAGAGAGAGAGAGAGAGAGAGAGAGAGGGAGAGAGAGAGAGAGAGAGAGAGAGAGAGAGAGAGAGAGAGAGAGAGAGAGAGAGAGAGAGAGAGAGAGAGAGAGAGAGAGAGAGAGAGCGAGAAATCAGGTGTCCAACAAGCCTTTTCTAAATATGCGTTCAAAGTAAGGAAAATATATAATTTCACTGCTACCAAATGTTTACAAAGGTCGGCCATTTCAAAAAATAATTGCGGATTTTTTGCAATATATGCACACCGGTAACCATATATGTTGCGAACAATTTTACAGTGTTTGATGTGTCTAATTTTATCTGTTTAGAGACAAAAAGAAGGAATATTTAACGCTTATCCCAGATAATGTGCACTTATTGTATATATATATATATATCTAAAACCAGTCACAGGGAGACCGTGCCTTATATATAGCACTTAGGGCGACCATTTGTATATTTTTTACCTTTGAATTTAGAAAGTTGAAAATTACCAAAAAATGTTCCTATACGTTGCAGATAATGGCTGTGATTTTTCTTCTTGTCATATTAAGTAGCAAAACATAAATAAAAAAGTTGGTCTAAGTATTTTTTTATATTTTCCTTGGCATTTAAGGCGACCTCGCTAAAACCACGGAATTTCCCGGGTCTCCGTAAGTGTGTGGTTTAATGCTTTGTATATTTGGTCTCCCAAAGTAGCATATTTTGCCACTAGTTTGGTGTTTTTTAAAGATTTATTTTAAACCTATGTTTATTGTTATTATTATTTGTTATGTATATACATTGTTTAGAATATGCGCACGATGCTTCATGTTTATAGGTTAAAATATTGTTACGCGACATTTAAACTCTGCAACATTACTTAGGAAAACAAAGAATTGCAGTATTAATAAATGATAAAGAAAATATCTCTTCAAGTTGGACATATGGTCGCCTTAAGTCGGTTTATACACCTAGAAATATACAACCAGCAATAAAGAGACCATATATTTTTCATGAATATGTGCAAGATTTCTATACTATTAAGACAAAATAGTGCTAAATGTTATTTTAAATTCCTTAAAATTATTTTGGTAGGCAAAAAAGGGTAATGAATATAAAAAAGTGCCCTTTGAAGTGTTTTTCTATAAGTGTGAAGCATAGTCCCCTTAAGTCGGTTTACACACTATATATATATATAAAGAAGGGATAGGTTTTTTCAGTCCGTGATTTGCGCGATGCATATCTCTTAAACTGCATTTTGTTTATCATGTGATTCACCTTCAGCTTGTGGCATATCAGAAGCATGTAAATTTCACAGGTCTTTCAACTTCATTATCATTCGGTTTCCAGACCCCCCTTTTATTTGCAGATCCCTGTTCTGCATTTTCAATTCATGTGTTGTCCTGAGAGATCAATGAGGTAATAAACTGTTTCACCACATTTGGCCTTTGAGCAACTAGAATATGTTATTCTTCTATATAGTCTACTTTTGATCTTGTCACAATGTTTGAAGCAAATTGCAAAAAAAAAAAAAAAAAATTATTTTCAGTCAGCATTACTCTCCAGTTTATGAAATATGGAACTGTAACTTGAACTCGCATAGTGCTGGGATCTTGTCCAGGGGGAGGGGGAGGGGGACTATTTGCTTCTGACAGAAAATCTCGTACATTTTCAGGAATTCCTGCGTTTCAGTAGTAATAGTGGTAATAATAATAATAATAATAATAATAATAATAATAATAATAATAATAATAATAATAATAATAATAATAATAATAATAATAATAATAATAATAATAATAATAATAATAATAATTTTTTGAAAATATCATGGGATGATGGGGGTTTTAATATTAGTAACTGATTAAAAATTGATTATGAAGTTTCCTTATATAAAAACATATTCACAGCATAATTGTAGATAGCTGCCTACACCGGACAACGCGGGGGGGGGGGGACTGGTGGATTTTGTTCGGTATATACAGGTGTCCGGTATTTCAGGGGTCATATAAAATAATGGGGGAAAAACGGGACTGAAAATTCTTGTCCGGTATTGGCAGTTGTCCGGTATATCAGGGTTTGTCCAGAATGAGGTTTTACTGTGTATCAAAATTCAAATTTATGTAGTTTATAACATGGTAGATGATTAATTTTGGAAATAGCTGTCTGTGAAATGCTTGTTACAGCGGATTGAAAGCCTGCCTCTGCGCATATTTTAGTTTTTATGATGATCTTGTGAGGTGCTCTAGCTCATGCCATTCAAGCCGTTACCAACGTGTTGCCACTGACAGTTTTCCTCCTTAACTGCATGCAATTGGTACGGGGTTCGTAGTTGTATTCTTGGGTATACAGAGTACATGGGAGCGTGGCTTGTTATCCTTCTGTGGCTGGTATTGTATTGTATTGTATTGTATTGTATCACCCCTTTGCAGACCATAACAATCTTTTATAAGTGATGAACCTAAGCTGAGTTCCAGATTGAGCTATGGTTAACGAGGTTTCAACTGCAATGAATGCTGTTAGATATTGTTAAATTCAATAGACGTCTCCGGGAATGAAATTTTAAAGATAAATATGGAAAATAAGGTACGATAGAAATAAAAATAAGTTTCTCTGTAAGTGTCTGTATTGATGTCATTTGTGCTATGACGCAAAACTCAATTGATTTATTGATTTTAGAAGAATTAGCGATCTTAAAAATTAAAAGAATAAGCAGTAAATTGAATTTCTAACATTTTTGTAAGAAATTATTGTCCTTTATATATTTTATAGAGTGATTTGTATAACAGTAACGACCTAAGTTTCAAACACTTTTGTCAATGATAGTGAACATACTTATAATGTTACTACATGTGCGCAGATAAGAATATGCAATGTCTTATCTTTTTCAATCATTTCTCAGTTCCCTCTGAATTGTTAATCAGTGGCTTGGAGAGATTTGTAATGACTTGTGTTATAATCGCACAGCTCTGTTGCCCCCTTGCGGGTAGTGTCGAAACATGAGACTGCTGGTGAGTTCCAATCGTTGACCATGAGGGATCCAGCGGATTGCTGATGTGAGCCATAGTGTCCAAGTTAGTTTGTGGATGGCATTCAAATGATCCGTCTTGATTTGCGCGGTGGTAATTCATTGTTTGTTTTCTGAAATGAAAATTATTCTTTATTTTCCTTGCTGATTTGATACTGTTCTGTGTAAGGATTTTAAATGATCTTTTTATTCAAGGATGACTGAAAAATACAATTATATTTTCCCATTTACTTATTTGGAATTTACTCTGTCTTTACTGTTTTAATATACTTTTATAAATGATTGATGAAAGACACAATGGGTTTTAATTTTGAATTCCTTGTCACTACATTCGCCTAGCTAAGGCACTAGGAAAAATCGGCACCCTGCTGGCTTCCAAACGGTAATTGGATTACACGACAAACGCTCTATAGAAATGAGAGAACCGTCACTCCCAAGATTTTTCATCCCGGCAATGGGCTTATCAGATCGAAGGCTAGTCCAGTGATATCCATGATGTTTTCTTCAGACACTCACACTATCTCACATTTTCTGATGCTCAAAGATAAAATTCTTTTACAAGCTTGCCATAATTTAATGTTGAAATTGTCGGAACATCTTCGCTGTGTTATGGTGGCATAATAATACTTCTACCTTTTCAGTACCAAAACGCCAATCAAGAAAACAATAGAGCTAAGAAGCAAAACCAGGCTGCAGATACCAAACACAATCACATCTCAAAGAAAAGGAGAAATGTTCTATTTCATGTTTAGCTTTCTTTATTAAAACTAACGTACATAAAAGTGTTAAATGTTTCTGAAACAAGCAAAATGAAAATGTGTTCTGTTTATGTAAGTATTTAAACATTATATTTTACAATAACATTAAGCCGCAAATTGCCAATTTAAATGATATATTTAATAATTTGTTATTTAATAATTGTAATTTAATCAGTAGTATAATCAATTCAAAGTCAAAATACATGGAATGGTTTTGCATTTAATAGAGGGCACAAGAAAAAGAATAGATGCTATGTGTTCCAATATAAAAGTGAAACTAAGCTCGAAATACAAACACATATTTCAGAGAAATAAATTTTGTAAAAAGGAATACATGTGACATACTCGGTGAGATATCAAATCCAGCGTTATCTTTCTTCTGCGTTTCTTTCTTGCTATTTATATCTTCTAAAAGATGAACAAAAGTAATTTTGTATTGATATAACACAGACACGTTTCATTATGGATAATAACAGTGTATACATAAACTTACTACTATATTGAAAATACCCAATATCTAAAAGTTAATGAAGCTTTTTGTGAAAATGTTTATAAAAATTTCTTACTATACAAACACTTGCGTGTCAGACCTGTTCCACAGTAGCCAATAGCACCAACCCAGTGGTTGTCTTCACATGTTAATGTCCACAACTTTCCTCCAGAATGGCAGCCAATTTCTATGATATTACCCACACGTGTCATCCACGCCCCATTTGGTGGAGACATATCAAGGCATCCTAAAACTATCAATGCATATTCTTATATGCCAGGTATTTTTTGTTTCTATTTTCTAAGATACGAAAATCGTTAGAGCTACCAATGTTTAGAGATATAAGTTTTTTTGGAATACTTTTTGAAATGTTTAGAGCTTTTTCCTTCAGGTACCGATGTGGTTACGTACATAGATATACCACAAGCCTAGCACCAGTCCAACACGGTATTAAGACTACACTTGGATTAATAACACAATCGGTGGCCCGTTCCCCATTTATTGCCATTACGGAACACCCTGTGGACAAAGCCATCCCAATGGTAAGACTGTTTGGCAGTTTCCACGGTGATCTTATTTCCAGTGTTGTAGTATTCAAAAATATAATAATGCATACTTATACCTGTAACATCCAAGGCAAAGTGATAGGCATTCGAATAGAATGTGATTTCAACTTCATTACCAGATGATAGCAATAAATGTTGGTGTCGAGCTGCAAATCCAAATGCTTCTTCGTTACCAGCCAGTTTGTCAACAATTTTTCCGTACATTTTATTTGACTGTAGATTTGGGTTGCTATGTTGGAAGTCAAGTAAGCTAATATTCAGACGTTGGCCGATGCTAGTTGACAGATCCCATGGTCTATCAATATGCACACATCTTGCGTCAATTAAATTGTCACTCACAATTAATTGTTTTGCAGAAGATACTGCAATTCCAGTTCCGCTATTACAAACATCCTCATCAACCGAATATGCTGAAATAGGTGGATAATAATAACAAGTAACTATAAAAATTATGAAATAAAAAATAGATAAAAAACTCTTCTGTTAAAAATTCTGGGAAGCCTTTCCTTAAGTGTTTAGTTCTTTAAAAGCTACTAGACATAGTCTCCTTAATATTATTGTTTAGAGATTGGGCAGACTTATTATTTAATGCATATTTATTATTAACAGGTGGGAATTTTGAAATACCTTTGACGCATTCATAGTCAGCTTCCAGATATTGCAGTAATCCTTTCATGCAGGAACTCCAAGTATGCATTGCTTTGTCACCAACCTGTACACTACAGCTCTGTTTACCAGAACAATGCTCGTCAAATAAGTGAATTACATCTCCGCCACACCCAATATAACCGAGATCTACCTCTATGCACCGGCCTACGCGCATGCGTCCAAAGCGGGCCTTTGTCATTACAATCACTTCACCTGCCGTGCAGCTGGCCTCAAACATCTCTATATTGCAATATTCTGTAAATCCATTAATTGCAAAGAAATAAGAGTTGATTTCCATTTCAGGCAATTTACTGGCAACTAACTGTGATACAAAAATAATTTAGCCCAGTCAGTATGTTATTATCGGAAACATATAATTCGCATTCGATAAATTTCCAGGAGAGAAACAGCAAAGATCAAAAATAATTTAATAAAGACAATCACAATATGACGCCTTTTAGATAGAAATATCTATATCAACATGACATAATTCGACTTTAAGAGATGAAGGCTTTAATTTAATGTATATTCAAGGTTGATGCAGGCACAGTACGCATGGAAAGTTTCCATCAGAGCCATAGGATTTTATCTATGGCTTCATTAAGATTCCTTTAAACATCCACTTACCATTTACATTATCGGCGTTGGTATGATTTATCTTTATGTATGAGAAAAATGCGATAACTATCCAAAATAGAGATTTCATTTTCCAATATTATTTGATATTTTCAATATTGTCTCTTTGCGTGTTTGTAAGAAACAATTTCCTCATTCTATTTGGTACTGTACAGTATTTCTCTACTTGTCAGTACATCAGACTGTGTAAATGGAGAGGTTAAAACAATGTTTGCTGAACAGCAACATCACACAGCGCATGAAGAAACCTCTTTCTGCGAGTCGGCACGTTAAAATCCTGTAAAATTAGCGATTTCTTTACCTCTCTATTCTAGCCAACACTATGAAAATAATGTGCTTTATCAGTATATCAATACCTTTAACGCCATCTATGATATCCTTTGATTCATACGGAATTTCGCTGAATGCATTCACTGTGCTAGAACATTTGCTACCAGTGCATATAAAGTCCTTTTAAAGAATTCAGTCGCATTTGTTATTTCATATAGTTCAGTGGCCGTTTACATTAATGTTTTTATGTTGAATGGTGGAACTCAGAATGATTATATTAAAGGTAAACATTAGTTTTTTCATTTTTCAACAATTATTAAATATACTGATAATTTAACAATATCATATTCTTTAACAAGGTAAACTGGGTGCTTTCAACATCAGTAATTTAAAAATTAGTAATCAGTAATTAAAAATTGACCATAAAGTATCGATGTACAAAAGTATATTCAAGGCTCATATAATATTAATTGGATAGCATATATAATTTGATGATATGCCAATCCGTTTACCTGATTAAACTAAGTAACTAAATTCAGTCACTTGTGTCAATATTTTAAAATAGTTTAAGTGTTCAAAGCATTCTCTTATGTAATACAAAAAGAAAAGAGATAACAAAATTCAAGTAATGTATGAGAAAAGTACAGCTTTAATTTCCAACATTTTTTCTTGAATTTCTGATATTAACAACCCAATGTTTTGCATCAGCGATACAAACAATTAAATATGATTAAAGAGTTGATGATGAGCAAGCCTATGAATAATATTGTTGAAATGACCTTTGTCATTTGTTAAATGAACGGAACTTTGTTAACGCTAAGCGGCTGAGAGCAGGGGTTGTTTTATGACATATAAATATATATTGAGTTTATTTCATGGTTCATGACTATTTTGGAAAGAGCTTGTTTTTGAACACTTTTTCATTTTGACCTACTCAAAATTAAACGTCTTATTGGAATCTTTCCCTAAATCAGGTTGTGGAAATTCCTTTATACAGTCCAGCCGAACACAGCACATGAGAGATTCTAAAGCGGTTTTACACTAGTTTTTAGTTTTTAGGCTTTAGTTACCCGCTGGAACACGTCTTGACATAACGAAAGGCGTAGAAGAATTTAAACAATCTTCTACGCTTTAAGAAAAACAAGTTGATGGTGTCTCTTCATGCAGCATGCAGGTATCTCTTCATACAGCATGCAGCATGCAGATGTCACTCACTGCAGCACGCAGGCCTCTCTTCATACAATCTGCAGGTCTCTTTCCAGGCTGCCTGAAGGTCTCTCTCCCGGCAGCATGCAGGTCATTCTTCATACAGTATGCGGGTCTCTCTTCATACAGCATGAAGGTCTCTCTCCGCAACATACAAGACTCACTGTATACAACATGCAAAACTCTCTTCATACAGCATGCAGATACGTCTCCTGCAGCATACAGGTCTCTCCTCATGCCACATGCAGATTTCTTTCCATGCAGGATAGAGGTCTTTTTCCACTCAGCATGCTGGTCTCTCTCATTGCAGCATGCTCACCTCTGTCCACCCAGGATGCAGGTCTGTCTTCATACAGTATGCAGGTCTCTGCATGCAGCATACAGGTCTCTATCCATGCAGCATGCAGCTCTCTCTCTCCATGCAGAATGTAGATCTCTCTCCGTGCAGCATGCAGGTCTTTCTATGTACAGCATATAGGATTCTACCTATGCAGCATGCATGTATCTCTTCGCACAGAGGGCCATTGCCCTGTTCTTTATTCCTGTGGTATTGAAAGGCCTTGAGTAGCTTGATGAAGATTTGAATATCTTAAGACATCTTGGCAACAAACGACATTAGTGAGATATGGCAAGGCGTAGTTTACGATTTCTCCTCTCTTTTCTGTTCCATACCTTTTCCTTTTACAAATCTTGGTGGCTTTCTAAAATTAGAGATTATTTTTTTTAAATTGCCCGGTCTGTTTATGACTCGTTTGTTTCCATTTCTTTGAATACTTTCAAATCATTGACTTCTTTAAAAACTACATTGACTGACTGACCACGGTTCCTTTTCTAGTCTTAAGTGTTTTGAAAGGAAAAAGTTTCTAACATGTAAGACGAACGGAGAGAAAGAATACTCGAAAACACTGGCTAGAAATTAGAAACTATAGAGCCGGAGCGTAAAAGTGACTTTAACTTTGGAACTGTTGTGTAAGAAGCTCTCCTTTGTGCACTTGATAGTGGTGCCTAATGGCATAGGTGAGAGAGCAAGGTTTGCCTAGGTAAGGGAGAGAATGAAACTTTAGAAAGAAGATAGTTAAGAGGGTGGAGCGAACATATTTAACCAAAAGTGTGCCGGTGATTAACGAAGTACTGTTGAATTCAGTACACCTAACCTTGAGTGGCATTTTAGTAAAATGAACAGCAAACATAATATAACGTCTTGTAAGACAGCGTAAACTTTTTTATTTTCTTAGATTGCTCATCACATTGAAACAGCTCATAATTAACAGATACTAAATATGGACAAATGACAATTACGATGATATCCCGCCCAGAAAGGTCGTCCTTTTAGCTCATTCTGTTTTCAACGAACACAGTGATTTAACACAGAGAACATAAAGCCAAAACTATATTTAACTGCCAAATATTTTATTAAAAAGAATATTGCAAATGTTTGATATGAATGTTAAATACATCAGATTGGATGCTACTGGTTATTAAATGCATGGAACATATTCGTACCATATCATCTAATAATTTCATTTTTAGTCAAGGTATGCGATTATTTATATATATATATTATACATAATATCATATTTTATAATACTCCCAAATATATCCCAGATAATTAAAAAAATCACAAATTAATAAACGGAAATCTGTTCATGCAAAAAGCACTACCTTTACTTACTCATTTCTTTTCTTATTCTTCCAACGTTTGGAATAAAAGATTTTCACCAATGATGCGAGTCTAGCCCCAACCCCCCCGACCGAAACCCCCCGGCCCTAACCCCCCCGCCAACCCCCCACCCGACTAAAACCCCCCGGCGGCCTAAACCCCCCGACCCAACCACCCCCCCCGTTCTCAAAGAAAATGTGCAATGATAATTTGTTCTGGGGCCTCTTTTTGCACTCGTACGAAACATAGCCATTTGCTAAAATTTTTTGCTTTACGTACAAATGCCCTTGGTACAATATCTTTGGATTCCCTTTAGCAGATGTGATGTATTCCATGATGGTAGCGTGATGGTTTTCACAGCAGTCTGGATCACTAAATTACCCATTCAAGTGAATCACAATGGATATAAGTCACATCTACAGCAAGAGAAATTGTAATTTGTAAATTCGACTGATCTCGCAACCGGCATATGAAATGCAATTTTTAATGTGTACACACTCATCAATCGTAAGAGCCATTGCAATTTCAAAAGCTGAGTGCTATCATCAATGGATGCATGAAGTTGCTTTTATAATGATGATCAATTCCTTCAGTGGTTCGTAAATGGCAATTTTAAACGCCGTGTGGTCTCTTCAATGGGCATTTGAAGTGTAATTAACAACGTGGATGTATCGCAATTACAAAATATAGAATAGACCTGAGAACCGGGGGGTTTTGGGTCGGGGGGTTTAGGCCGCTCGGGGGTTTGAGTCCGGGGGGTTTGACGGAGGGAGTTAGGGCCGAGGGGTTTTCGGTCGGGGGGGGGGGGGTGGTTGGACCTGTTCCCAATGATGCGACTCGAAGTCTATGCCCTATCATAAATGTCTTAAATCCGTAATGAATTGTTACAAACATTTGATGCAGTAAGCTACAACAGTAGACGAAATCCATGCTTAAAGCCTTGTTTGTCAGCTCCTTTCATTTGTTAATCATTAGACTGGAGAGACTTGTAGTGACTTGAATTATTTTCGCACATCTTTGTTGCTTCCCTTGTGGGTAGTGTAGAGACACCAAATTGTTGGTGAGTTCCAATGGTTGACCATGAGGAATCTAGCTGATTGTTGCGATGAGCCATAGCGTCTAAGTTAACTTGTGGGTGGCATTTGAATGACCCTTCTTGATTGGCATGGTAGTAATTAGTAGCTTGCTTTCTTAAACAAAAATTACACGCAGAGCTGAAAATTGTGTTTTTTTTTTACATTTCTATATGTTAATTTGTTCACTACTAGCTCGGGTTTTTACTTTTTAAATTTTTTTTAAAATTTTTACTAGAGGTTAAAAGACGCAGTCAGCGTTATTTGTGTATTCGGTAATAAAAAATCTATCTCATTTGATTCGAAAAGGCAGTATAAAAGAGATAAATATGATTATAACAGAAACTGAGCCGGCCGGTAATCCCAAGAGTTCAAGATTAGACAAGCTAGTTCAGATTAAGTTTACACGTAGGTTGTAAAAACTTGTACATACCAGTAGACTGTGTTAGGTTTAGGGCTAGTACAGTGATACCAATGCAGTTTTCTTGATGGACGCACATTATCTAACTGTTTTGTAAAGTTAAAATTCGTTTTACAAGCTTCCCATCTTATATTGATGGATTGACAGGAATATCTTTGCTATGGTATCGTGGCACAATAACACATTTACCTTTTTAGTATCAAAACGCCAACCAAGAAAACAATAGAGCTGAGAAGCAAAATCAAGCTGCAGATCCCAAACACAATCACATCTGAAACATTGGACTAGAGGAATGCTCTATTTCGTTTTCAGTTATGTTTTTTCTTTGTTTTTGTTGCAAAAATAGACATTAAAGCGCATTAAAATAAACATTTAGCTATTGAAAAACGTTACAATTTATGTTTTTATGTTATATTTTAAACTATTTTATTTCATATTTGAAAAAAAATACTCCAGAAAATAATCGTATCAAATGAGGAATGTGAGTATACGTGGTATTTGTTAAATGTTTACAAACTGGCCTAATGGAAAATAAATAAGTACTATGTATATATACCTGCATAACACAGATAGTGAGCACTTTAAAACATACATGGTATTCCTGCGGATATTACAATTAAACTAAGAAACAAAAGGAATAACTCATAACAACTTGTACGGCAAAAATAGGTATTTTTGTAAATTTACTTCCCATACTCGCTGAGATATCCAATGTAGCGTTATCATAGTTCTGCATCTCTTTCTTCTGATCAATTCTTTCTATGTGATGAATAAGAATAATTTATACCAGCATAAAATAGGCACATTTCGTAATGTTTGTTCGGAGTATGTATTAACTTACTTCTTTATGGCTCTGCATATTACTGTTATATTAGAAATACTTATTATCGTACAGTTAAGTTTTTGTTAACCAGGCTTTAATAAAACTTTTTTAATTGTTTTTTGACATCCTTTTTTCAAACAAAAATTCAAGAAAGAATGGGGTATCCGACCTGTTCCACAGTAGCCCACGGCACCAACCCAGTGATTGTCTTCACACGTGAGTGTCCACGACTTTCTTCCAGAATGACAGCCAATTTCCATGACGTTCCCCAGACGTGTTATCCACGCACCGTTTGGCGGAGACATATCAAGGCATCCTAGAACTGCCAATACATATACGTATATGCAAGTTCCGTATTTTATCAAGATACGAATGTGACTATGTACACACTGTACCGCAATTCCGACATCAGTCAAACATAAGATTAAGATTACGCCACTAATAGGACCACTTTTGGTCTTCCCTTGGAAGTCAATCCATTTTAGAGAATGCCGTAAAATTAACCATTCGAGAAGTTAAAACTGTTTTTACAGGTCCTGTTGCGGACATTTCCCAGACTTATGGCGACAATTACACTATAAATGTATACTTATTACCTGTGACATCCAAAGCAAAACGATTTGCATTTGAGTAGAACACGATTTCAACTTTATTACCAGATGATAACAATAAATGTTGGTGCCGAGCAGCAACTCCAAATGTCATTTCTTTACCAGCCAGTTTGTCAACAATTTTACCATACATTTTATTTGGCTGTGAATTTTGGGTGTTATGCTGGAAGTCAATTAAGCTGATATTCAGGCGTTGGCCATTGTTCGTTGACAGATCCCATGGTCTATTAATATGTGCACATATGGTATCAATTAACGTGTCACTCAAAATTAATTCTTTTGAAGAAGATACTGTAATTCCATTTCCGCTACTACAGGAGTTCTGATTAACTGAATATGCTGAAATGAGTATATCAATATGAAACAATTATAAAAAATAACTTGATTTTGCATAATTCTTCTCCATAAAAGCCTTGAAATGACATTTCGAAGGTTGCCCCATTGAAAAATTTGTTGTATGTTTGACTTCAAAGGCGAAAAAGTCTAAGAAACAGTGTTACGTGACGATTTGGCAAATGCGTTCATTGTTTTTATTAACAGAAATATTAAAAAATGAATGTAACATCTTAAAATGAAATATGTTATGCATTATTTATGGCAAATGTAAGGATACACCGCTGTTGTTTTAGAAATACCTTGTACGCATTCATAGTCAGCCTCAAGATATTGTAGTTATCCCGCCATACATGAACTCCAGGTATGCATTTCTTTATCCCCAACCAGTACACTACAGCTTTGTTTTCCAGAACAATGCTCGTCAAATATATGAATCACATCTCCCTCACAGCCGATGTAACCAAGATCTACCTTTATACACCTGCCTACACGCATGCGTCCAAAGCGGGCCTTTGTCATTACAATCACATTACCTGCAGGACAGCTGACCTCAAACATCTCTACATTGCAATATTCTGTAAATACAATAATTTTAAAGACATAACAGCTGATTTCTGTTTGAGACAATTTACTGGCGATGAATTGTGACGCAAAAATAATGTAGAATAGCATACTACTGAAAAAAACACTGTCGTATATGCTTCGCCGAATTGCAGAAGAGAAAAGCAAAGAAAAGGAAATAAATAAACAACAATGACGCTTATGAAATAGCAATATCTACATCAACAACACATATTTCAGTTTTAAGAGATTAACACCTTACTTGTTATTTGTATTCAGGTTCGATGCAGAATAATACTCATGGAGAGTATCAAAGTTGTTATGATATTGTTATCAATAGCTTCATTAAGATTGCTTTGAATATTCACTTACCATTTACAGTCTCGGCGTTGGTATGATTGATCTTTATATATAGGAAAAATGCGATTACTTTCCAAAATAGAGATTTCATTTTCCAATTTTATTTGATATTCCCAATATTGTCTCTTTGCGTGTTTGTAGGAAACAATTTCCTCATTCTATTTGGTACTGCGAAGTATTTCTCTACTTGTCAGTGCATCATACTGGTGTAAATGGAGAGGTTAAAACAATGTTAGCTGAACAGCAACATCACACAGCGAATGAAAAAACCCCTCTCTGCGAGTCGACACGTTAAAATCCTGTAAAGTTCGCGGTTTCTTTAACTCTCTATTCTTGCCAACGCTATGGAAATCATTAGCTATATTAGTCGATCAATACCGCATCAGTCACTTTATGCCTCCGTGATATCCTTTGTTTCATACAGAATTTTACTGAATGCATATAGTGTGCTAGAACATTTTCTCCCAGTGCATATAACGTCCTTCCTTTTAAAGAATTCAGTCACTCTTGTTATTTCATGTAGTTCAGTTTTGTCGTTTACATTAACGCTTTTTTGGGATAAAACGTGCGACTCAAAATGATTATATTAAAAGTGAAACATTATTTGTTGTATTTCTCAACTATGTTAATAACGTAATTTAGCAATATCATCCTGTTTAACAATTTAAATTAGGCAATTCTAAAAATCAGTAATTCATTAAAAATTCACCATAAAGTATCGCGGTATAAAAACTTATTTAAGGCTTAATTGTTCACATAATATCAATTGGAAAGCAAATGTGATTTGATGATATACAAATCCCTTTACTTGATTAAAATAAGTAACGAAATTTAGTTACTTGTCTTAGTATTTTCAAAATGGCTAAAGCGCCCATAGCATTCTCTTGATTAATGCCAAAAGAACAAGAAATAACAAAGTTCAAGTAAAGTATTAGAAAAGTACAACTTTAATTTCCTATATTTTTATTGAATTTCTAATAATCCAACAACCCGATGTATTATATTACCAATAAATTAAAGGGTTTATGCCGAACAAGCCTATGCGCAATATTGTTGAAATAACCCTAATCATTTGCTAAATGAGATAATTTCGTTAACACGGAGTGGCTGAGAGCAGAGGTTCTTTTATGCAACAGAGGGAAATGCACATACACATATATATTGAATTTATTTCATGGGGCATGATTATTTTTGAAAATAGCTTGTTTGGCATCACTATTTCTGTTCTATTGTTTATTTCATTTTGACCTATTTAAAGTTAAGCGCCTTGGCGAAATTTTTTTCGTAAACGAAGTTGTGCAAATTCCCTTCTACAACCCTGCCGAACAGAGCACATGGGAGATTCAAAATGGGTTCACATTGCACCAGAATTTCTCTTCCCTTTTCTCGTCACGACGTCAATGCTTAAAACAAAGCGTTGTATTGCCTCGTTTGTCAGTTCCTTTCATTTGTTAATCACTAGATTTGAGAGATTTGTAATGACTTATTTTCGAACAACTTTGTTGCTCCCTTTGCGGGTAGTGTAGAGACACCAAATTGTTGGTGAGCTCCAATGACTGACCATGAGGGATCAAGCTGATTGTTGCGATGAGTCATAGGGTCTATGTTAACTTGTGGATGGCATTTGTATGACCCGTCTTGACTTGCATGGTAGTAATTCGTAGCTTGCTTCCTGGCGCTCAAAATTGTGTTTTCTTCTATAGTCATTTACAATTCAGTGTATTAGTTTATTCACTACTGGCTCGGGTTTTCACTTTGTTAAAACTTATTGATCTTTTCTACAGGTTAAAAGACGTTGTGGGCATCATTTGTGTGTGCCGTAATAGGAAATCTATCCCACTTCATTCGATAATGCAGTGGTAAAAAGCAAACGCATCCCTGCAGATTTAAAATCCGGCTAATTTTGATTATAAGAGAAACTGAGCCGGTCGGTAATATCAAGTAATAGTTTATATCAAATTTACAAGTAGTTTGTAAAAATTAATAAATACAAGTATGCTGCATTAGGTTGGAGGCTACTACAGTGATATCCATGCTGTTTTCTTGATGGACTCACATTATCTAACTGTTTTTTGACAAGCTTGCCATATTTTATGGTTGGATTGACTGGAGTATCCTTGCTATGGTAAAATTACATTTACTTTGATTTGCTATGCACAATAATACATTTTCCTTTTTAGCGATCAATACACCAACCAAGAAAACTATAGAGCTGAGAAGCAAAATCAAGCTGCAGATCCCAAGCAAATCACATCTGAAACAATGAAATAGAAGAATGTTCTGTCTCGTATTTAGTTATTTTGTTTGTTGTTAAAAATAGACATTAAATTGTTAAAAACTTCAAAATTATTCTTTTTTACTTCTCTTGAACTTTTTATTCAATATTTACAATAATATTCAAGAAATAATCCAAGTCAATCAGGAATGTGAATATATATGGCATTTCTTGAGTCTTTAGGAACGGGAAATAAATGGGAGTACATAAGTACTATATATACCTGCATAGCATGGATGGTGCGTAATTCAAATAAAGCATCACTTACATTTAAGCTAAGAAATACAAAAAGGAATAACTCATAACAAATAAAATAAAAATAAAAATAAAAACTTCAAATAAAGCATCACTTACATTTAAACTAAGAAATACAAAAAGGAATAATTCATAACAAATAAAATAAAAATAAAAATAAAATAAAAACTTCAAATAAAGCATCACTTACATTTAAACTGAGAAATACAAAAAGGAATAACTCATAACAAATAAAAATAAAAATAAAAACAAATAACAAATAAAAATAGTATTTATTGCAATTTTACGTCACATATTCGGTTATCCAACACAACGTTATCATTCTTCTGCATCTCTTTCTTCTGATAGTCCAGTGGTCGAGTTGTTGGTTACAAATTGTCCGATTGCTAGTTGCCTGGATACCGTAAGATTATATAAAGGTATACATATCTATATAGCTGACTCAATTCATACGTGTGCTGTCATTTGATTAAAGTCCAAACAACCAACGTCTTGTCCACAAAGTTTTATCAAACACACAATACATATATGCGCATACGTAAAATATATATATGAAATAAAAATGCTTTATTTATTTTAATAATTTCAAAATCCCGCACATCTCTTAGAATTGTGCGGGATTTTTTTTCGAAAAGTGCGGGATCCGTCCCGCACTTTCTTTGGCGTCATATACCACAGTTCAAGCATAAATCAAACATAAAATCAAGATTTCAACGCAAATGGAACAATTTTAGTTGTTATAGAGAATGCGTAAATGAAACCATTCCAGGAGTAAAACTGTTTTGACAGGTCCCGTGGGATCGATATGGGATCCCATGGGATCGATATCAAAGATTAGATGTTGTTATTTGTAGAATTCATTAAGATTTTTAAAATTCTCACTTGCTTTTTACTTTGTCGGCGTTTGCATCATGTATATTTGGGTATGATATAAATGCGATTACTATCCAAAACTGAGGTTTCATTTTCTAATATTATTTGATATTTCCAAAATTATCGCACTGCATATTTGTAGGAAATAACATCCTGATTCTACTTGGTACTGCAAAGTATTTTGCTATTGCCAGTACACTACACTGATTCAAATGGAGAGGTTAATAGCAATGTTTGTGATCCAGCAACATCACACAACGCATGAAAGAACTGCACCTGCTAGTTCACACGTTAGAAACCTGTACAGCTGGAGGTTGCTTTAACTCTCTGTTCAGCACAAATTTGTGGGAATCATTTGTTCCCTCAATTGATCAATAGCACGATTCCATTCTCAAAGGCCTTCCATGATGTTCTTTGTTTTAAATGTTTTTTTGCTAAATTGATTCCCCGTGCTAGAACATACTAGAATATGTGTATATAAAGACCTTTCACAAGCTTTAGACACAACATATACAACGAATTGGATTAATTCGGAATGTATAACCTTGTTATTTGTCATTTTAAGACCTGCTTTTTACCTCTGTCTTTGTGTTTAATGTTATAATTCGAAACAGAGTTTCTTTTACGACATTTATATGTATACATAGTGCCTTAATACGTGATGTCATATATATATGGAACTCAGTGGCTTGCTGGATGGTCCACACTATAACGATTTCATAGTATGAACCACTTTAACCAATATAGTATGGTGTAATACACAATATTTTCTCCTTAATACCTTTTCCAAATACTGCTTAGGTTTTGTGGCTTTCTTGGTAAAGTAAACTGATTTATTTAGTGATGTAACTCTAATAAACCAATGACTCATTTATTCTCGTCCCATAAAGTAATTTCATCGCCTTTTGTTAGGTTTTGAACACCTTTATCAACACTCTTTTTACTGTGTCATAGGGAAGTCTATAACTGTCCATGTAGAGATTACTGAAGTTTGCCTTTGGTAAAAGTGGAACTGAGCTTAAAATTGTATGGATACTTTAAGTTGAAATGATGACCTGGCAGCTGTTTGCACTCAAGTATTTAACCGGTCCCTCTTCACCGGTCCTATTGTTGTCAGCTTTAAAGAAGCTTTCGTTCTTCTAATTGAAAAGAAAAACAACACAGCAATCTGATATTTACCTTTCTTGAGCATAATGATTATAACTCATAAGAAGTAGTGATCTGCTCACAAACATGAAAAAGTATAAATTTTAGGACTTCTAGACATTAGCGCAGCGTTCGAAATGTGATCGTAATATTTAAAAAATTATGCCTGGGTACAGGTTTTTAAAATGACGAACCTTTAAAGTAGTTAGATTGCTGTCATTCAAGTCCATAACGGTCTATTATTATTATTATTATTATTATTATTATTATTATTATTATTATTATTATTATTATTATTATTATTATAATTTTCACATGCAAACCGCGTGCACTTATCGTGTGAGTGCCACAGGGATCTGAGTGAGGCGCTTGGGTATACATAGTGTTTGAGAGCTTGGTTTATTATCCTAACAATAAAAAATTAATTTTAAAAAATACAAGCTTGCTACTTTTTCTCCCAATTCAAGGTTTTATTACGTGCCTCGACGGTATTACAGCAACGTTTTATTTTTAAGAAACTGTGATGGAAGTGACAGCGAGTACAACATGCAGCGGCTGCGTGAACAGTTGAATTAAATGTCAGATCTTATTATGCAAACACTTTTGGTGATATGTTGGTTGCCGACTCACCATCATCGGTCTTCACAATCGCTGCAGTAACCTCTACTATCCGCACGCTAAGAACCAGCATTGAAAAGATGTGAAAATTCTACAATGTATCGTTGACCAGTGTATTATGTAATTAAATGGCTCAGTACTAGAAAATAAGTGTAACAATGTTAGAAAAGAAGATGTGCACAAATAGAAATACACTTTTTCAAGTCACTGTGAATCGATTATTTACTTATTTGACTTATTGAACTGAAAAAAGTTCAGATTCAGCGTCACCCCTTGTTCATATTTTACCTTATTCTAGTAATATATTATATTAACAGCCCAGGTGTAGAGCGGAACAGATGGAAGATAAATCCAAAACTGCATCTCTATCCCAAATGTTTTACTATGCAGATATATATTTAGTTTACCTTTTAATGTATGACAAATATACTGAAGAACCAAAGAAAGTTTCACCTAAAATAAACATTTTTAATAAGCAAATTTTTTTATAAATTGTGACAGTGGAACCACATGCTGTTGTTTTATTTTTACATGTCAGTCTTCAAGGTATTTATGAAAGGTCTTGATATGTGGACACATCAGTCGATGTGATTCCCTGTTCTTTGAAATTGTCTTTCTTTCGGGCTTTCTTATGCATATCCATCATCTAATTACGCTTGTGTCCGTAGAGGTTTGGCGACAACGGGCGCACGTTATGGTGCCATGACTTCCACAAAACTGTCGTAACCAAGACAGGCACTTCACATTCTGTTGCTTCAATGTTATTGGTGGCTAGACATCGAAGATAGACCTGGAAACGACATCCGGAAGGATAAATAGCTTAACAAATAGCTTAAGGATAAATAGCTTAACTGTACAAAACAACTCGTTAGACACTTTTGTGAAAGCGATATGTGAATGCATCGACCGCGCACCGAAATTCTATTGGATGACCGAAGACATCAAAATCGAATGCCGTTAGGCGAACAATCACAATCAAAAGAGACCCTTCAAAAATGCATAATAGTAATTGTTATTGTTAGTAATGCTTCATTGTTACTAACGGGCCCAGGTTGCAGCGTCACCACGCAGATGGGTGCCCACGCGTGTACCCACCCATCGACGAACGCTACACCTCGAGTAGTGTCAGACAGATCAATCGCTGGACTCTCAATCATTTGCGGTGCCATAGTTTTGGAATGGCACTCGTTACTGCACACTTTGCATAAAAAATGTCACTGAATGAGATTGCATGAAACCAAAATCTACGCACGGTAAGAATGTGAGTCCTGTTTCACTTCAGTTCATTTTTTTGTTGAGCAACAGAAACACCGATGTCATGAGCTTGCTTTATTTCAACGAGATAATGTTAAAGTTTCTGTGTTGAAATTTTGGTGACTAACAAATAAACCTTTCTTCTCAGTGTAAACTTTCTATTCATCTTCAGTATGTTTATTATGAGACTGGCTGTTACTGACTTACCAGGATTTAATGCATATGCAATACCTTTATATATCATAAATAATTCATTGTTTAGTTAGTATATTCTATGATATTATGAAATATATATTTTATTTAAAATTTTGCCATTTCACAATATGTGCTAAAAGCTAGACTATTTTCTCTAAAATCAATTACAAATATCAAGTCGATAACTCAACCATCACTACTTTTGCTAAAATTATTTATAATTTATTCGTTTTCTTATATGTACTTTCAACGTTTGTAGCATCACTTTTTCACCACTGATTGAGCACCATGTCTGTGCGACTAACATTTCAGTTTCTTATCTTTTATATGAATGCTGAGAAAAATGGGCTGCAATTAGATGCAACATTACGTTGTCTCGTATTTCAATTAGCTTTGATTTGTTAATCAGCGGTATTGAGAGATTTGTAATGACTTATATTATTTGATGCGTCTGTGTTGCTTCACTTGCAGGTAGTGTAGAGATGATAAACTGCTGTTGACTTCCAATGGTTGACCAAGAAGGATCCAGCTGATCGCTGCGATGTGTCATTGCATCCAAATTAACTTGTGGCTGGCACTTGAAAGATCCATCTTGATTCGCGTGGTAGTAATTCTTAGCTTGTTTTCTGAAGAAAAAATAATTTACACGTTTAGCATAAAATTTTGTGGTTTAGTTGCAACACAAAGTTTCATACTCAATTGCTTTCTCACTGGAAAAAGACTGTAATATATATTTGCATTTAGGAATGGCTGAAAGACAAAACGTGCGCTAATTTATCATACTTTATTCGCTTCGCAAGGAAGATGGAGCGAATGTAAATCCCCTACTTATCAGTCCGGTAGGATTTCAAATTACATACTTTTTGATAAGAGAGAAAACTCTCTAGCCAACTTAGCTAACCGTTACTCCCAAATTTTTAATATTTGACAAGTTTCAGTTTAGTAATATTAAGTATATTAAGTTTATCAAGCACATTGGGGGTCACGAACTATTCCAGTGATTATGCTGTTGTCGTACGGGCATTGTTTGGTAGTTTTGTAAAAGATTAAATCCTTTACAAGCTTGCCATCATTTAATGTTGAACTGGCTGGAATATCTTCGCCGTTGTATAGTGGTATAATAATTCATTTACCTTTTCAGTATCAAAACACCAACCAAGAAAACTATAGAACTAAGAAGCAAAACGAGACTGCAGATACCAAACACAATCACATCTGAAACAGACAAAAGTGAAAAAAACGTTCGGTTTCATGTTCCTATTATTTGTTAGCTTTAAAAATTAATGTGCTTAGAACTTTTGTAATTGTAAAAGAACAATATTTTATAGAATTGATTATGTAAAGACTGAAATTGCTTTTTAAAGTATTTAATGATTAGATTATATTCATGAAAATAATCAATTCAATTAAACGAATGCCAAAATATATGTTGAAAGAGTGGAGAGTGAGATAGTGAACACGTGAAATAACGGGAACAGGACAATTGCCCACTGAACAATTGCCTACCGGATAACTGCCTACCGGGTAATTGCCTACTGAACAACTGCCTACTTATGACAATTGCCTACCGGTACTAATGCCAACTTTTCAAATATTTTTTTCGAGACATCAACTATTTAATTCAGGTCAATGTTGAATTAATCAATTCCCCTTTGAGTTCTCTGTGGTAACGTCAATAGCCTTTACTTGTCGGTGACGAATTAATCAATTGCAATTAGCTGTTGCTATGATGTGCTTTAAAATGCAATCCCATTTTAAGCTGTTTATAGAGACATCAAGTGTCTATTCAGGTTCATGTTGAACTATTCAATTGCAATTAGGTATTTGTTATGACGTATGCTGATTGCAATGTTCTTTCAAGTTTTTTTAGTGACGTCAGTAAACCGTTTATTGCAATTGCTCGTTTTCTACGATGTAAAGGGAGTTGCGATTTACAGGTTTGAGATGGATTACTATTTTGAATAGGCCATATTTCGTCCGGAATAGTTGGACTGAAATAAATGCAATTAATCACTACAAAATGTATAAAATCCTTCAAATGTTTTGGTTGAAATATGCCTCTTTCAAAATGGAGCACATCTGAAACTCCTACACAGTGGATATTTTGTGTGAGACTTGGATATGTGTATTATGAGTTCGAGAAACGTCGTAGGGGTCAGTGTAAAGCTAGAGTTCGAGTTTGCGGTGACGATGTTGTTGTTGTTGAAGATGCGGGCCATACTCACGGTCTGGATCCAGGGAGGGCCGAAATGTTAAAAGCTACACAGGCTATTAAGCGACGCGCTTAATTTGCGTGGTATTTAGCACAATATACGAATGTGAGACTGAAAGCTCTATTGAACTGTAGATTAGTAAAATATCACATGTTGCACGCGATGTCAAGATGTGGCTATTTTCAATAAAATTTTATGAATTGAGAAAGATTTTTTTAACATGTAAGAAACATGCTGAAAATAACAAAAATCATTTGAAAAGTGGGCAATAGTCCCGGTATAGCAATTGTCCTAAATAGGCAGTTGTCCAGTTGGCAATTGTCCTAGACTCTAAATAACATCACTAAGATATATATCCCATTTCTTTTTCACATTAAAATGAAACAAAGTAAACATAAACGTATGTCTGAGAGAAATAGAAATTTTGACAAATAGATATTTTGCAATTTTATTTGGCATACTCGGTGAGATATCCAGTGCAGCGTTGGCTTTCTTCTGTGTTTCTTTTTTCTGACTCTTTTCCTCTAAATGATAAATAAGATCGTTTGAAAAGTAAAATCATTTTCAAAAGTAAGGATTTAAGGACATCTTAACTAAAATTGTCTTCATGTCTTGGGACATACTTCTTCAAACCATCAAACCATACTCATAGACAATGTAGGGTATCAACCTGCTCCACAAAATCCCACTGCACCAGCCCAGTGATTGTCTTCACACGTCAATGTCCACGACTTTCCTCCTGAATGACAGCCAATTTCCATGACGTTCCCCACACGTGTCATCCATGCGCCCGTTGGAGGAGACATATCCAAGCAACCGACAACTACCAACGTTTATACAGACATGTAAAGGTTAAATTGTTTTAAAATAGACATTTTTTGTTAAAATTTTCCCTTAAGATGTACAAATATACCAAAACCCCAACATGAATCTAACTTTAAGATCACACCATGAATAAGCCGTATTTGGAAGTCTAAGCGCTCCTCGTTATAGAGAATTCCGTGGATAGAATCGCCTCGGATCTAAGACTGTTGTGACATACCTGTCATGCAGTCATGCTTTGAGGGTTATGGTGTACATACATATATCATATCATATACTAACTACCTGTCACATCCAAAGCAAAGCGATCTGCGACTGAGTAGAACAAAATTTCAACTTCATTACTAGATGATAGTTGGAATAAATGTTGGTGTCGAGCCGCAAATCCAAATGTGATTTCTTTACCAGCGAGTTTGTCAATAATTTTTCCATATATTTTATTTGGTTGCGGATTTTGAGTGTTATGCTGAAAGTCAATTAAGCTAATATTCAAACGTTGGCCGTTGTTAATTGACAGATCCCATGGTCTATTAACATGCACACATCTGGCATCAACTAAGCTGTCACTCATAATTAATTCTTTTGAAGAGGACACTGCAATTCCAGTTCCGCTCTTGCAAACGTTCCCATCAACTGAATATGCTAAAATGAGAGATAATAAGAAAAAATATAAAATATAACTTTATTTTGCATATTCGGCTCGGTAAGAGCCTTGGAATGGTTGTTTTAATGTCGTTAATGTATAAATTTGAATATAACATCTTAAGAAGAAAATGAATAATATTTATTGCAAATGTTAACGTGTACAGCTGTGGTTTTAAAAATACCTTTCACGCATTCATAGTCAGCCTCAAGATATTGCAGTAATCCCGCCATGCATGAGCTCCAGGTATGCATTTCTTTGTCTCCAACCAGTACACTGCAGCTTTGTTTACCAGAACAATGCTCGTAAAATATATGAATCACACCCCCCTCAAAGCCAATATAACCGAGGTCCACATTTATGCACCTGCCTACACGCATGCGTCCAAAGCGGGCCTTAGTCATTATGATCACTTTATCTGACGGGCAGCTAGCCTCAAACATCTCAAAAGCGCAATATTCTGCAAGGCAAAGAATTTCAAAGAAATTATCTTTTTTATGACGAATGTGTATAAAGAGTCTTCTTTTCTTCAATTTCAGGAAAAGCAATTAGTAGAGTTCAAGGAATAGGCCTGTTACGCCTTTGGTTTTTTGCTTCAGACTATCATGGTACAAAATAATTCAGTTTGCTGTTAATTTGTTGAGAACAAATTGCTGCCCCGCAAAAGATAGAAAAAATAGGAAAATAATGAAATGGTGAAATAGACAACAATGACAATGCCAATTATATAGTAATGTTTACTTCAATGCGAAATACTTGACCTATGAAAATATCATACTTAGATTTACTATAAAATTTGGTACAGACACAATACGCATGGAAGTGATATCGAAAATTGATAAGATGTTGCTATGTATAGTATTATTTATTATTGTTTATAATTTCTACTTACCATTAGAAGTATTGGCATTGGCATGATTTATCTTTATGTATGTAATAACTACGGTTAATATCCAAAATTTAGGCTCCATTTTTCTAATATTATTGCGTATTTATAGCAAAGCAGTTTCCTGATTTTATGTGGTACTGCGCAGCATTAATTACTTGTCAGTACAACAGACTGGTGCCCATAGAGAGGTCAACAGCAATGTTTCTGGAACAGCAACAGCACGCATGATATCCTTTATTTCAAATGTAATGTGCTTGAATTAATTCACTCTGTTAGCATGTTTGCAATCAGTGCCTATAACGAGCTTTTACAGGCTTCAGTCACAACAATACACAACGAATTGTATTATTTACAACTTGTTGGCCATGTTATATCGTCCTATTTAGTCACCTTTTATATTTCTGTCTTTATGTTTACACGTTTGACTGGTAATTCCAAATTATTAGTTGTTTTCTGAAGCCATATATAATAATAATTAGTAATAATAATAATAATAATAATAATAATAAAATTCCAGCTATAACTTGCACAGAACAAACAATTTACGTCAATGCCCTGACACTAAAATCTGCAGTAATAATAATGACGGATCGAATTTTTTTAGGCAAAAAATTCGATGACCACGTGGCTGGAATGAAAAAAAAAGTTGGATGAGATGGCCTATATTGATATAAGAAGAATGAATAAGCGATATCAATATATATATATATGAACTGATAGATACATAGACTGTCTAAAATCGTCATGTGTTTAACTTCAAAAATGTACATCGTTATTTTAATAGCTTCTGTTTGTTCAGCAGTATTTCAATATTTCTGTAGTTAATTGCATCTTCCTCTTGGTGATCTCATTTTCAGCTTGCCATTGCGGAATAAACCGGGTTAAAATTGTTTTGATTTTAAAGCTCTTTGTTCACCTCCTTGGGCACTTCAGGCAACAATGAAAGGCGTAGAACAATTTGAATAACCCATAACGGACTATTGCTTAGGAAGTTTCCCACAATGAATTAAAAACATGAGAACTCTAAAACAACAGTACGGATAGTCATCAAATTTAAGATATTGATTGAAAACTTAAAATTAAACTTGGAACTGGTTTACGGTTGAAAAGAGAAATTCAAAATGTCCGCACTCCACCATCTCCACCATGCGATAGCACAAATATCATATGAAGGATCATCACCAAATTTTAGACACTGTTTTCCCCTACCTACGCTTGAGGTTAACTTTGCCCTTGTGTTCCTCCGTCCTGTGAATCAAGTCCGTTTAAGGGATGTGCCCTAAGCGATGTTACTTATACAAAAAGGTCATCGCTTTAATGCTGATCTGTTATATTGTTTTGAGTAGCTTTACATACTTTTGGGTATCTTCTTACTCATATTAAATTGACTTTCTGTAATGACTCAAGGACTCAATGACTCGGTATGACTCAAGGACTCAGTGACTCGCTTCAATGACTCAGTGACTCACTGCAATGACTCAAGGACTCAGTGACTCGCTACAATAACTCAGTGACTCGCTTTAATGACTCAGTAACTCAATGACTCGGTATGACTCAAGGACTCAGTGACTCGCTTCAATGACTCAGTGACTCACTGCAATGACTCAAGGACTCAGTGACTCGCTACAATAACTCAGTGACTCGCTTTAATGACTCAGTAACTCAATGACTCGGTATGACTCAAGGACTCAGTGACTCGCTTCAATGACTCAGTGACTCACTGCAATGACTCAAGGACTCAGTGACTCGCTACAATAACTCAGTGACTCGCTTTAATGACTCAGTAACTCAATGACTCGGTATGACTCAAGGACTCAGTGACTCGCTTCAATGACTCAGTGACTCACTGCAATGACTCAAAGACTCAATGACTCGCTACAATAACTCAGTGACTCGCTTTAATGACTCAGTAACTCAATGACTCGGTATGACTCAAGGACTCAGTGACTCGCTGCAATGACTCAAGGACTCAGTGACTCGCTACAATGACTCAGTTACTCGCTTTAATGACTCATTGTAATGATTCGCTGTAATGAGTCAACGACTGGCTGTAATTGTATGAACCACTTTAACAAAATATAGTAAAGTTAAATGTAGAGCATTTTCTCTTTCCCTTTTCCAAACTGTGCTCAGCAATTGTATCTTCCTAGTTAAAACGCCCTTTAGTTTGCTTAGTAACATTAACTCTGAAAAGCCAATGACTCATTTGTTCCAGCCCCTTACATAAATTTAATTGCATCGTCTTCTGTTAAAAAATATATTGTAAGCACTGATTCTACAATATGGTCCCTATATTGCTCATAGGCTGTATTGTTAAACATTGTAGTCTAAGTTTTGAACACCTTTTTCCAAGTTCTTCTCTTCGTTCGTAATAGGAACGTATAAGTGGTAAATGTAGTGATTATTATATTTTGGCATTTATAAATATAAAACTAAGCTTAAAATTGTGGGGATGATTGACGTTGTGAGTTGACAAGCTGGCAGCCATTTTCACTCGAGCATTTAACCGCTCCCTCCTCAGTGGTCCAGTTGTAGCGATCTTTAAATAGGTGTTCGTTCCGTTCTTCTGTTTGAAAAGAAAAGTTCGGGAACATTTCTGGAGCTGCAGAAGTATCGATTTTAAGAATTCGAGACATCAGGGCACCGTTCAATAGTGTGAATCATTGCATGTTAAAAGGATATCTGCGTACAGCATATGCTTTTTATGAAGATCTTTTGAAGCGGTTTGATTCCTGTCACTCAAGGCAATAACATTGTATTGCAATTGACGATTTCATTTCCACCTGCGTGCACTTATGACTAGAGTGTCACTGGGATCTGAGTTAGGCCCTTGGATATACACAGGGTTTGAGAGCTTGGTTTGTTGTCCTTACGATATTGTTGTTACCTCTTTGCAAACAACGCCCAACTTTAAAAAGCCCTGAACACAAACGAGGTTAACCCACCAACTAAAGCTGAATGGTTAAAATGGAAGAGTTGCTCATTGTCACCAATTTAAGCTGTTTTACTGTTCTAATGATAAACACCAAATGAAGTGATATTTTTAAATGAATAGCAAAACATCAATTTAAGAAATGACAAATGGGCAAAATTGTCAAACTTATCTTTTAGAATTCTGTAGACGGTAAATATGTCACCCTTGTTTTGCTATTTTATTGCACTGGGGTAAAACAACGGTATCACGAGTTTGCTTTGCTTGTTAAATTTTATTTGTCGAAATTTTCAAAAGCATTGATCAAGGCGGCGACTAACTGACAAACCTCTCTGTTTTAGTGTAAGCTTTCCTTCCGTATTTTTATTTTAACTGGATGCTACTGATAAATCAATATTTCATAGATGTACAATACTTTTTTTCATATCTTCAAATAATTTTATTGTTTAGTTAACACAGTCTATGATATTATTAAAGTATATATTTTATTTATAATTTTAGTATTTTATCATATTTACAGATAAACCTATTTTTCTTTAATAAATTACAAACAAAAAAGTAGAAAACTCAGCATCTCTATATTTACTAAATGCATTTATAATTTGTTGGTTTCTTGCATGCACTTTCAAAGTTTGCAGCATTCCTTTTTCACAACTGATTCCACGATGACTAGCATTTCAATTTCTTTTCTTTCTTGAATGCTGATAAAAACTGGTTGTAATGACCAGCAAAATTACATTGCCTCGTATTTCAATTCCCTCTGGTGTGTTAATCAGTAGTTTGGAGAGATTTGTAATGACTTGAGTTACGCTCGTACGTCTGCGCTGCTTCACTTGCAGGTAGTGTAGAGACGTGAAACTGTTGTTTACTCCCAATGGTTGACCATGAGTGATCTAGCTGATCGCTGCGATGAGCCATTGTATCCAAATTAATTTGTGGATGGCACTTGAATGACCCATCTTGATTTGCATGGCAGTAGTTCATAGCTTGTTTTCTGAAGCAAAATTACTTACACATTTAACTTAAAATTTCGTTTTCTTCTTTAGTTATTATTTGGAAAACAAAATGTTGGACTTAATTGTAATAAATCTTTGAATTAAAGAATAGCTGAAAGACAAAATAGGCACTCATTTACCCTACTTTATAAGTTTCATAAGAAAGTGGAACAAATGTCAATACTCTGCTTACCAAATCGGTTGGGTTTCGAATAACCTACTTTTGGATTACAGGAAAAGCTCTCTAGCCAACCGAGTTAATCATTACTCCCAAAATTTTAATATTTGACAAGTTACGGTATAGTTATTACATATTAAGTTTGTTAAGTATATTGGAGGTTCCCAGCTGTTCCAGTGAGTATACTCTTTTCTGTACTGACAGTGTGACGGTATTGCAAAGGTTAAAGTTGTGGTACAAGCTTGCCATCATTTAATGTTGAACTAGCTCGAATATCTTCGCTGTGGTATAGTAGTATAATAGTACAGTTACCTTTTCAGTACCAACACGCCAACCAAGAAAACTATAGAGCTTAGGAGCAAAACCAGGCTGCAGATACCAAACACAACCACATCTGATAGAGGAAAAAGTGAAAAATGTTCTGTTTCATGTTTGAGTTATTTGTTAGTTTTAGATATTAATGTGCTTCAAGCTTTAGTAGCTTTTCAAAGAACAATATTTAATAAAGTTGGTTATGTGAAGACCCAAATTAATGTACTTAAGCATTGCAATTATATACAAGAAAATAACTAATTCAATTTCAAGAATGCAAAAATATATGATATTTCTTGGGTCTTTAAAAGCAGGGAGAATGGACAAAAAATGTATGGTGTATAAGTGCATACAATTCATCAAATGGACAGTGAGGACGTCAAATAAAATCATTTGAAATATATTCCAATCAATTTCCACAGTAAAATGAAACAAAGTAAACACAAACATGTGTTTGAGAAAAATAGCTATTGCGAAAAAAGATACATTTTTTACAATCTTATTTGACATACTCGGCGAGATATCCAATTCAGCGCTGGCTTTCTTCTGTATTTCTTTCTTCTGACTTGTTCCTTCTCAATAATGAATAAAAAATCATTGAACAAGTACATTTTATACTAGATAATGAAAAACCGAGTATGTATAAATTTACTTCTTAGCTAAAACTCTCCGTAATTTAGTTATAATGAAAATACCATTTATCTTACAGGTGAAGGAATCGTTTTAGGATATCTTCACTAAAATTGTCTTCATGCCTTATGAATACTTCTTCAAACCATACTTATAGACAGTGTAGGGTAACCAACCTGTTCCACAGTAGCCAATAGCACCAACCCAGTGATTGTCTTCACATGTCAATGTCCACGACTTTCCTCCCGAATGGCAGCCAATTTCCATGACGTTTCCCACACGTGTCATCCATGCCCCAGTTGGTGGAGACATATCCAAGCATCCTAGAACTACCAAGGTTTATGCATACATGTAAGTGTCAAATACTTTTAAAGACCTTTTTCTAAACCGTTTCCCTTAAGATATAAATATTGCCATGTACAACAAATATACCATAATCAAATCATGAGTCCAACTTGGCATTAAAACCACACCGGAAATAAGATGCTTTTGGAATTCCAGTTCTAATTCTTCTGCATTATAGAGAACCCCGTGGATAAAACCGCACCAAATGCAAGACTGTTGTGGCAGATCCGACCGCCGTCACTCTTTGAGAGTTGTGGTGTACATAAATATAGTAGGATATACTAAATACCTGTCACATCCAAAGCAAAGTGATCTGCGACTGAGTAGAACACGATTTCAACTTCATTACCAGATGATAGCAATAAATGTTGGTGCCGAGCAGCAAATCCAAATGCTACTTCTTTACCAACCGGTTTATCAACAATTTTCCCGTATATTTTATTTGGCTGTTGATTTTGAGTGTTACGTTGGAAGTCAATTAAGCTAATATTCAAGCGTTGACCGCTGTTAGTTGACAGATCCAATGGTATGTTAACACGAACACATCTTGACGTAAGTAAGCTCTCACTCATAATTAAAAGCTGTGCAGAAGATACAGTAATTTCACCTCCGCTAATGCAAACGTTGGCATCAGATGAATATGCTGAAATAAAAAGATAATAAGAACAAATTAAGTAACTAAATTAAATTACAAAAATCAATTAACTAACAAAAAATCAATTACAGTGTACATTTATAGAAACGGAAAACATTATTAAAGAGATAAGTTTTCATGCAGATCATATATTTACATGTTGACACGTGTGAAATACATGAATACCTCGGACACATTCATAGGAAGCCTCAAGATATTGCATTAATCCCTTCATGCAGGAACTCCCAGCGTGAAGTTCTTTATCACCAACTGGTACACTGCAGCTTTGTTTGCCAGAACAATGCTCATCAAATATATGGAGCACGTCTCCGCCACAGCCAATATAACCGAGGTCTACCTCTATACACCTGCCTACTCGCATGCGCCCAATACGAGCCTTTGTCATTACAATCACTTCATCCGCTGCACAAGTAGCCTCAAACATCTCAAATGTACAATATTCTGCAAGCACAATAGTTTAATGTGCAATTTAGTTGTTACAATTATACGTTAGTCACTCTTTACTACCCATTTAGATTGAAAGACTGCAAAGTATTTAATTATGCATTAATTACAGATTGACGCTAATTGAACAATTAGGAGATACTGAATTAACATGAAGGTATTATTGACTTGTAAGGAAACGTTAGCCTTCAGGTCAATAATATCGTTATTCTGACTTACTATAAGAAAATATATGCTTCATTGCGTTCCGGCGAATATTATTGATTTGGGAATCAATCAATCAGATCACAGCATTTTCCCAAGTCACGCCACAATGGTAATACAGACTATTAATCAGTATGAAATGCTTTAGCAGCAAATGCATTTTTAAATAAGAATTGAAGTTAGGTACACAGTACAGCCAAATCTCTATGAATAAACCAGTAGAATAGTGTTATACATACAATTGTCATTGTTCATAATTCACACTTACCCTTGTCGGCCCTGGTGGCCATTATCTCTATGTAAAACAGAAATAAGGTCAGTATCCAACTTTGAAGCTTCATTTTTCCTACTATCATTTGATAACTGCGTATTTATTGTAAACATTTCCTGGTCCTGTGTGGTGCTGCAGTATTTCTCTACTTGTCAGTACAGCAGACTGGTGTACATGGAGAGGTTAATAGCAATGTTTGTGGAACAGCAACAGCACACAGGGCATGAAAGCACTTCTTTCTGCGAGTCGACACGTTAGAAAGCTGAAAAGTGGGCTGTTGCTTGAACTCGCTATTTCGGACCACACTGTGAGAATCACTTTGCTGCATCAATCGATAAATAGCGTGGTGCTTTTGCCTGTGCCTTCCATAATGCCCTTTGTTTCAAATGGAATTTGCTGCATTGATTAATCATGCTATGAGATTCCCTCTGCTAGAACAATTGCCTTCCGCATTAAAACCACACTACACTCCCGCACCCCGGGTTCTGAACTAGAAATTTCACTGCGAGACAATTATATTTGCAATGCAATTTTTTGGCGTTCTGTATAACTCCTTGCTTAATATTAGAGAGAGTATATAGAAGATTAGTTTTTGTAACCTGTTAACCGTGTTTCCGTTATCGTTCAATGAACAAATATTGATTCGAGTCTTTGACTGATATCACGAATTGATTTAAAGATCTGATAATGATGTTTTTTATAAAGTACATTCACTGCTTAATTATTTATATAACAATTAAATGTTTGAATAGCAAAGTTGATTTAATGATACAAAACTGGTATATTTCATTAATCAGTAATTAAAAATGAGATTTCGAGGCATCCAGCTAGCCAGCACTCATGGATGGAGAGGAAGGGGCAGGATTCGGAGGGGGCAGGTGGCATCCGATCTTGACTTCTGGGTCCGCTGAATTCCCTCTGTCCTCAAAGTAATGAATGGATCTTCCAAGGTGGATGGGATCAAAGTGAATTAGCATACAATGTTGCGTCAACGCCGGATTTTGGCTGGTTATGGAAGACGAAACAGCGGCTACCTGCCGACGTTGGATTGACATTGATATCTAATCAACGTTTCGAAATGGCTTACTGGGAAAGCGTGCTAATACTGAGAGCTATGAGCGCACCAGCCCATGGCATAGATAGCTGCAATAATCTCCGCCAAGTCCTTATACGCACCTTTTGATATCCAGCGCAAAACGATCCGAATTGGTTGAAAACCACTTCCAGTTCGCCACCAGCCGTCGGCATCAAATTTTGATGGCGTACCGAAGAACCGAACAAACCACGCCCTTCCTCGTCTCTGGATCAAGCAGCTTGCCGTAAGTGTTAGGTGGCTCTGGATTTCAAGGATTCTTACCGGAAGTCAATTAAACTAATGTTCTGGCGTTGTCCGCTGTTGGCGGCGATTACCCATGATTTACATGCACACAACCGGAAATGATAGCGAAGTCAGTCGTGATCAGTTCTTCCGGTGAAGACATCACAATCCCGCACTGACTGCTGAAAATGTCGCGCTCAAAAAAAGGCGCTGAAAACGGAACATCAAGAATAAATTTGCGCAATAAAGAGGAAAGGGAAGGAGGGCAGGGGGAGGGAAAAGAGCGCAAACCGATTTTGCCAGCCAAACTATTCTTTTTGTGATTGTTTTTTTTTTCCTAATTTTAGGGTGGAAGTGTGGAGTAGTGGGGGTGCCAACCAATGATCCGCCACTGTGCACCAGTGTCCTCACCAGTTAAAATGTTTTTATTTTAAAAGCGAATTGAATATACCGACAACGCCTTTAAAACTAGTACGGAACCTTTTCTGAACTTTGAAATGACCATAGCTTTTACTAACCAGCTTATATTTTCGATTAAATATGTGTTAGTAGGTAATAAACGTTGGTTTCACGCCACTTGATGACGTCATACTGTCTGGACCGGAAGTGACGTCATACTGTCTGGACCGGAAGTGTTGTCTGGACCGGAAGTGAGATGATAGGCGTCGTCATGGCAACGTGTTTTTGTGATGCCAACGAAGCATGGTAACGTGACGTCATAGGCGAAGCCATAGACGTAGCCACAACCCTGATAACAAAGTGAGGACCCCCCCCCCAGGCGGCAGTCGGGTCACCCCCCCAGGATATACTATGTACCCCCCTTCCCTAGGATATACTATGTACCACCCCCCCCCCCCCCAGGCGGCAGTCTGGACACACCCTATGGTAAAAAGTGTGGACCCCCCCCTAGGACATACTATGTACCGACCCCCCCCCCCCCAGGCGGCAGTCGGGACTGACCCCCCCCCCCTTCCCTGCGAGCAACATCCTGTCAAGTCAGCTTAAGTTGCAGCAGAGGGGTATATAAGGGATGAGCATCCAGCAGTGACAGTCATTTCGGTGAGTGGAGCAAGGAAGCAAAAGTTACAGACAGCAATTGGATCACATCGCAGTGGTATATAAGGGATGAGCACCAGACAACAACAGTGACAACCATTTCGGTAAGTGTTTATTGAAACATTGTAAACAAAAAGTGAACTTTGTAAACAAACTTTAGTTATTTGCATAATTGAAACTTGGTAAACAAACTTTGTAAACAAGATTTGTAAACAAACTTTGTAAACAAACTTTTTAAACAAACTTTGTAAACAAACTTTAGTTATTTGTATAATTAAAACTTTGTAAACAAACTTTGTAAACAAACTTTAGTTATTAAACTTTGTAAACAAAATTTGTAAACAAATTTTGTAAACAAACTTTGTAAACAAACTTTAGTTATTTGTATAATTAAAACTTTGTAAACAAACATTGTAAACAAACTTTAGTTATTAAAACTTTGTAAACAAAATTTGTAAACAAACTTTGTAAATAAACTTTGTAAACAAAAATTTGTAAGCAAACTTTGTAAACAAACTTTAGTTATTTGCATAATTGAAACTTTGTAAACAAACTTTGTAAACAAACTTTGTAAACAAGAATTGTAAGCAAACTTTGTAAACAAACTTTAGTTATTTGCATAATTGAAACTTTGTAAACAAACTTTTCCAAACAAGATTTGTAAACAAACTTTATAAACAAATTTGGTAAACAAAGTTTGTAAACAAGATTTGTAAACAAACTTTATAAACAAACTTTGTAAACAAACTTTAGTTGTTTGTATAATTAAAACTTTGTAAACAAACTTTGTAAACAAACTTTGTAAACATTTTTGCATAATTAAACCTTTGTAAACTAGTTTGAGCAAGTTACACATCATCAGATTGGTATAAAAGGAAGAGTGAAACGTATATTTTACTTCATTTCAGTTCTAGCAACAGCAACAGCAACAACGATGGCAACAGTCTACTGTCATGATTGCGATGTGACATTTCCATCTCTGGAATTGTTCGTGGCACATACATGCAAACCAGCCAAGTTGAAACGTGCTCGTGAAGAGCTTGTTGAGCAGATTGAAGTCAAGAGACGAAAGACCTTACAAGATGGTGTTGAAAGACCTGATCCAGTCCTCTGCTGTAAATGCGCCAAGATATTTTCATCTTTGGATGCATTTGAGACACATGCATGTGCTGAGATGGAACATGTGTCTCATGAAGAACAAAGAAAGAAAGAGACAGGACAAGTAGGCAGAGGCAGAAGAGTGAGTCTTGGTGAAAACGCACAGGAAAGGCGGTTTGAGCCTGAAGATGGATCGGATTTGCTACTTGAAATGCGACAACAAGAGAACCGGATTAAGAGACATTTGCTAGAGACGTTAAACCGTGGTATGAAATGGTACATTGTGGTACATGCACGCTTCAAGAAAATGACACCAAATGCTGAAGGCGTGATGGTAGAACAGGTGGATAATGCCTTCATCAGTAGTCCGACATATGCAGCATACAATCCAACGGATATTGAGAAGGACTTGCCAGAAGCCTATAAAGAATTGTTTACCAGGTTTGATGAACATGAGCGACAAGGTTCTGGCTGGGTGTTGGATAACATATTATTCATTGAAGTACATACAGCTACGTCAGCGCCACTGGAAGCGAGCAGTTTTATCCCACTGCCGAAGAAAGTAAAGAATACATTAAGTGTGTTAAACATTCAGAATAAAGACAACAAGTGCTTCTTATGGTCTGTACTGGCTCACCTTCACCCTCACCATTATCATCAACACCCATATCGTGTGAGTCATTACACACCATTTGAGAACGAATTGAAGGTGGAAGGCATAACATTTCCAACACCGATTACAGACATTCCAAAATTTGAAAAGGAGAATGATGTGTCCATTAACGTGTTTGGATATGAACATGATGTAGTTGTTCCAATACAACTCAGTCGAAACACCAGTGCGAGAGAAATCAACTTGCTTTTGATTAGCAATGACAAGACAAGACATTACTGCCTCATCAGGAATTTCAGCAGACTGATGGCTTATCGAACAAAGCGTCAGAATGCAATATTTTATTGTTTCAACTGTCTTCACGGGTTTATGGGGCAAGATCTGTTAGACAAGCATCGTGAAGTGTGTGGCAAGCATGGAGCACAACGTTTATCATTCCCCAAGGAACCCTTCATCAAGTTCAAGAATGTAGCCAAACAACAGCGAGCGCCCTTTGTCATTTATGCAGACTTTGAATGTTTCACGAAAAAGCATGAAGAAGTTAGGTATCAACATCATCGTCCAAACAGCTTTGCCTATGTGGTTGTGAGCCAGTATGATACACGTGCTCCAGTCGTGTATCAAGGAGACAATGCTGTGAAAGTCTTTTTAGACCATATGGTGAATGAGCGTGATCGTATTGTGCATGGCTTGCTACAGCCAAAGAAAATGGTGATGACTCATGAAGATGAAGAGTATTATAAGAACGCCACAGATTGTTACATTTGTCATGAGCCTCTAGGAGCAGATCATGTGAGAGATCATGACCATATCAATGGTAAATACCGCGGAGCTGCACATAGTCAATGCAATTTACAATTTCGACTTCGAAAGGATCAGCAGGGAGATAAAGATTCTTTCATCATTCCTGTCTTTTTCCACAATTTACGAGGCTTTGACAGCCATTTGATCATAGAAGAAATTGGAAAGTTCAAAAATGAGACGATTACAGTCATTCCCAACACCGTTGAGAAATATATTGCATTCACCATGAGCAATCTGAAATTTACAGACAGCTTTCAGTTCATGAGTACTTCTCTACAGAAGCTGGTATCCAACCTGGCAGCAGAAGGGAAAGACAACTTTTATAACATGACGTCACACATTCACGATAGTGACCAACGAGATTTACTGTTGAGAAAGGGAGTATACCCCTACGATTACGTGGACGAGCCATCGAAGTTTGCTGAAACACAACTGCCGTCCAAAGACAAGTTTTACAGTCTACTCAGTGAAGAAGACATTAGCGATGAGGATTATGCGCATGCGCAGAAGGTGTGGGAGACATTCCACTGTACTACATTTGGTGAATACCATGACTTGTACCTGAAATCAGATGTGTTGCTGCTGGCTGGCGTGTTTGAAAACTTTCGTCACGTATGTCTCAACACGTATGAATTAGATCCTGCTCACTACTATACAGCGCCAGGACTGTCGTGGGATGCCATGTTGAAAGCGACAAAGGTGAAATTGGAATTGATGAACGACATTGACATGTACCAAATGGTTGAACAAGGTCTACGGGGAGGAATATCTGTCATCACACACAAGTATGCGAAAGCAAATAACCCCTACGTAGCAGATTACGATCCCACGAAACCAACCAACTACTTGACTTACCTGGATGCAAACAACTTGTATGGCTGGGCCATGTCGCAAAGCATGCCGGAAAGTGGATTTATGTGGGTGAGCGAGCCAGAATCCATTGACTTTATGGATGTGGATGAAGATGATGAGATTGGATACATTTTAGAAGTGGATTTGGAATACCCATATTCAATCCATGATCATCATAATCACTATCCAGTGGCTCCAGAACGGAAATGTGTGAAAGTGGGAGAATTGTCAAAACATAGTCAGAAGCTACGGAAAGATCTAAACATGAAAGGCAAGCCTAGTGAAAAGCTCATTCCCAACTTGTGTGACAAGAAGAAATATGTACTTCATTATAGAAATTTACAGCAATATGTCTCACTGGGATTGAAAGTCACGAAGGTGCATCGTGCCATTATGTTTGCACAGAGCAAATGGTTGGCAAAATACATCTCCTTAAACACGGAAAAGAGAAAGTTGGCCAAGAACCCGTTTGAGAAAGACTTCTTCAAATTGATGAACAACTCTGTGTTTGGCAAAACCATGGAAAATGTGAGAAAACGTATGAATGTGGAACTTGTTCACAAGGAAAAGCGGTTCAAGAAACTTGTGGCCAAACCTTCCTTCCACAAATTTAGAATTTTCAACGAAGATTTAACCGCGGTACATTTGCGCAAAGTGGATCTGCTTCTGGATAAACCCATTCAAGTTGGTTTCACCATTCTCGACCTCAGCAAGGTGCTCATGTTCCACTTTCATTACAACTACATCATGACCAAGTATCCCGACGCCAAGCTGTTGTTCAGCGACACCGACAGTCTATGTTATGACATAGAAACGGAAGATATCTACAAAGACATGCAGGAAGATGCTGACTTGTTCGACACAAGTGACTATCCGCCAGATCATTTCCTGCATTCCAACGTGAACAAGAAAGTGCTTGGGAAAATGAAAGATGAGACGGCGGGCATTCCCATAGAAGAGTTTGTTGGACTTCGACCGAAAATGTATAGTATGATGTATGGTGGGAAAGAAAAACGTACGGCCAAAGGCATCACTCGCGCGTGTCAAAGACGGATGAAACATCAGCAGTATAGAGACAGTTTGTTCAACCAAACGCAAACGATAACCACAGGACACATCATTCGAAGTCATGACCATCAGATCTTCTCGGAGAAGTTGAGGAAAGTGGCTCTCTCTCCTTTTGATGACAAGCGATATGTGATGAGTGATGGCTATTCCACTTTGGCGCATGGGCATTACAGTATATAAGGGGGAGACACTTCAACTTTAAAGTTAGTTGAGGTGTGAACACTGAAGCGTCAACATGAATCGGAAAAGATCTGCAACAACGGATATGGATACTCTTGCTGATACAGTGAAAGACATGAATGTGAAACATCCTGACAATACCATCAAGAAATTAAAAGTGGAGACGGCGACGGCGACGGCACCAACACCACAGTCGTGGGATGGAATGCTTTCTCTAGGCAATGGAAAGTATATCAAGATTATGAAACAAAGTAATGAAGGTGTGGTAAACATTCGCAAATACCTCAGAGATGAGGGGACTGGAAAAAACCGTCCAACGAAAAAGGGAATTTTGCTGACAATACCTGAATGGAAAATGATGAAGAAGCAGGTGAAAGAAGTGGATAAAAGGCTTCGCAGAGAAGACGACAAGTCATAACAAGGTAACAATCATGAATGCACTCATGTTGAATGATGGTGTTTACCTTACTGTAAATGAGAGGAATGAAGTGATGATGGGTTCTCGGACAAGTTATCATCGGTTTAAACCTGAAGTGTGGAAAGACTTTAAAAACATACCGCTTGAACCTGGGTTTAAACGCAGACTTGAAAATAAAGTGGAAGTGACGGTGGCTGAATATGATTCTAAGATACGTGTGACATTCTGTAGAAATCTTTTACAGGATTATCCAAAGGATTATAAGGGAGTTGTGCCAGATACACCATATACAGATTTGATCTTCTTTAATATCAAGAACTGGCGTGCAGTCTTACGATTCCTAGAAGCGATACAACATCCGCTGTTCAACATCATCGGAGTATAAAAGATGGAAGACTATTTTTTGGATTATGAACCCATAACATATGGATTCTCATACATGAGAAACTTATGTGATGACATTGTGCTACGACATTTTGGAAAGTTTATCATACTATCGCTTGACGAACAATCTGTGTTGAAGGATCATCTAGACAAGTTGAGAATACCCGGCTTTCTGCTTCACCTTTCAAATGATATAGAAGTGCGTGTGATTCAGAACTGTCTAGACGTGTTTGTACAATTTCGCCAACATGACGAGCTTACAGAACACTACGACATCATCACCCTCAGCACAGTGGAATGGAACGCGCTGTTGCAAGCATTGGATTGGGAAGAGTCTTATGCTTGAATTCAAAGAGGAAGGAATACAACTTATGCGGGGTACCAAATTCATTGAGCTGACACAGCCTATGCGGCTGATGCGGCTGATAGACTTGGAAGAAGGATATGAACTGAAACTGTCTGAACATGTTACTGTGAAAGTGATAAAGTTTTGTGATGTGTGTTATGTCAGCTTTCATAGCATTTACAAATACGGGTATAATGTCTATGATACCTATACCTAATGAATGGTATTCATTGATGAATGTATTGAAAAATGAATGTGGTTGTAAATAAAAGTTTGTAAATAGTGTAAATAGACTTTGTAGTTAAGAGTGTGTAGTTACGAGTTTGTAAATAGACTTTGTAAACTTTGTAAATAGAATTTGTAAATAAAAGTTTGTAAATAAAAATTTGTAAATAGTGTAAATAGAATTTGTAGTTAAGAATTTGAAAATAGTGTAAATAGACTTTGTAAATAAAAGTTTGTAAATAGTGTAAATAGACTTTGTAAATAGTGTTTGTAGTTAAGAATTTGTAAATAGAACACAATAAACAAGACTGTTTGAAAACTTGGTTTGTTTTATTTAACAACAACAACAACTTAACTAATATAACAACAACTTAACTAATATAACAACAACTTAACTACAACTTAACTAATATAACAACAACAACATTAATAAAACAGTGGCTTATAATGTCTATATGCAAAATCCTTTACAATAAAATCACCATCCTTTCTTTTTAATATATTCACAATATCAAACATACTCTGACCTCGAGCTCTATGTAATATATAATATACACAATAAAAACCACATGACGATGATATTGGCGTTTGTAATGAGATAGAATTATACATATAGTCATTTCTTAAAAACATATCTAAACGATCATCGAGAGGGAACAGTCCATAAGAGTCAAAATATTCCACAGGGTCTTTATCATAATACACTGCCACCCAATGTTCTCCTGGTTCATCTTGATCGTCTGTGTTGATGACATAGGCGCCGCGTTGTAAAGACGGTAACTGATCCATGGCAAACACGCCTTGAAACAAGTCTTTGGTCATGACATCATGACTCAATATGGCATCAATCTGCTTCGTGTTCATGACTGGTAGTCGAATTGGATGCTGCGATTTGCACTGATCTCAATAATGTTGTCAAATTCAGCATAGACAATGACATTGATGGTATGTTGCAAAGCCGTAGCAAAGTTCATTTCTAGCCGCAAATTCCCATGCTTGATCAGGGGGAAATGATCATCGCCATCATAATCCGGTGTTAAGTCAAACGAAAATAAAGCATAACCTCTAGGCCAATCTTCCCGTTTTATAATGGAACTTTTCTCACCATTCAATCGATCAAACGATTTGTAAAGCGTTTCAAAAGCGTCCAGGTATTTGTTCTGTGTAATGTCAAGCTTGAGAGGTTTGGATAGAACTGGTTCACCATCCGTGTACAGTTGCATATAGTCCAGATCAAAATGTTTGAAATCATATGGATTCCTCAATACTGATCCACCAAAAGCTTCATTATGAACCAGACCAATGACAATACGATTTGGTAATTGACCCAAAAAGATGTTATCTTTCACAAAAGACTGAAATCCTGCTGGAATAGCTAAGACTTTACATTCTTTTCTAGTGATGATGATCTTGGCAGGACATCAATGCATCTGTATGTCCTAACTGAATACCTGGACTCACCCTCACTTTGCGAATGGTTAAAAATGCCTCTTTCACTTCTACCTTATAGGTATTATCTGCAGCCATCAATACATAGTCATCTTTTTGTCAATGGAAACGCAATTTCAAACTGATGCCATTCGGAAGATAACGATCCTGCTCAAACAAATCTATCCTTAAACCACCTGCGAGCATAACATCACGGCTAAGACGAGTAGGCAAATAACGATGATGTAAACCATTATTGCCTTGCTCAGCCAAGTCACCGCCGTCGGCATTGACATGAAACCCGGATACATATTGTTCATGATTAGGTCTTTTCACCTCATGACTATTCATTGACCCAGCAGTATCCTTGTACATGAGACGCATAGAGCGCTCAGAATGCAGACTTTCTTCCGAGTCATGGATGAGATGAGAGATAATGCTGGTCTAACCATGAGTATTGTTACTATGCGAAACCAAACGATCATTCAGAAACAATTCAATATTAGACCATAACCCATTAAACACATCATTGATGCAAGAGACATTATCATCTGCGCCACACTCTGTTCCATCGGCCTTGACAATGCGACATACAATTTGGAGTTTACTGTTCTTTAAATCCAGATATTCTTCTGTACTCGCAGGAATGTAGAATTCTATTGGAGCGCCTTCTCTAATGCTTGTAAGTGGTTGATAGTCAACATTATAACTTTTCTCTACAGCAGTTTGCGTTGGTGGTACGTGAAACCATTCCAATGGAGAAAGACTACATTCACACGAATGATTATGAATGAGAGACATGATTTCAAAAGATATCTTTGCGATATTTTGATGTTATCCGTCTGGCTGTTTTTCGTCTTCTGGCACGTTTCGTCGGTTGCACACGCTTTTGTTCTCCAAACACACGTTCTGCTACTCGGCCCGTCACATCTTTCGCGACATTCTTTGCAGCCTTCTTAAGATGTGGCGCAACGATCTTAGCCCCAGCCTTAAGTAGTGGAATAGCTTTGCGAGCCAATGATCCCAGTATTGAACCAATACCATCGCCATATTGGATTCGCGCTCCTTTGAATCCTGGTAATTCCCCGCCCACTTGACGAAGAAAATGGTTGCGATATGCAGACGGATCGTGTGTATAAGCTTTCATATTGCTTTTGGTCGAAAATGAAGTTTACAGATCACCTTTCCAGTTTGATATGGAACATTATGGCCTGTGTCGTCCTTAATATCCATTTCTATCATGTCAAATTTGGATGTGTTTACAGGAACATAATGCGGTTCGCCATACGTTTTCATGATAATATCTCCATCATGGCCTTGTATGCCAACAGAACGTAGTAACGGAACATAATAATCACCAACAACTTGTGGTTCACAAATGCTACAATACACATACAGTGTATAAAACCCCTGTTTCACATCCGCTTTATGTTCAGCTGTACATGTTTCAGTATACCAGTGATCTGGGATAAATCCTAAAATCTCAGCTAATCCAGTGGAAAAGGACACTTCATAACCATAATCGAGAAATAGAAACACACGTCGTCTAATCTTATCATACTTTATTCGAATAGCTTCTGTAAGTTTCAGAGCATTAGTCGCTTCTTCATCGACTGCCTCACATAGTTCTTGTATGGTTCTATAGTACCCATAAGGAATATCGAGAGTGCTAAGAATAGGATCATCGAATAGTTCTTGTCAATACTGAATAGAGTAGTCCATGCCCTGTCTCATCGTTGTCCATGTCTGTGGATATTGAATTTCAGCTAAAGCCACTTCATATTTTCCATTCAGATAAATAGTTCGAGGCATACGAATTTGATAATTTGAAGCCTTGTTGTTGGGATAATAGTTCATACTCGCATTGCTAGGCAAAGTAATGTAAAAGCTTGTTGACTCCATGATGGTGGGAATTAAATGGTATAGGTGCGTTGACGTTGTCTATATACTTCACGATAGCGCGCGCCATTCGACCAAGTATGTAAATGATCTTTCACATCATGATGATGATCTACATGATCTATGACTTCTCCTTCACAACAAGCACTTGTACATCTTATTTTTACAGGAATAGTTGGTTTATCTTCTTGGCAACAACATAGCTCTTTCAGCCATGTTAAAAATTTTCCCATCCTTCAGGAAACTGTCTTTGTTGACGTTGTTTCATTTCTGTTGTAATGTCGTCACGAGTGGTCTTTTTACTAAACATTGTTTTTGGAATATTAGCATCAACAATTTCCTGGATAAATGGATGCCAACCATGTGGTGGTATGGCTCGTTCTTTTCTTCTTGTCGCCACCAATGCTTCTTTTATCAAATCAACCTTGTTGGAATTTGCTATAATATCACCCGTTTTCAACACAAGTTCATTCTTCTCTGTCCATTTAACAGCATATTTCTTCAGTTCTGCTAAAAGTTGTGTTATTTTTCCATGATAGATAGGTTGAAAATGACTTAAAAATAACTTTTCTGGCTTTTCAGGTGATGATGATGAAGGCTTTTGCTGCCTAGACTGACTTGTTCGTAAATGACGACCAAGAAGTTGAGACATTTCTATAGCCTTTTCACGTGTTCGTTTCCCACGTAAAAGTTTATTCACTTTCGTTTTGATTTCACCATCTTTTCCCTTCTTTTATAGCAACATTTTATATTCATATTCAGGAATGAGGACCATTTTCATCGTATGTTTCATTTTAGCAGTAGTTTGGCTAACAAGGGCAATGCCAATCTAGCAATAGCTCCAATGAATCCTCCTTTCTGATTAATCAACTTCTTTTTTCGTCGAAGAGATATCTTCTTATCTGCTAGAGTACGTAGCGTATGACGTTCACGTTTAAATTCCTTAAACCGTTTTGAGCTTAAGGGTAAATGTCCTTGCAATATATTCAAACAAATTTCAAACAAGCTTGTTAATTCCTCCTTTGTAGCTTGCTGTAGCAAGGATTTACGTCGTTTAGGCCCACTGCGTGCAAGCAAATGAAGAAACGGCTGGTTCGCTCGAATACGTTTAGACATCTTGACTGCGAATGGTCAAATGAGTTGGTTCTTGTTCATACACTGCTTTATCAATATATACATAATGTGTATCTTTTGGTAAAATGCCTGTACGAATACGTAGTTGATCATTTGTCTTTGGTTTTAAATCAATGAATAAATAACCATGAGGTTTGCTAGTAGCATCTTGATAGGCTTCTATGAGAAATTGAGATCTTCCAGGATACATTTGCCGCGCCAATGTACTAATTTGTTGACTGTCTCTCGGATTTTTAAACAGAATGATATAATGTGTATTCAAACTAATATTTCGCATCTCTTTCCCATGATGGAATAAATTATGCACAATAAAGATAATGCTTAGATTTTGATGACTGCTGCCAACACTAAAGAGACGTGTCATACGTTCATCACTATGACATTTGGTCATTAAGTCATCAATGATAAGTAAGTTTGGTTTCTTCGGGTTAAAACGCTCTTCAATGTCATCTGGAATGCCTTGGTAAAATTCCACGCCTTTCATTCCCTTGTACAAAGGCTGATCTGCTGCATAGAGCCATAAAATGCTTTTTGGAGAGGGTTGAATCAACTTTTGTTCTAGAATTTCCTTCACCAGAGACGTTTTGCCACTGCCTGTAGGTCCAGAGACCAAACATGTAAATGGATGCTTCATTGTTGAATGTCTGTTTCTTTCACCCAACTGCTAAACTTGTTTGGCCAACCTAACCACTTGACAAATAATTCTTTCACACCTCCTCGTCTTTTACGTGTTTTCAAGACCTTTTCAATTCTATAAATAGATTCAATATCTTTGGTCACTTTCTGCAGTTCTTCTTCATAGAAATGTCCATCAATATCTTCGTCTAAAAAGTCTTTCACACGATACAAATGTATTCCTTGCTTCTTACAACGATGTGTGACAATGAAGACTTCTTGCGTCCATTTGATGTGATAATCGCGTTGAAACACATATTTAATGTGGGAAATGCGAACATGATCGCCAATGTTAAATTTATACTTCTTCTTCTTCGGTTTCAATTTCAGTTTGTCGACATACATATACTTCCACACTTTTGTTTCGTTGTCTTTACGAATCTCGGCTGGAGCATATTTATTAGGAAGAGAACCATGAGGTCTATGGTTGTAATTGTACACCAAGTCTGGAAGAATGTCTACGTAGCGGTAGGTTTGATTATGTAGAAAATACCGATACATCATTCCCTTCAGAGTACGAATGACTCTTTCAGCAAAGTTGGCTTTGGTTTCATTCTTTGTGGTATAAGCATGAATTCCTTCTTTCTTCAAAAATGCTTTTACCCATCTATTTTTAAATTCTGTTCCTTTATCAGACCTTAGAGTTCGCGGTCTTCGTCGTGTGTCATAAAAAATCTTTTGGAAAGCTTGTATGACGCTGGTATGTGATTTATTAGGTATTGGCTGTACCCAGACATATTTGGAAAACACATCAATGACAATGAGTAAAAAGCGTATGTCATCATTATAGGGAGCTATGTTTCCCATATCAGCCAAATCAATATCCCACATATCATCAATACCACGTGTAATGACACGTTGTCTTTTGAACCTGTATTTGACAGGTTGTAGTAAACTAAAAGCATCTTGATCCTGTAGCCATTTCTTCACTTGTGAATGTGTGACTGGTTGATTATGTTTTCGTAAGATGTGATACAGTTTGTAAGGACCAGCAAATGCTCCAGGCTGTCCAGGTTTGAAGTAAATATTGGTCAAGTAGTCTTTCCACGTCGACATGATGAATGAAAAAACACGTCTGAACAGAACAGCTTTTATTTTATAACTCAACCAACATCACTTAACTAACATGCATTTAACTAACAAGTTTTTACAAATCAAGTATGGATACAATGGTATGAATAACTGGAGACCATTGGTCTTCAATGAACACTAACCAATGACTGAGTTCATCCAATGTAATAGCATCTACACCATATTTCTCACAACGTTGATTTGCATTCTCTAACACTTTATCTAAATGAATGTAATATTTAGCTTCATTCCAATATGTATAAACACATGCAGTATGACAAGTATGTTCTTGACACTCTTCATGTTGACAAGCAGGACAGACTAAATATGCAAACTTTTTTACAGCTGATAACATTTCTTCACAATAAGCTTTTTGCACAATATATTGTCTCAGTGTCATGTCCGCCATTATGCAGTCTTGTGAGATGTTGCAATGCAGCACAAGTCTGTCAGGTTTAGCAAGTTATGCTGCTCCGGCAATGTAGCACAAGTCTGTCAGGTTTAGCAAGTTATGCTGCTCCGGCAATGCAGCATAAGTCTGTCAAATTCAGCAAGTTTTTTCCAGTTGCTGTTCACTTAACACACTTCAAATTTACATGTTCACACGTCTGCACATCAAGTCTCACAGAACAGTTCTAACAACTTTCCCATAATATTCTGACAAGGATATCCAGATGACACTTGTTTCACACCAGCTCCCCACCAATGATCATACGTTGCTTCAACTAAAGTTTTGTCTTTACATTCTTTCAACTTGTTGCGAAACAATACACACTGATTCTATTTGACTTGTAAAACATCTTGCATTTTACTTCTCTTTACTGTATGCCATAAAGGACATGGTTTTATCCCTTTAGCAATACGTTTCGCTTCATATCCATTTCTGGATGACACAATGGCTGAAGCAATATCTGGACGGTGATGAAAAACTCCTTATTCATATTGATACAACGCTTCACTTGTCCATATCCATACTTTTCAAGTCGTGTTGGAAACATGTTTGAAAGAACGTCCTTGTGACCACTGAATAGTACAAGATTCTCCATGTTGACTTTGTTTCTTTATTCTGACATGTCGGTTTCTTCCTGTAATAAAATATCTTTTAATATATTTGCTGCCTCTTCTATCATGTTCTTTCTTTGTTTACGTTGAAACCACTCACATAAAACTAAATTTGCTAGTAAGAAAAACATTGTTATCAATTCACTATGTTGTTACAAAGATGATTAAAAGGTTCTCTTACCTGATAAAGCTGCTCGGTTTCCTCTTCTTCTTTACAACAATCTCTCAAATGATCAACTACGGTGAAATATACTTCAACATCAGTACGAGCAGAATAAAGTGCAGAATCAAAGTCAAAGTCAGGATCTTCTTCTATTCCAATTTTATGACATTCTCCAAGAAATCTTGAATGCAGTTCAATCACATCAAGACTATGATGTACAACATCCCAAAAAGCATCCAAATGATAAAGTTGATAGTCTGGAGTGCCACAGCAAGCAAGTTTAGCAATCATCAAGTCAATATAAGCATTTTTAAAACATGCGTCCATCTTGTTTCAGTGTCACTTTTACTTTGCTTCACTGACTTTAAGTACTCCACACTTGCCGCAGAAGTTGTTTGGTTCACACAACTTGCAATTATACTTGTGGCAGTGGCAATGATACTCCTCCATATATCCACAAGCACCACAATACTCGCAGGTAAGTCCAAGTTGATTTTGTACGTTCATATTCTCCAACTGAACTTCAGCCAGTCTTTTCTTGGATAGCTTTGACACCTTCATCCGACCATCCTTTCGCAGCTTGATAGGATTTATGACATGACATTCCTCACATGGTAATAAGACTGAGTTAATGTTATCCATCTCCTGAAGCAATGTCTCCCATTCACCATCATCCATGTTGATGTACTTCGTATATCCTTGCCCGTGAAGTAGTGTTGTATGTGCAAAAGTTATATAGCGCTTACCCAAGATTGGAATGACTTCCAACCACTTCGTTTGTGTTAAGTATACTTTGAAGCCAATGGTGTATAAATTTCTAAATTTCTGACATATACACTTCCACGAACATGGTGATAAAGCAACCCAGCTCTCTCCACGTTTGATTCGTAGAAATTGTCCAAATTTTCCATGTTGTACAGTAACAGTTATGTTTGCACTAATTTTAAAGCTGCTTGTCTTCTTCTTCTTGTCCATGGTTATACAATGAAATGAAAACTTCACTCCTTTTATGTCTAACTATCTACCCAAACATTTTGCAAAGTTTTGAATTCACTTCAACTCATCCATCGTGAAATCGAGTAAGTTCTGACTTCTACTTTGCTTCACAGACTTTAAGTACTCCACACTTGCCGCAGAAGTTGTTTGGTTCACACAACTTGCAATTATACTTGTGGCAGTGGCAATGATAATCCTCCATATATCCACAAGCACCGCAATAGTCGCAGGTAAGTCCAAGTTGATTTTGCACGTTCATATTCTCCAACTGAACTTCAGCCAGCCTTTTCTTGGATAGCTTTGACACCTTCATCCGACCATCCTTTTGCAGCTTGATGATCGTTTTCTTGTCATGACATTCCTCACATGGTGATAGGGCTGAGTTGATGTTGTCCATCTCCTGAAGCAGTGTCTCCCATTCACCATCATTCATGTTGATGTGATGTGTGTATTCTTTCCCTTCAAACCGTGACGTGCGCACAAAACTCACACAGCGCATATCCAAGTATGAAATGACTTCAAGCCACTTCGTTTGCGTTAAGTATAGTTTGAAGCCAATGTCGCGTAAATTTTTCAAGCTCTGGCACACAATCTTCCACAAAGATGGTGAATAAGCACACCATCTCTCTCCACGTGTGATGCGTAGAAATGGCCCATATTCTCCATGCTCCACAGTAATGGTTAAGTTAGCACTAATTTTAAAGCTGCTGCTGCTGCTGCGCTGCGCTGCTGTGCTGCTTGTCTTGTTCTCCATGGCTGCCACAATGTACTGATGATCCACTCCCTCCAACTGTCTGCTGAGAAATGACTTCACTCTGCTGAGTCCACTCCCTTTTATACCCAACTGTTTGCTGAATCAAGCTTTTCAAACCTCTTGCAAAGTTTTGAATTCACTTCAACTCGTCCATGGTTGAATCGAACAAGCTCTGATACATTCGTCGTCAATGGAACATCATCATCATAAAGTAAAATGATTCTTGCAGCTACAACTAACATGAGCTTCACTGCCCAAATTGTATTCACGTTGATAAATGCTGAATCAATGTCATAAGTTGATATGATAAATGTTAAATCAATGTCATAAGTTGATAGTATATGTAGATCTTCACAGTCACGTAGAAACGAGTCGATGAAATCACTTGGAATAGTCTTTCCGACAGCTTCCCAATGCAGATGTAAATTCTTCACTTGCTGCATCCAATCCCATTCAAAAGTAGGAAGCTTTGAAAACACATAGTTAGTATAATTCACTTTGAAGACGTCGTCCATAGTCATACATCTGTCAAGAAGTAATGCTGACATTGTGAAGTTTTCTCGTCACTCTTCCTTTTATAAAACTTTGATGGTATATGGTGTGTAACTTGTTCAAACTTATTCAATACTCGTTCAAAATTGTTGACTCAGCAGAATGTATCACTAGTTGACTAGTTGACATGTTTCACTCATGCTTTTATGCTACTTCCATGTAATCAAAATATGGTGTGTAACTTGTTCAAACTTGCTCAAAATTGTTAAAATTGCTGACTCAGCAGAATTTTACTTGTGTATATGGTCGACCAAAAAAAAAAAAAAAAAAAAATGTTCAGAATCGTCTGAAACGGATAAATATGCAAAAATCACAATTTCGAGGGGGGGGGGGGGTCGGTCGACCCAAAAAAATGAAAAATGTTCAGAATCGTCTGAAACGGATAAATATACAAAAAATCACAATTTCGGGGGGGGGGGGGAGGGTCGGTCGACCCAAAAAATGAAAAATGTTCAGAACCGTCTGAAACGGATAAATATGCAAAAATCACAATTTCGAGGGGGGGGGGTCGGTCGACCCTAAAAATGAAAATGTTCAGAATCGTCTGAAACGGATAAATATACAAAAATCACAATTTCGAGGGGGGGGGGGAGGGTCCTCACTTTGTTATCAGGGTTATGGCTACGTCTATGGCTTCGCCTATGACGTCACGTTACCATGCTTCGTTGCCATCACAACAACACGTTGCCATGACGACGCCTATCATCTCACTTCCGGTCCAGACAACACTTCCGGTCCAGACAGTATGACGTCACTTCCGGTCCAGACAGTATGACGTCATCAAGTGGCGTGAAACCAACGTTTATTACCTACTTGTGTTACCATGCGCGTCCAAAAAAAGCAAAACAAAATAACAACAACAACAACAACAACAACAACAACAACAACAACAACAAACCGCTTCAATTTTGGGGTATCTTTTTCTGACCTTCACTTTTCCTATTGGTATCATTGTGAAAATCTGAAATACTCACTGCAATTCCTGAGGTAGTTTTTCTATGTGATAAACAGAAAACAACAAGCGACTTCACAATACTCTGACAGTATATGTGTACGCTTAGGGTGGGGGAGGGGGGTGTGGAGGGGGGAAGCAGATTCTGCTGATTAACTTTCTGAGATTCATTCCAATATACACCGTTGTCGTTGTCATCAGAATTCGGAAACATTGGTTTCAAAGTTAGCATAAAATTATACGGGAAATGCCCGTTTATTTCCTCACAGTGCCTTAAAACATTTAACATGAATGAAATGTCCTTTTCTCATTTAATTTTAATTTTCGAGAACGAAATATAATTAAATATACCATTAAAACAATGTAGTACATTTATATTGAGCTATCAGTAATTGTACTTTAAATAGCAAAATTGCATTTTTGAGATAACAATCAATTTTGGAAAGATAAAAAAATTGAACAAAATTTAACGAATTGACACTGCGACGAACTGCTCTGGAGGGTACTGTCCTGCTGGGAACTGTTCAGGGGTGCACTGTCCTAGGACGAACTGTTCAGGGGTGTACTGTCCTGTTGCGAACTGTTCAGGGGTGCACTGTCCTAGGACGAACTGTTCAGGGGTGTACTGTCCTGCTGCGAACTGTTCAGGGGTGCACTGTCCTAGGACGAACTGTTCAGGGGTGTACTGTCTTGCTGCGAACTGTTCAGGGGTGCACTGTCCTAGGACGAACTGTTCAGGGGTGTACTCTCCTGCTGCGAACTGTTCAGGGGTGTACTATCCTAGGACGTACTATTCAGGAGTGTACTGTCCTACTGCGAACTGTTCAGGGGTGCACTGTCCTAGGACGAACTGTTCAGGGGTGTACTGTCTTGCTGCGAACTGTTCAGGGGTGCACTGTCCTAGGACGAACTGTTCAGGGGTGTACTCTCCTGCTGCGAACTGTTCAGGGGTGTACTATCCTAGGACGTACTATTCAGGAGTGTACTGTCCTACTGCGAACTGTTCAGGGGTGCACTGTCCTAGGACGAACTGTTCAGGGGTGTACTCTCCTGCTGCGAACTGTTCAGGGGTGCACTGTCCTAGGACGTACTGTTCAGGAGTGTACTGTCCTGCTGCAAACTTTTGAGGCGTGTATATTCCTGTGAGGAACTGTTCAGAGATGTGCTATCCTGCGACGAACTGTTTAGGGGTGTACTATCCTGGAGCGAACTGCTCAGCTGGTGTATATTCTTGCGGCGAACTGTTCAGTGGTGTCCTGTTCTGGGACGGACTGTTCAGGAGTGGACTGTCCTGCTGCGAATTGTTCAGGGGTGTATATTCCTGTGGCGAACTGTTCAGAGGTGTACTTTTCTGCGACAAACTGTTCAGGGATATACTGTCCTGAGACGAACTGTTCTGTAGGGTACTGTCCTGCTACGATAGGTTAAGGTGAGTACTCTCCTGGATCAAACTGTTATGATTTTCATTGTCCTGGGGCGTAACGCCCAGGGACGAAATGTACGGTGGTGTACCGTTCTGGGGAGAACTGTTAGAAGAAAAATGTCTAAAGACAAACTGTTCAGGGGTATTCTTTCCTAGGGCCAACTATTCAGGCTTACTGTCCTGGTGCGAACTATTCAATGGTGTACTGCCCTGTGGAGAGCTGTTTTGGTTTGTATTGATCCGGAACTTTACAGGGCCTTGGAGGTACGAAATGTTCAGTGGTGTACAGTTCTGGGGAAAACTTTTAGAGGAGAAATGTACAAGAAAAAACTGTTCGGGGATGTATTGTCTATGGATGACCTTTTAGTTCCTGGATCAAGATATTCTGGTGAAGTGCCCTGGGGCGGAATGCTAGAAATGCAATATCCAGGGACGAACTGTTCAATGGTGTACAGTCGTTGGATGAAACGTTTAGTGGTGTACAGTCCTAGGACTAAACGTTCATGGATGTAATGTTCTAAGGTGAAATGTTAGGTTGTAATGTCCTGAGACGAACTGTTCTGACCTGGGCCAAATTGTTCAGGGATGTACTGTCTTGGAACAAGCTTTTAATTGGTACATTGTCCTTAGAGGAACTTATGAGGGTATATGGTTCTGAGGCGAACTGTTAATGGTTTACTTCCTTGGTGCGAAATCTTCTGAACCTACTTTTTTGGGGGCATCCTGTTGATAGTTGTACTTGTCTGGAAAAAAACTGTTGAAGGTGTTCTGTCGGAAGACGAAGTGTTTAGAGATTCACTATCAGGGGACGACGTTTTAATGGGTGCACTGTGTCGGGCCAAACTGTTCATGGGTACTGTCTAGGGACGAACCTTTAATTGTGAACTGTCCTAAGTTAAACTATTGTGGGCGTACTGTCCAGGACGAACTTCTGATACGTGCACTGTCATAGGTTAAACTGTTGAGAGTGTACTGTCCAGGGACGAATGCTCAATGAGCGCCCTATCCAGTGGCAAATTTTTTAGGGTGTACTGTCCAAGGAAGCACTTATAATGGGTGCAATGTCCTTTATCAAACTGTCTGAGAAGGAGCGGGGCTGGGGACAAAAATGACGTGATGTGGAGGAAAGAAAATTTTTTTTCGGCGATATGAAGACGAAATTGGCAGAAGGGATACTACAATTGACAATGTGAAAGGTCATATGCGCCATGTGGTAGCTTTGCTAAACAGTTACCATATAACAGCTACTATACCGAAGGGCAAGGTAAGGTTACTCCTGAAAACTAAATATTTTTGTAAATTTTTTTCACGCAAGTTTGACCAGTTGAACCTGACTCCATTTCTACATCATTTGCTGTTTTTTTATTTTTGCATCTCAGTTTTCAGGTATTTTCATATGATGCACATTAATCGATATGGATCCCTGCTCCTCCTCTTTTTCTTTTTAATTAATTTCCGTTTATTTACACTTATGTGCGGAGCAGGTCAGTACGAGGGCACGTTAAGATATCGCGACTGCCGCAAAACCGTAGCAACCACAGACACGTTACAGGCTGCTGCTTCAATACCATTGGGAGATTGATACTCAGAATGCAGCAGAGTTGCTTTTTGCAAGCCGTGGAGGCGTCATCATAGCAGAAGACACAGCCCGATAGAGCTGGAGGCGGGCGTCCTCGCGTTACTACTCCTCGTTAGGATAGTCACTTCTAATGCAGGATAACTGCTGTTTAGAAGCTGCGGAGGCGTCATCATAGCAGAAGACACAGCCACGATAGAGCTGGAGGCAGGCGTCTTCGCGTTACTACTCCTCGTTAGGATCGTCAGTTCGTCTTTTCTAATGCAGGATAACTGCTGTTTAGAAGCTGCGGAGGCGTTATCATGGTGCAGGACACTGCCAGGATTGACCGCGAAGCAGTCGTCATCAAGTTACCAGGCCTCAATATATTCCGTGTTTGCTGATAACGCACCGCCGTGATGGCTTTCGCAGTGCGACAATGGCTAAAGCCGAGAAATCCGGAATGATAAATAAGTAGATAAGAGCGAAAGTAGCCATAAGACTCCTCTGTGAGGGTCAGATCTGGGCACATCGACCGCACATCGAAATGGTGCTGATTAACCGACAACATCGAAATCGAATGCGTTAGAAGAATAACAGCAAACAAAAGAGGCATCATCTGTGAAGGGTCTGGGTTCCAGCTTCACCGCACAGATGGACACCAAATAGTATTCTTAACGCTTCGGTTTGTGTCAGCCACGACTATGGTTTTGGTCCTGGCACAGTAATCAATTTGGTCATCAAACGATTGATATGGCAAGCACAATCGCTCGTTTTCAATCAACACAAGCAAATGCGTCACACACACGATACTAAATGAGACTGAATAACACCGAAGTGAATGATAAAAATGTAACCCCGTTTCGTTTCAGTTGAATTTTCATTAAGCTTTGGAAATATCGATGTCATGTTTTATTTGAAAAAAAAAATCATGTTAATTTTTTCTGTTGAGGTTGCCAACAGAATAAATCAATTCGATAACTAACAAATAACCCTCCCTCTCTTTTTAATGTGAGCTCTTTTGTCCTTCAATATATAATATGTTAATATTACTGTCGTTGAAGTATGCGGTTTTGAGGTTATTTTTAACCCAGTGGTAAGTCATGAAAAAAGAGGGCTTTTTAAAGCTAAAATGGTTTCTAGTGTGTCTAGTTTTGGTCTGATATCGAAAGTGCTTAAGGACTGCTTTGTTAGTATTTTATGAACGCATTGTCCTTCAGGTAAGTTCGAACCATTTTATTTAACGGTAAATATAGAGAACATGTGGGCGAAGTGCTGAAAATATTATTTAAGCTCTTCGCAGTACTCATAAAGGACATTTATTTAAACCGTAGACTGCAGTGCCTTTATGAGAAGTCACAGTGTCTGTAAACAAAGGAATTCTATGGAACTAAATGCACTCTTTACACTTAAATGGGTGTTAATAATGTAATTATTTCATCTCCTCAGTATAATCCGGGAGTAGTTCATGCCGGAAGTTTTCTAACAGTGTGATATCCTGTGGGAGTATTTAATATTTCAGTTCTTGTAACATTACAATATCCTTTTATTGTTAGTGGGGGTATTTAATATATCAGTTCTGATAACACTGTAATATCCAGCTAGCATTAATTTGAGTATTTAACATTTCACTTGTATTAACATTACAATATCCTATTTGTGTTTATGTGACTAAGTAACATTTCAATTTAGGAATTAGAAACGTTAAATTAAGTTATGACAAAGACAAGTTGCATTCTTAGCAAACTGACAAAAAAAAACTCCTAACGGTCAGTCGCATACAAAAACCTAATAAAAGGTTACTCAGATATGTTCTAGATAATGACCTAATATAAAGAATTGGTGCAAATAAAATGGTTTTGTTTTCTGGCTTTTATAAGTCATAAATAGAAAAGTTCTGTTGAATTATAAGCACATTTTAATTGTCGTTGGTGTTAGGACCACAAACCGCATCTGCCCTGAATGTTAGACCCGTGCACTGCATCAGTTCAGGGTGTTAGAACCGTGCACTGCATCAGTCCAGGGTGTTAGAACCGTGCACTGCATCAGTCCAGGGTGTTAGAGCCGTGCACTGCATGGGTTCAGGGTGTTAGAACCATGCATTGCATCAGTCCTGGGTGCGGGGTGTTAGGACCGTGCATTGCATCAGTCCTGGGTGTTAAAACCATTCACAGCATCAGTCGTCGGTGTTAGAAATGTGCACTGAGTCAGTCGTAGGTGTTAGAACCGTGCACTGCATCAGTTGTAGGTGTTTGTGCGGTGATCTTCAAGAAAGAACATGCACTTGTTTTGCTAAAGCTTCTGTTATTCGACGTCGATTTAGATTCTAATTGAGATATTTTGAAAACCTGTCTGAAAAGTTGCAGGTAACGGAAGAAATTTTTTCTGAGGCATTGTCTTCTTTGATTTTCCATGAATGTTTATTAAGCTGCTTGCGTTACAGTAGATATCATCGAATAGCAGTTGCCGTGGCCCACTCCTTACTTTCTCATAAATCCTGCTGCGTAATGAGTATAAAAAGTCGGTCGCTGTTTAATAACTGGTGAAAATTTACAAAATATTAGACGACACAGATTTACGTTTCTGGAAATTTATTGAATTGACCAAAGGTAAGAATACATCCTCCATGCCGTGCGACAAATCTAATGGCATCGTTTATACATAGCACTGTCATTAAGATGGATCCGCCGCTCCAAATTTGGAGTTGGGAATTCAGACCTTAAAGCACAGAAGATTTCAACTGTCACACACTCGAAATTCTATGCCAATTATATTATGTTATGTGATGTTCGAAAGTTTGAATTAGACAACTTGTTTTGAGAAAAAAGAACATGATCACGTTGGTACACATCGGAATTTTTGGTGTTATTTTAAGCAACAGTATTGATAACTTTTTTAGTTTTTCTGCAAAGAACATAAAATGCTAAAATATTAAAGTATAATAAAAATGATAATATAAAAACAATTTTAGTATTCGTTGTTTGTTTCTAATGAATTGCATTTAAAGCAGATAAACAACCGGGATCTATTTATAGCAGATAAACAATTGGGATATATTTATAGCAGAAAAACAACCGGGATCCATTTGTAGCAGATAAAAACTTGGATAGTTTTTTGGGTAAAAATTAGTAACAGATGAAGAGAAAAGTAAAATATGAATTCCTGATAGGGCATCGTAAATGTAGTATCGAGCGTGTAAATAATTGGGCTGTCTTTCTTGCAGTACAAAGTCTAAGTTACACGATTTTGAGAAAGCACAGATGGAAAAATATGAGGTACCACCCGTGGCCCAGCCACAGTATGCGCCACCTGTGGGCACCACGGTCATTGTCAATCAGCCGGGGAGTGTTGTTGGTGGCCAGAAGCAGAACATTGAAAACTGGACCACGGGGATCTGTGGCTGCTGCGAAGACTGCGGAGGCTGTAAGTATAACCATAAAATATATATAAATTATTTATATATTTAAATATTATAATATCAAATAATATATCACGAAAGACATCACGAAATCAATGTTGATCTTAATAATTTATACTTTGCTATCAGTTATTGAATTTTAGATGGCAAAAATTAATTTTTGAGATAAAAAAGTCATATTTGCAAACTTTTTTTTTGTTTTTAATAATTTTATTGGTTTCATCACATCACATAAAGAGCATATTACAGCATTCACGTTCAACCACTTATTTTGAAATCATGCTTCACCCACGAGTACAAGCGTTCGGTTGTGGAAATTCGAAAATATAATATGCAAGTGTTCATTACTAAGGTTTAAACGTTAATTTAAGCAATATTACAGAATCGCTTTAGACTGTACTAACAGCAATCACTAGTTAACCAGATTTATTACGTTTTAATCAATTTTATACATATTTTAAGGGATTTTGAACTATTTAAAGAATGACATAGAAATTTGCGTAAGGAAAATCCGTTCAGAGAACAAGTTGTAGATTCAACAGATACATTCAGAAACAAAATTGATCAATCAGTTTTATCAAGTTTCAAAAGTTTACATCAGTACCAATCAACAGAATGATTTGAATGTTTTAAGCACTTCAAAAGGAGATGGAAATAAACACGTTTATTGTCAATAGTTGAGCTAAGGGGGCAGTAAGGCGGAGGGGAAGGGAAAGGGAAAGGGAAAGGGAGGCGGGGATTCCTTAGCAGTCTAGTATTGATTTGAAATATACTGGCAATTCAACATAAATGTTTAGCCATTTGCAAATTTGCAAACTTAAAAAATCTTAATGGAGACATACATTTACATAAAATTTAACGAATCGTCAATTAAATTTTGGAGATGAAAGCTTGAATTATTTAGATCAATAATAACAACACAATTTTTGATCTCAGGAATTGCTTCTTTTTATAAGGTAAAAATTTAAAGAAAGATTCTGTATACAAGGACCAGTCATTTTTAATTTACAGATGTTCGTGTACTTCTGAATTTTTTATTTAAAAACGACTGACATTTTGATATCAAAAATCCAGTTTTGAGATCAAAAATCATTTGCAGATTTCAAAATACAAATTAAAAAAATCTTCTTCTGAAATAATGATATATGAAATAAATTCTTGATAACAATAAAAGAAAAATGAATAATTGAGATAAAAATTGATAATTAGCTCTCACATATTTCATTTTTGCTATAAGAATTGAATTTTAGATCATCTAAAAAATCAGTTTTAGATATCGTAAAATCATTTTTGATATCAATAAATAATTCTTGATATCTCTAAATATTTAATGATATCAAAAATTATTTTTGAGATCAACAATACATTTAGAGATATCAAAAAATACAATTACAGATAGCAAAAATTAATTCTTGATGTCAAAATATGGACTATTTGAGATCAAAAATAAATTAATTCTTGATATCAATAATTCCCTTAAAAATGTGAAAACGGCATTCCATAGATATATGCTTCTGATTTTTTTATGTTAAAAAAAGTAGATCGTTATCATGTCAAAAATTAATTTTTGAGATCAAAAAATCATGCGCAGATTTCAAAATATAAATAAAAAACTCTCGTTCTGAAACAATGATACCTGAAATAAATTCCTGATATCAGTAAAAGGAAAATATATTATTGAGTTCAAAATTGAAATTTGAATTGACTTGTTTTTTTAGAGATCAAGAATAGAATTAATGATATCAAAAATATAATTCCAGATAGCAAAAATTAATTGTGAATATCAAAAACTGAATTTTTTGAGATCAAAAATAAATAATTGATATCAAAATATCAATTTAGGAAATGAAAAATTAATTCTTGATATCAGTAATTCCCTAATAAATGTGACTATGGCATTCCATAACAACTGAGCATTACAGATAATTCATATAGAGTAAAGTTTCAGGCAGTGAACAGTAAATGTCACTTAATGAAATATCTAATTATAAAGATGCCAAAAAAGTGCCAAAAGGATGTTCCATAGTGATCTATAGAGGCAGCGGATTCAGTTGGAGGGGTGGGGGGAGGGAGATCCATGCAGGCAGCCATTTTTAGTTGGAGATGTTGGGGAGGAGGATCCACGGAGGCAGCGGTTTTAGTTGGAGGGATGGGGGAGGGGCATCCACGCAGGCAGCCTGTTTTAGTCGGGCGGGGGGTGGGGGGGGGGGTTAGGCAGTCGTTTTTAGTTGGAGGAGTGGGGGAGCAGGATCCACGGAGGCGGCTGGTTTTAGTTGGAGGGGTGGGGAGTTGGATCCATGAAGGCAGCCTGTCTTGGTCGAGGAGTGAGGGAGGTGGATCCACGGAGGCAGCCATTTTTAGTTGGTAGGATGGGGGAGGGGGATAAATGAAGACAGCCAGTTTTAGTTGGAGGGGTGGGGGAGGGGGGTCCACCGAGGCAGCCTATTTTAGTTGGAGGGTGGGGGAGGGGTATCCATGGAGACAGTCGGTTTTAGTTGGAGGGGTGGGGGAGGGGAATCCATGGAGCGAGTCGGTTTTAGTTGGACAGGTGAGGGAGTGGGGTCCACGGAGGCAGCTGGTTTTAGTTGGAGAGGTGGGGGAGGGGGATCCATGGAGAGAGTCGGATTTAGTTGGATGGGTTGGAGAGGGGGGTCCACGGATGCAGCCGGTTTTAAATGGAGAGGTGGGGGAGGGGTATCCATGGAGTGAGTCGGTTTTAGTTGGAGAAGTGGGGGAGTTGGGACCACGGAGGCAGTCAGTTTTAGTTAGCGGGGTGGGGGAGGGGGATCCACAGAATCAGCCAGTTTTAGTTGCAGGGGTGGGAGAGGGGGATCCATTGAGGCAGCCGGTTTTAGTTGGAGGGGTGAGGGAGGGGGGTCCACAGAATCAGCCAGTTTTAGTTGCAGGGGTGGGAGAGGGGGATCCATTGAGGCAGCCGGTTTTAGTTGGAGAAGTGGGGGAGGGGGATCCTCAGAGGCAGCCGGTTTTAGTTGGCGGCGTGGATAGGGGGGATCGACGGATGCTGCCGGTTTTAGTTGGCAGCGTGGGGGGGGGGGTTGGGTCGGTGGTGGCGTGGGGGGGATCGACCGAGGCAGCCTTTTTTAGTTGGTTGCGTTGGGGGGGGGGGGATCGGCGGAGGCTGCCGGTTTCAGTTGGCGGCGTGGGGGGATCGACGGAGGCAGCCTTTTTTAGCTGGTGGCGTGGGGGGGGGGGGGGGGGGGTCGGCGGAGGCTGCCGGTTTTAGTTGGCGGCGTGCAAGGGATTGACTGAGGCAGCCTGTTTTAGTTGGCGGCGTGGAGGGGGGGGGGAGGGTCAGCGGAGGCTGCCGGTTTTAGTTGGCGGCGTGGGGGGGGGGGGGGGGTCGACTGAGGTAGCCGGTTTTAGTTGGCGGCGTGGAGGGGGGGGGGGGTCGGCGGAGGCTGCCGGTTTTAGTTGGCGGCGTGGAGGGGGTCCATGGAGGCGTGGGGGTGGGGGATCCACTAACGCTTCCAGTAGTTGAAAAACGAGAGGCCGAGCACAGGAAGTGACGTCATCATGACGTCACGAGGTGTGCTCGGACTCTCATGAGAGTCCGAGCACAGTGACGTCATAATGACGTCAAAGTGTGTCCTGGAACAGGTGTTAAAGCGCGCGCCCGTGTCAATGACGTCATCATGACGTCATTAGTCACGTGACCTGTCAATCATCATTAGTCACGTGACCTGTCAATCATGTGTCACATGACCTGTCAATCATGTATATGAGGAAAATTTTCCCGATCATAAACCTTCTGGCCTGAATGGCTCAGTAGGTAGAGCGCAGGGCCCGTAAGCGGACCCATGATCTGAAGCTCAATGGATCGAAGCCGCCCTCGGGCATGACTTTCATATCATGGGGACCCTCCTGGTGAAGAATCATATACCATGGGGGACCCCCCCCTGGTGAAGAATCATACCATGGGGGACCCCCCTGGTGAAGAATCATACCATGGGAGACCCCCCTGGTGAAGAATCATATCATCCCATGGGGGGACCCCCCCTGGTGAAGAATTATATCATATCATGGGACCCCCCCCCCCCAGGATGTGATTCAACACTCCTGTAAGAGCACATTGTCTGTGCACATATGCATCATTCATGCTCTGACTGCCGTTGGATACACATGGAAAAAAAAGTGAAAACAGTTGCTCTTACCTGTTGTGTTGCGCTGTGCTGTTGAAGAACAAGTGAAGGATTGACTGGAATACACATAGGAGACGAAGTGAAACATTAGTTATTCTTTGGAAAAGGAAAGTGAAAGATTGGTTATTCTTTGGAAAGGAAGTGAAAGATTGGAGACGAATTGGCAAAACAGTCGTGGTAAGTTTTCTTTTGTTACACTATGTAACACTATGTGACACTATGTTACACTGTTACACTATGTAACATGATGTGACACTATGTAACACTATTAAACTATGTAACATTATATGACACTATGTAACACTGTTACACTATGTAACATTATGTGACACTGTGTAACACTGTTACACTATGTAACATTATGTGACACTATGTAACACTGTTACACTATGTAACATTATGTGACACTATGTAACACTGTTACACTATGTAACACTATGTGACACTGTGTAGCATAATGTAACACTATTTGACACTATGTGACTATGTAACATCATATAGCTATATGACTATGTAATTGCTATGTGAACATAATTAGTCTAACGTATGTATGTCATTATCAGATCGTTCAACAGACAAGCCGTGATAGCTCACTTGGTAGTGTAAACGGCTAGCAACCCGAGAGTTGCGGGATCGATCCCACCTCGGGGCAAACTTTTTTTTTGGTTTTTGGTTTTTGTTCACTTTTATGACTCTGTGACATTATGTGACAACATGTGACTGTGACATTATGTGACTCTGTGACTTTTTTTAATTTTTATTATTATTATTATTATTATTATTATTATTATTATGATAATATTTAATTAGTCATATTTCAATGGTTTCCAATTACAGTAACCACACACAGCATAAGTACATGTGTACAGAGTGTGGGGGGAAAACCGACTGAGAAATTTTAGAGTGCACTCGTACAGAGTGTGGGGGAAAAGCGATCGATAATTTCAGAGTGCACTCGAACAGACTGTGGGGGGAAACCGATCGATAATTTCAGAGTGCACTCGTACAGAGTGTGGGGGAAAACCGATCGATAATTTCAGAGTGCACTCATTCAGAGCGTGGGAACAATCAATAAATTTGAGAAGGAATGGGATTTTCCCTACGTTAAGTCCAATGTTATGTTTTAGGTTATAGTAGTTGGAAAATGACACTTCTAAAACACATTTAACAAATGTAGTTTTTTGATAACATATAATATATAAAATAAGTTTGAACATTTTAGCATGCTACTTATTTGAATGTTCTAAAGTTATAGTAGTGGAAAAATGGTGGTTCTAGACCAACTTTAACAAATTTAGTTTTTAACACCATATGATATATAAAATAAGTTTGAACATTTTAGCACGCTACTTATTTGAATATTCTAAAGTCATAGTAGTGGAAAAATGGTGGTTCTAGACCAATTTTAACAAATTTTGTTTTTTGACAGAATATGATGTATAAAATAAGTTTGAACATTTTACCATGGTGTAGTAGGGTAAAAATAAGGGTTCTAGACCAACTTGAACAAATTTTGTTTTTTGACAACATATGATGTATAAAATAAGTTTGAACATTTTACCATGGTGTAGTAAGGTAAAAATAAGGGTTCTAGACCAACTTTAACAAATTTTGTTTTTTTTTGACATCATATGATGTATAAAATAAGTTTGAACATTTTACCATGGTGTAGTAAGGTAAAAATCAGGGTTCTAGACCAACTTTAACAAATTTTGTTTTTTTTTGACATCATATGATGTATAAAACAATAAGTAAGGTAAAAATCAGGGTTCTAAACCAACTTTAACAAATTTAGTTTTTTACACGTTTCAGACGATTCTACCACTTGGTTGATTGGTTGATTGTTGGAAAATGAAAAGTGAAAATGTGGATAGTTATGTAGGAAAACTGCGCCCATTCAAAAGACGTGTTCGAATGGCAAGCCCATTTTAAAGACGTGTTCGAATGGCAAGCCCATTTTAAAGACGTGTTCGAATGGCAAGCCCATTTTAAAGACGTGTTCGAATGGCAAGCCCATTTTAAAGACGTGTTCGAATGGCAAGCCCATTCAAAACACGTGTTCGAATAATTTTTGAAAGATATTACGTCGTGGTATTGTTCAACAAATTGTTCAACATGTTCAACAAGTTCAACATGTTCAACATGTTCAACATGTTCAACTTGTTCAACATGTTCAACATGTTCAACATGCTCAACATGTTCAACTTGTTCAACATGTTCAACATGTTCAACAAGTTGTTCAACATGTTCAACATGTTGTTGTTCAACATGTTGTTGAACATGTTAAACAAGTTGTATATAAAGCTATGCTTAAAGACTTTCTCATCATTTGAATAGTGTAGGTTGAAACGAAAGGATGTATAAATGCAACATTTGTTCGAAATCTTACAATTAGCTGCAAAGTCGCATATGGTAAAGTTATTTCTAAACATCTTAGGACATAGTGTGTCCAACCTCGAGTGTGACAGCTCCCTATAGAGCATAAAAGGTACCTACCGTCGGACATAACGCACATTCTGTATCAAGATACTGAAGAGTGAACATGTCTGCAGTGAGTGAACAACAACTACCATCTATGGCAATGCCTGCAGAAAATTCTATAGCAAAGCCTGAGACAATACCTACAGCAAAGTCTAAGGCAATGCCCATGGTAAAGTCTAAGGCGAAGTCACGTCAGCAGCGTCAAAAGCGACCACATCTTAGAAAGATAAAAAGAGATGAGTTACCAGCTATGACGCCGCCGTGTAAAATGCGAAAAAATACGACAGAGCCTAATATGAAGCGAGAACCGGAGCGTAAAGCTGATACCACTATGAAGAAGATGTGTGTAGACGATTTACCGGTTATGATACCCATTAATGGAGAAACATATATTAAATTGGTGAATTATCAACAAAAAGTGATGGTTAACATTCGTAAATATATTACGATTCATGCATCTGGGAGGTTATATCCTACCAAGAAGGGAATTTTGTTGTCATTGAAAGACTGGCACATGTTGAAGAAGCAAATGACGTCAGTGGATCTCATGCTTCAGAAAATGGATCTGTATAAATGCAGTGACTGTCAGAAGATGGTTGAGTAGACAGCGAGATGACTGTATACAGTTTTAAAAGCATGACGAGCTTAGTAAATGCTTTGATTTCATCACAGTGCAGAAGACTGGACCGAAGGTTTTGAAGCTTGACAAGAACTTAGCTTTGACTCATATGAACATGTACATTTGATATGTAGTTCAAATTAAATTGTCTTCATATGTAGACTATGAAATTAACATTATCTATGTTCATGTGAAGTCAGTTGTTATAAAATTTTAAGTTAAGTTCTTCTGCACATGTATTAACATAATATGTATTTGAAATAGTTTTGTTTTTATCATAATTGTACATAGTTGTAATGTTCAATAAAAACACATATGATGCTTTTCAACTTTTTATTTTTCTCATACAATACTTGGATATAATACATAATAAAACAATACTTGGATATAATACATAATAAAACAATACTTGGATATAATACATAATAAAACAATACTTGAATATAATACATAATGATACAATTCTTGAATATAATACATAATAATACAAAATTAACTATAATACCCAATATATGATATATGGTTTAAGGGTCAATTAAAACCGTGTCAGGAACCTTACGACTTTATATGTTGCAAAGCAAGACATATATTACACAGCGCTTAAGTTAATAAAATATTACAACATTTATAAAGTCTTTATTATAAAGTTTAGTCAAATAAGTCTATTTTTCTGCATCTGTTTCACTCTGTTCACTGTCCATGCCACTTTCTTCGTCACTGCTACCATCCTCCTCCTCCTCGATATCTAGTAGCTCTTCAAAGAATGCATTGTTTTTCCTTATAGCCGCCTTTAATGCCTTTGAATACTTATAATGTTTTTCATCAACAAAGTAATTAAAGTCCTCTAAAATCTTTTGATAATGTTTGCTTTGTTGTAGGCGCTGGGTATAGGTGAACAGTCTCATAAACAGTTGTTTTAGTCCATGCTTTTAAATGGGTCGAAGGTCATAACTTGCTATTTCACGCGCATCTTCAAGTCCTTGTTCTTCATATTCTGAAACCTTTTCTTGAAATATGTTATCATAGTCATCGTAGACGTCTTGAACCATATCATGCCAAACAGAGTCTATTTCTGACTCACTTTCAGAGTCTGCTTCTGACTCACTTTCAGAACTCCTGTCATCAGCATCCTCACCACACTGCTCCATATGTTTGAGCAAAGCTTCTTCGCTGTTGTACAATGCACCACATTCTGCACAAGCATGTGCATTCTTTTCAGCTATGTTGACGCTTTGACTTTCCATAGAAGACTCATCTAAAGTTTCCGTGAAAGGTAGTTTTACAGGGTTTTCCATATCCGATTCTTCATCCGCTTCTGAAGCGTGAGCAACCTTTAAGTGTCTTTTAAGACTTTGCGGCCAATTGTAAGATTTCGAACAAATGTTGCATTTATACATCCTTTCGTTTCAACCTACACTATTCAAATGATGAGAAAGTCTTTAAACATAGCTTTATATACAACTTGTTGAACAACATGTTGAACAACAACATGTTGAACATGTTGAACAACTTGTTGAACATGTTGAACATGTTGAACATGTTGAACATGTTGAACTTGTTGAACATGTTGAACAATTTGTTGAACAATACCACGACGTAATATCTTTCAAAAATTATTCGAACACGTGTTTTGAATGGGCTTGCCATTCGAACACGTCTTTAAAATGGGCTTGCCATTCGAACACGTCTTTAAAATGGGCTTGCCATTCGAACACGTCTTTAAAATGGGCTTGCCATTCGAACACGTCTTTAAAATGGGCTTGCCATTCGAACACGTCTTTAAAATGGGCTTGCCAATCGAACACGTCTTTAAAATGGGCTTGCCAATCGAACACGTCTTTTGAATGGGCGCAGTTTTCCTACATAACTATCCACATTTTCACTTTTCATTTTCCAACAATCAACCAATCAACCAAGTGGTAGAATCATCTGAAACGTGTAAAAAACTAAATTTGTTAAAGTTGGTTTAGAACCCTGATTTTTACCTTACTACACCATGGTAAAATGTTCAAACTTATTTTATACATCATATGTTGTCAAAAAAAACAAAATTTGTTAAGTTGGTCTAGAACCCTTATTTTTACCTTACTACACCATGGTAAAATGTTCAAAGTTATTTTATACATCATATGTTGTCAAAAAACAAAATTTGTTCAAGTTGGTCTAGAACCCTTATTTTTACCCTACTACACCATAGTAAAATGTTCAAACTTATTTTATACATCATATTTTGTCAAAAAACAAAATTTGTTAAAATTGGTCTAGAACCACCATTTTTCCACTACTATTACTTTAGAATATTCAAATAAGTAGCGTGCTAAAATGTTCAAACTTATTTTATACATCATATGGCGTTAAAAACTAAATTTGTTAAAGTTGGTCTAGAACCACCATTTTTCCACTACTATAACTTTAGAACATTCAAATAAGTAGCATGCTAAAATGTTCAAACTTATTTTATATATTATATGTTATCAAACAACTACATTTGTTAAATGTGTTTTAGAAGTGTCATTTTCCAACTACTATAACTTAAAACATAACATTGGACTTAACGTAGGGAAAATCCCATTCCTTCTCAAATTTATTGATTGTTCCCACGCTCTGAATGAGTGCACTCTGAAATTTATTGATCGTTCCCACGGTCTAGGCCTTTGATGTTTTCAAATTTATCGATCGTTCCCACGGTCTGAATGAGTGCACTCTGAAATTATCGATCGGTTTTCCCCCACACTCTGTACGAGTGCACTCTGAAATTATCGATCGGTTTTCCC